>MU158751.1:201959-356322 GCA_015888305.1 Antheraea pernyi | reverse complement strand
CGAATATTTTTCAGATAATCCCGCTAAAAGCAATGATCCTACCCACTCATCATTAATATGAAAGCCCGATCCACTCAATTTTTTGACTCGTTTCTATGATCTGAGTAACGTAGGACGTCATAGATGTACAATTTTCAAGACGAATTGATATCAAAGTTCTCAACAAGCTGATCCTTCTAGTAAAGCCTGAATCATCGAATAAATGCTTTAATTTTTCCCATAGTTTCTTCGAATTTTGGACATCTCTGATATGTACATATAGCGACGAGTCAATCGTTAGAATCAATTTTGCCTTGGTTTTCGCATCAGCTGCGGCTTCATCTGGATTCGTGACTTTGATACAGTCCGAAGTACCTTCCAGTATTAGAAAATTCTCCGCGGCGAAAGCCCACTCCTGGTAGTTCTCGCGACCTTTTAATTTTGGCACGCTCACAACGTAATTCGAACTCATTTTCAATAGCACAGTGTATTCTCAGTTCACACAAACTTATACAGCACTAACTTGCAAGTTCTTAACGAGAAAAAACACGTAGTTCTGGGTTCATAACCTCTAATAAAACAAGCACGTTGAGATTCAAGTGAGAACAGAACGAATACTTTTATTCAAAGAAAGAACATGCTACAGATAAAATATACAAAAACTAATATAGGTTAGTTTCACATTAGTGACAACAGATGTCGGTAGCAGTATTTAATGAGGATTTAGATTATTTAGATATAATTTTCAACATGTACAAATGCAAAACAAAAAAAATAAGGATACACACACCCACACCAAGCATGTATAGAAGAATACATTCAATCACATGCGATATTATGCAAAAAAACAATAAATGTAACAAAAAAGTGTTAATCGTAGCGTATTTGGCAATGCTCGTCACACCGGACAATTAGTTAAATATATTGTCACGTTGTAAATTCCAACCGTGTTTGAATCTAATAACATCATTTAATTGTTTAATAATAACCTTTCAACACTACATATTTCACAGACAACTTATTATTAATATTACATTTCTTTATCTGAATTAGTAGTAAATAATTATCTGTGGCTCATACGGTGATTTCCTTCACGGAGTAGTAGTCTGTTACGGGGTGTTGCCGCGCCCAGATTTTATTTTACCCATAAGTGTTATCGGGTTACCGTTGGTGCCCCTTTAGGCTCTTCGGACCATTGTTTGATCCGGAGTAACGTGTCTCTCTCGCGCCCATTGCGCCCGCAATCTGCGGGCAGCCGCCGTGTTTGGCATTATAGGTCAGCTGATTGGGATAGCATGCGAGCGTTCTTCGCATCTTTCCCCTGGGGGCAAGTTTGCTTCTCATTGGAAGATCCTGACGCTGTCGCCAAAGCCGTAACCGACGCCATACTACAAGGGATGGACTTATTTATCCCTAATTCCGTAGTGCCCGTCGGTGGCAAAACTCAACCTTGGTTTGGTCATTCCTGCAGAATGGCTAAACGCCGGAAGCAAAAATGCTACCAGGCTTGGGTTGACGCGATGGTGTCAAAGGATGTAAATACCAGTGCTCTCAAAAAGGAGTATAACTTTGCCTCCAGGTCTTTCAAAAGAGCGATTGCCTTAGCAAAGTCCACCTTCATTGGCAGAATTGGTGAGAGACTGGTTCGTCTTCCCTCTGGAACTCGGGCATTCTGGTCTCTCGCCAAAGCCGCCCTAGGGAACTTCAGTCTGCCATCTTTCCCACCATTGCGGAAGGAAGGCATCTCGTTGGCCTACGACGCAAAAGACAAAGCCGAACTTCTTGGCTGCCTTTTTGCGTCGAACTCGACTCTAGATGACAAGGGGAAGTCTCCACCGAACATAGCGCGTTGCAAAAGCTGCATGCCCAATGTGCAGTTCTTGCAGAAACATATACGCAAAAAGCTCTTCTCCTTAGACATCAGGAAGTCGAGTGGACCCGACGGAATTCCCGCAATTGTGCTAAGGACATGTGCTCCGGAATTGGCTCCAGTTCTTGCGCGTCTTTTTCGGTACTCCTATTGTACAGGCGTAGTGCCAGTATCTTGGAAGTCCGCTTTTGTGCACCCGATCCCAAAAAAAGGTGACCGCTCAGAGCCGTCGAACTATCGGCCAATCGCCATCACTTCCTTGCTTTCCAAAATAATGGAGTCCATTATTAACTGTCAGCTCTTGAAGTACCTAGAAGAGAACCAGCTTATTAGCGACCGTCAATATGGCTTTCGCCAACGTCGCTCAGCTGGTGACCTTCTAGCCTTCCTGACACATCGATGGGCAGAGGCAGTCGAAAGCAAGGGTGAGGCTATAGCCATAAGTTTAGACGTAGCTAAGGCTTTTGATCGGGTTTGGCACAAAGCGCTTCTCTCGAAGCTTACTTCCTTTGGACTTCCCGGGAATTTATGCAATTGGGTATCTAGCTTCCTCACGGGCCGAAGCATAAAAGCCGTAGTAGACGGTGCATGCTCCGATTTGAAGCCTGTGAATGCTGGTGTCCCACAAGGCTGTGTACTATCCCCTACTCTCTTTCTTCTGTATATCAATGATATGTTGCAAGTAAGCAACATTCATTGCTATGCAGACGATAGCACTGGGGATGCTCTATACACTGGCCATGCTAATATTTCCCGGGAACGCGTTGTTGAGTGCCGGAATCAACTTGTGTCTCAAATGGAGACGTCACTTGAACACGTCTCGCATTGGGGTAAACAAAACTTGGTCCATTTTAACCCCACTAAGACACAAGTTTGCGCCTTTACCGCGAAAAAGGCAAAGTTTGACGTAGTGCCTAGCTTTCAGGGAGTTCCCTTAGTCGCCAAGCCCAGTATTGGTATCCTCGGCGTTGACATATCGAGCGACGTTCAGTTTGGCGGTCATTTGGAAAGCAAAGCATTGTTGGCCTCCAAAAAACTAGGTGTCCTTAATAGGGCAAGACAGTATTTCACACCAGAACATCGTTTACTACTTTTTAAGGCGCAAGTCCGCCCACACATGGAATACTGTTCTCACCTTTGGGCTGGAGCGCCTCAATATCAGCTGCTTCCGTTTGACCGCATCCAGCGCAGAGCGGCTCGAATCGTCGGCGACGAGGTAATATCCGATCGGCTCGACTCATTGGCACTGCGTCGGGACATCGCGTCTCTTTGCGTTCTTTATCGCATTTACCACGGTGAGTGTTCAGAGGAGTTGTTTGGACTTATACCTGCCGCTAATTTCCTCCAACGTACTACCCGCCAAAAAAATTTCATCCACACCACCTGGATGAGTGGAGGTCTTTCACGGTGAGGTTTCCTAGATCGTTTCTGCCTCGTACTTCGACCTTGTAGAATCGACTCCCAGCGGCGGTATTTCCAAACTATTATGAAATGCAAGCTTTTAAGAAACGAGCGTATACTTCTACAAAACGCCGGCAACGCACTTGTAACTCCGTAACTCCCCTGGTGTTGCTAGTGTCTATGGACGGCGGTGATCACTTACAATCGGGTGACCCACCTGTTCGTCTGCCACCTATGACATAAAAAAACCACGTATGACATAAAAAAAAGTACAAACGATATATTAATACCATAACATAGCTATATACTCAACATCACATGCCGTAAGAAACCCACTGCACAGACATAGGACGCTGACGTAGTCCGGTGAAGCAGTAAAGACCTTGCAGGTTGCCAGGTCAATAGCGTAGTCAGTTCGAGAAAAAAAAAAGACTAGGCCGCTTCTTGAAAGAGTTCTATTTTTTACCACATAAAATAGTATTGAAAGAACATATTTCAGGGTTAAAGCTTCGTCACGATGTTTCCCTTTACCATTGGCATATAGTGATATTAATTTACATATTTTTCAATACATATAGTAGAATGTATATCTAACGTACTCTGTACTGTTTCGATTATCGTGAACAAAATTGTTACAGGCGTCTTGGCAAAAGTAATAAAATGCATATCAATCATTTTTAGAAATGCAATGCAACACTGCTAAATGTTACACAATACGTATAATCAGCCAGTCAGTCAGGAAAACCAATAAACACTCTGAAGGTACTGCGACTATTTATCCGGGCAGAGTTTCGCCTTACAATAACTTCCACATAGGAGTGCGTGCAGATCGGTCGGTAACTTTCTTCTCGCGCGCTGCGTAGCCAATGCGTTCAAAATGCCAAGAAGCAGATGCCTCCACCTCCTCCACCCATGCCGGCACCGGCAGAGCCTATATAGGAGCAGACTCTTGCGGATGTGGTATCCCGCATTGAAACATCTCTCCAGACGTCGTTCAGCAACATGCTGAATGCACGTCTGGAGAGCTTGGAGGGTCGCCTCCCTCCAGAGGCGCCCATGCGCCCGCCGCGCGCGGCAGATAGAAAGAAGGGTGGAGCGGCCAGCGCGGCAAAGACTGCGCTGGTTGCGAAGGTGCCTTTGCCCCCTGTGGTTGCCCCATTGGGCATTAACTGGGCCCAATTACCGGTCCCGACAGCGGTGGCAACAGATGGCTCGGCATGGTCCACGGTTGTGGGCCGCAAGAAAAAGGCGGCAAGGGCCCAGGCATCGGTGCCAAAGGCCCAAATGACGGCTCCCAAGGCCTCACCTGCGGGGCAGAAGCTGCCACCGGCTCCCCGATCGGCTGCGGTGGTTGTCACCCTGCAGCCTGAAGCAGCTGCCAAGGGTGTGGGCTACTGCGAGATCCTAACAAAGGCACGCTAGTCGGTGCCTTTAAAGGACATTGGCATCGAGCTCGTGAAGGTGCGCCAGACGGTAACGGGAGCCAGACAGAGCCTGGCTCCCAGGACAGCCGTAATGCCGTCAAGCTTGCGGAGGAGCTAAAGGTGACCTTGGCCGACATGGCCACGGTCGCGGTACCCACCAAGAAAGCGGATGAAAGTGTCACGCGATGAGGTCCTGGCGGTCGTGGCTGCCAAGACCAAGTGCGAGGTGAACCTCATAAAGGCTGGGGACATCAAGCCTAACTGGGGGGGGTTGGGGGTCATCCATTTGACTCACCCCGCGGCGGCGGCTAGAGAGCTTGTCCAGGTAGACAAGCTCCTTATTGGCTGGAGCGTAGTGCGGGTGCTGGTTGGAGCGTAGTGCGGGTGCAGCTGCTGGACGAGAAGCCCATGCGCTGCTTTAAGTGCATGGGCATGGGGCATACCCGCCCCATGTGCCCCTCCTCGTCCAGCAGAGGCGATGGGTGCTACCGCTGCGGCGCTGCGGGCCACAAAGCGGCTGACTGCAAAGTGGAGGTGGCTCGCTGCGCCGTATGCGCGGATGCTGGGAGGCCATCAGGGCACGTCATGGGGAGCCGTAACTGTAGGCCCCCCAAAGCTAAAGGTAGGCCCTTCCCGGTAGTGGGAGCAGGTCCCGTGGTAGCAGCCGTCAGGCAGGAGGAAGTTGCAATGGACCAGTGATGGCGCACACCAAAATTTTATACAACATATACACACATGTAAATAAAAAAGACATTTTGACATCTGTCAATAAAGAACTTCAAAAAAGGTTGTGAAGGAGGTTGCTATGTTCGACTGTATGTATTATTTTACTCTTACGTTCCAATTACCCTTTTTCATTCTTTATTCAACAATGATATTATGGTTGAATGTCGATCACTGGACGCCCACTAGTATATTATTATTTTACATCCCGTTTACTTCTTTCAGTAACAATCAATTACGATATATATATATATATATATATATATATATATACGACGCGTCGCAAACCTCCGTGAGGGCACCACGGAGGCGGGCTGCAGACGCGTCGACGTCTTCCCTTGTGGGAGGGGGCATGCCCCAGGCCTGGACGATGGCCGCCTCTTCCGCTAATTCTCGGTTGAGGCGGCTCACCGCCCAACAAGGGAACCTCGCGCCCCTCCGGGGGCGGGTACTAGTACCCGCTTGAGAGGTGGAGACCTCGAACCTAATGTACCTGTGGTCCGATAGGGTCTCCACCTCTTCAAGCACCCTCCACCCCCGGACACGGTGTGCGACAGACGGGGTGGCGAAAGTGACGTCTACCACCGACCCACCGTTATGTCGCACACACGTGTGGGCGTTCCCCTGGTTGAGGAGGGACAGCCCCAATTCGGCTGCCCACTCCTCAACAGCCATGCCCCGCAGGTCCGTGGCTGCCGCTCCCCAGGTCCTGGACTTGGCGTTTAAGTCGCCCAGGACGACCACAGGGAGCGGCGACAACCGCCTTACCGCCCCCTGCAAGGAGTCGAGATAAGCATCGAACTCCCGCAGGGGTCTGTTAGGGGAGAAGTATGCCCCCACAATGGCGTACTCTCCCCAGACGGCTGCCACGAAACCTGCGCTCCGCTCCCTAACCACCAGGGACGAACCTGAACCAGCCATGATCACCACGGAGCCATCGCGATCCCCAGCCCATTGCGGCTGGGACGAACAGTTCCCGAAGCCACCCCCCTAGATGGTCCGGCGCAATGGCAATGGCGAGCACTCGACCCGGGACCCCATCAGGGCCGGGCGCTCTTCGCCGGTTGAGGAGGCGTTCCACGGCCATCCCCATCTCCTCCTCCGTTATCGGAGGGGGAGGCCCGTCGAGCACCTCCTCGACTACCTCCCGAGGCGGAGGCATGGGAGGAGCTCTGCCTATTGGTGAAGGAGGGCCGCCCTCCGGACTGCGCGTCTGCATACCGGCCCCTCGTCCTGCTGGACGACGCCGGGAAAGCTTTGGAGCGGATTGTCTCCTCCCGGGTCGTCCAGCACCTGGAGAGAGTGGGGCCAAATCTGGCGGACGCGCAGTTCGGCTTCCGGGCAGGGCGTTCTACAATTGACGCTCTGTGCCTCCTGAAGTCGCTGTCCACTGAAGCGACCTCCCAGGGGGAGAGGGTCTTGGGGGTGTCTTTGGACATCGCCAACGCCTTCAACAGCCTGCCGCATGGAGTTATACGGGAGGCGCTCCGATATTTCGATATTTATGAAATTTTATTGTGAACGCAGTACTTTAGCAGTGATGCGTGTTCATAATAACAGACGGACAGGCAGATATGTCTAAAAATGATTGAAAGGTATTCTATTATTTATTCCTAGACATCTGATCAGATTTACATTCTTATTATATGTATAGATAGATAAAACTGTTACATATTATATAATATTTTATATACAAACTAGCGGGCCCGGCAGACGTTGTCCCGCGCTGATTATAAAAAAATCCTTGACAAATTATATACTAAAACCTTCCTCATGAATCACTCTATGTACTGGTAAAAACCGCATGCAAATCCGTTCAGTAGTTTTTGAGTTTATCGCGAACAGACAGAAAGACGCGGTAGGGGACTTTGTTTTATACTATGTAATGATGTTTATTACCGAACCTTTTTGTAAACAGTAGCGTAATTTCCGATGTTTATTAGCTAAACAATGGGACGTAACTGGATCCCATAAACAATTGATATATGATTACAATGGGGAAATGATTTAATGGGAATAATATTTATCTAATTTATTTCATTTTAAATTACCACTGTGATTTAAACTAAAAGATTGTGTTTTTAGTTGTAATTGTTATTCTAAACAGTTATCTACTACGTTATTTTGATTAATATTTAATGCTTTGGGTCTCTAACAAAGTGATAGTCATTTGGCGTCGATTTTTATTGAATTTTAAAAAAGTATAGGTATAAAAAATGTGTATCCCTAAATTGAGATATGTCTAGATCCCTATATAATTCTATATTTCACCCAATTCAAGATTTATTTTTGCGCTAATAATTAGTATAATATATCTTTCTCCGAGTTCTCATCTATCTCAATACATTGATCAAAATTACTTTATCCGTTGAGGCGTTAAAATTCAATACACAGAGTTATCGAGATAACTAAAAAACTCAATACAATTCTTACTAATATTATACAATCTAAAGTAAGTGACTTTTAACGGTGGTAGAGCTACGCTGAAGTTATTAATGGTTTCAGCATGAATGGGTCGACTCAACCGGGGGAGTGCCACCCTCTCACAGAAAACCGACGTGAAGTAACAGTGCTTGCATTGTTGCGTTTCGTTCGGTCAGTGAGAGTGCCGGAAGCCCACGTCCCCTCCCCTTCCCCCTTCCCTTACTCCACCTCTCCCCCAAGACAGGTTGGCAACGCACTTGCGACTCCTCTGGTGTTGTAAGTGTCTATGGACGGTGGTGATCACTTAACATCAGGTGATCCACTTGTCCGTTTGCCTCCTATGATATAAAAAAAAGAAGTTTTATTGAGAAAAAATGTACTGGTCCCGGTGGATAGGTCAAGTCTACATTAATGCAACGAAACAAAAACTAGTACTTCAATATAATTTACCTAATGTATTAAAAAAATTAATAAGCACACGATTCATACTTACATACATACATACGAAGTACTACTTAACTTACTTATACTTACGTTACTCATACTTCTTTGGAGTAACAAGATAAAAATCTTTTCAAAAATTTTATTATTCGCCTTATTCTACGTTTGTAGAAAAAACGACACTAACAATAGAAAAAAGGTATTTAATAATTGAAAGTTTTAATACAAAGAAATATAAACAATAAATACAAAGAAACAAAATGTTGACTATAGCTAACTTCAGAGTGTCGGTTTCTCATGACAGTGTGAGCGCGCTTCGTAAAAATTAACTTTCATCATTTATCCCTAATGCGCCAAAATTAGTATAACTTCAAAATAAAAGCGTGATAAATATATATAATTTTCAACCTATTATTCCACTCTATAAAAAACATACCATGAAAATTAATTATTCCAAGGGTAATTTTGTATCGACAGAAACATTGTTTGCGGAATCAAACAAGCTAATTATAACTGACGTCATCAATATCCACCGCTAATTGTGTTTGAATATTAATATTTACACATTTAATATCAAATTTCACATGTTATTGAAGGTATAAAATATTTCACTCAATATCTTCGTAGAGGAAATTTAAGACCGCTATAATTTTAACAGTAATATTTTGGTGGTAATATTAGATGGACAGTTTTCCGAGTTTTTTAATTGTTTAGTATGTTGATTTGTGTTATTTCGTTCCACCAATAATTTGAGCTGATTATTTATATGTTTAACTTTTTCAGAACCATAAGGTTTCGGAGAGTAAATATAATATAAGCATTCAATTGTTTGGCTCAGTATATTTAAGTCTTAAGTATTGAAGGTGGTAGAGCCACGCTGTAGCTATTACTAGTTTCAGCATGAATGGGTCAGCTCGCTCAGGGTAGTACCACCCTCCCACAGAACACCGACGTGAAGTAACAGTGCTTGCATTGTTGCGTTTCGTTCGGTCAGTGAGAGCGTTGGAGGACCAACCACCTCCCCTCCTCTTCCCCTTCTCCCATTCCCTTCCTCCCCCTCCCCCCAAACAAGGGATGGCAACGCACTTGCGACTCCCGTAGTGTTGTGTCACCTGTTCGTTAGCCTCCTATGATATAAAAAAAAAAAAAAATTGTCCTCAATAGTAAGTAATCTAGTCTATTTAATAAGTATATATATTTGAACCCCTTCACTATAATTATTACCTGGCTTTATTCGTTACTAGCCGACCCGTGCCCACTTCGTTGGACGGTAATAGGCATTATCAAGCTACAACTCTAGATCTCAATCATATATCTCTAATACTTAAGGCAGCGTTCGTAAGAAACGTTTTCGTTCGACTATTTTTTCTCCGACTCCCCAGATATTACCCCCTACAACGTCGCAAACTTTACCTCTTTATAATATTAATATGGATAATATATTATAATTAGTTAATAGCTTAATATATTATACTAATAATAGCTTATGCCCGCAACTTCATACGCGTGGAATAGTTATTTTAGCTTATAACGATTCTCGATGAATGAGCTATATAACACTGAAAGAACTATTCAAATCGGACCAGTAGTTCCTGAGATTACCCCTTACAACGCCACAATGTCACAAACTCACAACGTCACAAACTTTACCTCTTTATAATATTAGTATAGATTATGTTAAGATGAATACACAAAACTGATCAATGTAATTTAACGCATTAATGACCCTAAATGAGTTTTCAGGTAAGGTATAGTAATCCATTAGGATAGCAGACATTAGTTCTTTAGCTGTCCATTAGGGCGAGGCACGTAATAGGTGTTATAGAGATTAACAACTTTGTAGAGAATTCCGTCGCTTTTATATTCCGTAATTTAATAAAACTCAACTTGAAAGTTTAATTGAGTTTACGGGCAAATATTTGGTTTTTAAAACTTTGTTATTTTGATGTGATATTTATAAATTACCTAAACGAATAATAAATTATAATTGTTTTAAAGGTATGTTTGTATCCAACTTATAGAAAACGTTTAAAATGGTATGATTATTTCTGACTATATTATAATAACTATGATGGCATAAAGCCATGTAATTGTAAACATAGTTTTTATTATGGTAAATTAACATCTAATATTCATGTACCTGTAATACCCAGATAGAAAACTCATACTTATGCACATCACATAAAAAAGTTACTACATTCTTTTTTTTATGTTATAGAGGGCAAACGAACAGGCGGGTCACCTGAAGATAAGTTATCACCGCCGTCCATAGACACTAGCACCACCAGGGGAAACGCAAGTGCGTTGCCGGCCTTTTTAAAGGAGGTGGGCCTTCGGTGACTGAACGAAACGCAACAATACAGGCACTGTTAGGTACTTCACGTCGGTATTCTGAGAGAAGGTAGTAATACCCCGGGCGAGCCGACCCATTCATGCTGAAACCAGTAATAGTTTCGCCGCGTCTGTACCACCTACAATCTCTCCTAAAAACCCTGAATCTAATAGCTCTAATCAAACATCTAACACCAATCTAGTTTAATCAACTACAAGTTGTAGTTGATGTAAACATGATTATTAAACATGTAACACATTTAATTGTATTTTTTTCATGGTTTTTTTTTTATTGTAGCACGGCAATGTGCCTGATGGTAATCACAATACAATCCAAAAACAACGGCGACCACCGAGAGATAATCCCTCATCCGGCGGTCGTCGTTGTCATGCTGGCCTGCTTAAATGACTCTTCACGTTACGCTTGACGGACCTCATGTGATAGGAAGGTGGGAACACACTAGCCGGGAGATTGTTCCACAGCTTCACGGTACGGCAAAAATAAGATGTAGAGAACTTTTGTAGCGAGTAGCGAAAGATATGTATGCGACCCATTTAACTACAAACTCATCACCAGGTAGCGCTAGGCTATATTCTGTTATTAAGTTTTATACTGCAATAATACGAACAAAGTCGCGATTAGTTGCTGGCATTGTTATATAAAAACAATATACTGAGGTGTCTAATGTCTGAATAAATTTTGCATACTATCATAAAATGTGGTTTTCTCTATACATCTATTGTAGAATTGGAAAACAGAAAAAATTATAGAGTTACCAAAGCTTGAAATGTGAACAATTTGTCGGCAGACCTATTAATTAATTACGTGCCGTTACTAGCGAGAAAATTTAGGCCAAAAATTGAGACGACCTGTAGAATATTGGTGTTGTTACGAGCTAAGTATTTTTATAATGATTTTGTAAAACACAGGCTACATTACTTATAACCTGTCGTCTTTAGGTACGTCTATAGTTCGGCTCAACGAATTGGGGCATTTTGAATTTTGTAGAACTTGTAACTCAAGGCTTTGAAAGTGACTGAAACTTGGCTTGTGTTGTTACCTGCAAATACTGTGAGTTTGTATCGTAGTAATTAACCGTGCGAGCTAAACTGGCCATACATGTATACGTGAAAGACTTAATTGTATTTAGTATCCCTAAGTAGTCAGTGGGAAGACCTGGCCTTAACAGTATCGACTGGTACTCGGGGGCTAATCAGAATATCAGGTCGCGTAATTTCATTCTCACTCGGATAGGTTTGAGGAGATCTAATTGGTGATTAGATCTAGTAATCTAGATTGGTGTCCTCCTTCGTCTAGATGTTTAGACGTCTCTTCTATAATTTAGCTCTTTACAAAATATTTGTTAAGGACACCGTTATTTTATAAACCTTATGCACCGAATTGGTAATAGTTCAGTCATTAGTTAATTATGCAATAATATAAAAGACAGCCTTGTCAAAGAACAGACAGTGTCCTAAAAATATATTATGTTCTAAATTCTACCTGCGACTTCATCTGCGTGGAATGGGCTAACGCGGAGCGGAAGCTTCCAAAAGAAAAATAAACCCAATTTTGAAACATTCTTCATTGGTGCTCCGTTTCTATTAATCTTAGCATGATGATATAACCTTCCTCGATAAATGAGCTATATAACACTGAAGAAGAAAAATTTTTCAAATCGGACCTGTAGTTCCTTATTATTAGCGAGTTCAACCAAAAGACAAACCCTCCTGCTTTATAACATTAGTACAGATAAAGCAGTGCAAATATAAATATTGATAGCTACGATTATTTACTATGTCTACGCGCTCGTAGTAACCAATAGCAAATCATTTATCAGAACTGCCGTGTGTCTGACACGTATATTAAATTTACTGCGAGTGTTTACAGTAAAATCTACTCCGGTTTGGCTATATTGAATAAATTATTCGGCTATTTTCCGTAAATTCAGGCAGACCTGAATGAAATTATTTATTACCTTTATTGTTTTCTGAAATTGTTATATATTTCCATTTTACAGGCTGCATGGTGCATTTATATCAAACCTAATCTTAAGTGCGGACTTTCTTTTTTTATATCATAGGAGGTAAACGAACAGGTGTGTCACCTGATGTTAAGTGATCATCAACATCCATAGACACTTGCAACACCAGGAGAGTCGCAAGTGCGTTGCCAGCCTGTGTTTGGGAGAAGGAGTGAGGAAGTGGGGAGGGGGAGGGGAGTTGGGTATCCGGCACTCTCACTGACCGAACGAAACGCAACAACGCAAGTACTGTTACTTCACGTCGGTTTTCTGTGAGAGGGTGGTACTACCCCGGGCGAGCCGACCCATTCATGCTGAAACCATTAGTAACTTCAGCGTGGCTCTACCACCTAGTTTCTATTTCTATTCTTGATTTAATATCAGTACCTCGACATTTTTAATTATTTTAATTTTTATTTTGAAAACAGATTCTGTACTAGAGTTCAAGCACTATATCACAGGAGATTTTAACAAAACGTGTTTAAAAACACGACGGACATAAAGTATAAAAAGGCTAAGAACAATCATTTGTGGTTTATATAAATAGGTATGATGAAAGGGTGGATAATCAACACAGGCTTAATATTAGAGTTGTTTTTTGGGAAACTATGTGAGATTACTTTTATATTTAAGTTTTGGTCAAGCATTCCTTACATAGAATATGTAAATGTTAACCAAAGGATTTTGAATAATTCATACACTAGGGGAGTCAAATCTGAATGAAATTGTCTATTGTAAATCCCATACACTCGACTAGTAATAAACAAAGGTCCATGCTTGAAACTATTATTGTGCCATATAAATGTTATTGAAACTGCTGTTAAGCTTTCTCAGAAACTTTGCATTGTTTACTTCACAATGTATATGGCATGACGCACTGCAATTCTTATACATTAGAAAGCGGCTCTAGATGTAACGAATTCATCGAACATAGTTGTTTTTTCACGCAAAGAAATATGGAAAAAGGAAGTTATACTATACATCGACAGTCATTACATAGTATAAAACAAAGTTCCCTACCGCGTCTGTCTGTCTGTCTGTTCGCGATAAACTCAAAAACTACTGAACGGGTTTTCAAGCGGTTTTCACCGTTGGATAAAGTGGGAACGTTTTGGTATATAATTTGAGAAGGATTTTTTTATAATCAGGGCGGGACAACGTCTGCCGGGCCCACTAGTAATATAATATAGTATTATATACTATCCTATTACACTATCTTCTATTTATTATAATAAAACTGTAGCAAGGTCAAATCTGTACATTAAATATTTTTTTTAAATTTTGATCGGGGTAGGCTTTGTTATCGATATAGAAGCCAAAACTAACCCTTTTAAAATTTTTGTCTGTCTGTCTGTCTGTCTGTCTGTCTGTCCCTGTGAACGCGCATCACTCGGAAAGTACTGAACCGATTTTGACGAAACTTGGCACAGTGATAACTAATGTTACGAGATTACATTTAGGATACTTTTTGTCCCATAAAACGCAATGGATTCTCCAGGATCTGCCTGTTTGTCTATACCTTTAAACACGAATCACTCTGAAAGTACTGAACCAATTTAGATGAAATTTGGCACAGTTATAACCAATATCACAAGGTTACGTCTAGGATACTTTTTATCTTATAAAACGCAAGGGATTCTCCAGGATAACGGACGAAAGTAAAAAAAATGTAGTTCATGATATTCTTGACGAATTTTGGTAAATTTTCTTTATAACAAAATTGTCTGGCAGTGAAAAATTCATGTTTTTAATAACGTATAAACGTTAAACTTATAAAAGTTACTGACAAAAAATGTTCCTTAAATTATTTATAAATCAAAATGTTGATCTGTAAAGGTGTAATTCGCATTAAAAAATACAACGTTAACCGGCTACCAGGTATCCTGAATCGTGTTTGGAAGGGCATAATATATCTTCATATTAAAGAACCTACTTTTCTCAAATTCTCGTTCTTCCAACGTTGCTGGCTCTTGTACTAAGGTGTCGCAAAAAAGTCTAGTTACATTAACTAATTTCTTTTCTTTCGTTATCCTGGAGAACCCCTTGCGTTTTATGGGTCAAAAAGTATCCTACCGACCCATTCATCCTGAAACCAGTAATAGCTTCAGCGTGGCTCTACCCCCTACCAAAACCTATGTATAGAATAACTTAGTTATAACTCTAGCTTAGCGCAACACTGGCTGTATAATAAAGATAGCCATAATTGTGGAAGAGCCTGGTTAACAAAATGAAATATGTTCTTTGCAAGGGAAAAAATAAAATGGTTTGAAATGAATTATTTTGTTTATAAAGAATATCATCAGGCACATTATTGTCAATAACAAAATTGTCTGGCAGTGATAAATTCATGTTTGTAATAACGTATAAACGTCAGTGTTGCGCTAAGCTAGAGTTATAACTAAGTTATTCTATACATAGGTTTTGGTAGGGGGTAGAGCCACGCTGAAGCTATTACTGGTTTCAGGATGAATGGGTCGGCTCGCCCGGGGTAGTACCACCCTCTAACAAAAAGCCGACGGGAAGTAACAATGCTTGCATTAGTGCGTTTCGTTCGATTAGTGAGAGCACCGGAGAGGCCCACCTCTCTTCCCCTTCCTCCTCTCCCCTTCCGCTTCCTCCCCCTCCAACACAGGCTGGTAAGGCACTTACGACTCCCCTGGTGTTGCAAGTGTCAATGTATGGTAGTTATTACTTAACACCTGTCCGTTTGCCTCCTATGACATAAAAAAATACATTATATTTTTAATTTACCCTTTTTTATGTTGAAATAAAATAATATTAAAAAAAAGTGTGTGTGTGTACTTATGTACACGCATTAGAAGTTATACTTCTTTGGCGTAACAAGTAAAAATCTTTTCAAAAATTTTATCTTGCGCCTTATTCTACGTTTGTAGAAAAAACGACACTAACAATAAAAAAAAGGTATTTAATACAATGAAAGTTTTAATATAAAGAAATACAAACAACAAATACAAAGAAACAAAATGTTGACTATAGCTAACTTCAGGGTGTCGGTTTTTCGTGACGGTGTGTGCGCGCAACGTAAAAATTTACTCTCATCATTTTTTTGTTACGGTGTGCGCGTTCATCGTAAAAATTTACTCTCATCATTTTTCCCTAACGCGCCAAAAGAAATATAACTTCAATAAAATTACAGATATCTTAACATGGTTTGAACATACTTCTTTATTTACAAAAAATTGCATCGGGCACATTATTGTTAATATCAAAAATGTCTGGCAATAATAAATTCACGTTTTAGTAGCGTTTAAAAGTTAGTGAAAAACAAAACATTCTAAAATTATATAAAGTTCAATATTTTTGCCTGTAAAGGTTTACCGGCAGCCAATTCGCTGTCGAAACCGTTGCCTAGCTCTTAGACAAATAGTCACAGGCAAGTGACAGATGACACATGTTGCTCATATCTTTTTAATATTTATGTTTTTCTTTAATACAATGTAGTGTGAAAAAGTTTTAATACAAGTTGAAAATAGTTATGATGTCATTCAGTGTTTAATTTATCATTATTTATTTTATGAATATATTTTAACGTTTAAATTACAATTTAACTCTATCAACTTGATATTTTATAATGTAAACTATACTGAGCGTATAGTAAACGCCTACAAAAAAGGGAAAGGAACTACGTTCCAACTGGAGGTCCATGGACCTCTCAAGCTTTTTTTACATTACTGCCAATATACGTAGGTTAGTTTTTATTTTAATTGAACCCGGTAGATGATGTTACGAACGGGTTGTAGGCTTATTGGGACAGAAGGTACTGGGACAACGTACTGGGAAGACATTTATCGGCAATATATGTAGGTTATTTTTTATCTTAATTGGACCTGGTAGGTGATGCTGCGAACGGGTTCTAAGCTTATTTTAAAATATTTCTCACATAACAACTTGGTATATGTTTGAGTGAGTCCCTGGATAGTTGGGATTCACAATTTGAAACAGTAGGTATCGCTGCAATCGGGTTTTGAGATGTATTTAGATTTTTCGCGTTTAAAAGTACAATCGAAACCGGTAATAACCGATTTGGTGCAGACGAAGTCGCACGGGTCAGCTAGTATAAAAATAAAGTAGCTAACTTCCGATTCTTCAATTTTTGAATGTTGAGTTTTGATTTCTAGTTAAGAATAAAAGAGAAACAAAAGTAAAACAGCAGGAGAATATTGTATAATATTCGAAATATTGGAAACTTCTATGGAAACGATTTTGCAGGTTCAGCTGAATTATATTTAAAATCTCACTGCATTAGTAATTTTAAAAACCTTCAATATTGAGAAATGTGTTGTTTTATGTCCTAACTACTCAACCGTTGATCATGAAATTGTGCTTGCATGTTATCAGGAGTACAGGGAAGGACATAAGAATATCTTCATCTAGAAAAACTGTTACTGACAGAGTGATCAAATCTACATTAAGCTAAGGAAAGTTGTAAGCAAAACCCTTGTGTTTTAATCGGCAGGTGCACTTAATTGTCAGACCTCCACGAGGCTTACCGTGTTTACCATTTTGGACCACTTCGTCATTTCACACGAGATGCTGACACGCTGTAACCTACGAAGCATAATTTTTTTATTGAAGTTATACTTTTTTTGGTGCGTTAGGGAAAAAAAATGAGAGTAAATTTCTACGATGCGCACGCACACTGTCACGAAAAACCGACACCCGGAAGTTAGCTATAGTCAACATTTTGTTTCTTTGTGTTTGTTGTTTGTATTTCTTTGTATTAAAACTTTCAATGTATTACATACCTTTTTCTATTGTTAGTGTCGTTTTTTCTACAAACGTAGGATAAGGCGAAAAATAAAAATTTTGACAAGATTTGTTTTTTTTTTTTTTTTCCTTCGAACTAACTACGCTATTGACCTAGCAAGGTATTTACAGCTTCACCGGACTACTAAGGCGAGCGCTTAAGGCACTCAGCCGATTTTTGTTTTGGCAACCAGCTCAAGGGTGCACGGCACACCTCGGCTTGGCTGTTGCCTGTTCATGCAATTCGCGACCTATCAAAGCTAACCTAAGTTAAAGCTAAACTATTCATACATACATGAGTTGTTGAAACATATATGTGTACCAAGCATGTTACGGGCACTCGGCCCGTAACTGTCACCTCCGCCCTAGGTGCGTCAAGTGCCTGGGTGATCACTCCACGAAGGAGTGCGGGCGCACGGCCGGCACTCCCGAACCTCCCAGCTGCGTACTCTGCGGTAACACGGGTCACCCCGTGAACTATCGCGGCTGTCCCCGCGCACCGCGCACGCAACGCCCCCGGCAGGCACGACAGGTGTCCAGGGCACCTGCGGCCGCCGCCCGCCTTCCGCCTCCACCTCTCGTGTCCGTGGAGGCCTTCCCCGGCCTGCCGGGTGCCTCTCGCGCCCCGGTAGCGCCTGCGCCCATCACGCGCGTGCCACCTTCCGTGCCGCGCGCACCGCAACCCGGGCGGGCCCCTCTGGCCTCCCGACCCCAGCCTGAGGCTCCCAAGCCGCAGGCTTGCCCATCACTGGCGCGGCCGGCGCGTGCTGCCCCCGCCCACTCTACGGAGCAATCCGCGGAGGACTGGGTCTTTAAACTGCTCAAGGAGCACGATCTCCAAGAGGTCCTCGCATTCCGCGTGGCCTTCAAGGCAGAGACAGGTTTGGGCCGGCTCGACGTGCTCGCCCAATACCAGGGCATCGCTGCAACGTTGCAGCGCCTCTCCCGATCCACGCCTGATCTAGATTTCAAATAGAATTCTCGGCGATGAATAGAATTAAACCGCGCGGTCTTTCACTCTCGTTTTTTAACGCGAGGAATCTTAGGGCACAGCGCGATCAAGTAGCTGCCTTTTTGCGCGAAAGACAGATTGACGTTCTCCTCGTCCAGGAAACGCTTCTTAAACCAAAAATGAAAAGTCCGAGAATCGCGAATTATAACGTAGTCAGAAATGACCGAGTCACCCGCGGGGGTGGCACGTTAATTTATTATAAACGATCGTTGTATTGCATGCCGATGGATCCACCCGCTCTATCCAATATGGAGGTGTCAGTTTGCAAGCTAGGGATGACCGGTCATCCAGATGTCGTGTTAGTATCCGCGTACCTTTCGCCGAATAAGGTACTGCTTAAATCCGATTTAAAGGCGCTATTCAGATTAGGTGACTCCGTCATTATAGCGGGGGACCTCAACAGCGGTAACGTCATCTGGAACAGTCCGAGGACTTCTCGTAACGGGAAGATTCTCGACAAACTAGTCGGCGTTCTGGCGTTTGACGTCATAGCCCCTCCGGAACCGACCCATTATCAGGACAACTGTCGTCCGACAGTTTTAGATATTGCAATTCTTAAGAACGTCACGCTTCGGTTACAACTCATACATGTTGTACACGAACTTGACTCCGATCACCGCCCGGTAGTAATGCAGTTAGGAAGTCCAGACGACACCACCCCTCCGTCGGTAAGGGTGGCCGATTACAAAAAGTTAGTTGAGTATATTAAAGACAATTTAACATCGGATATATTAGACAGAATTCCGGACGTGTTGGTGTCTAAAGCTGACGCGGATTTGGCCATCGATTCCCTGGTCAACTTCCTTCAGATCGCCGTCAGGGAGACCTCGAGAGAGGTGCAAGCGTTGAACGATCGCCGCTTTATACTCCCGGATGACGTGAAGGCGTTGATCACGACAAAGAACGCCGCGACTCGAGCTCACGACACTTACCCGTCTAGAGATAACCGCGACCGATTGCGATCTTTACGCAAACAAGTTAAGGCCCGTATTTCAGAAATCCGCGACGAAAGGTGGAATCGGTTTTTGGAAAAAATTCAGCCGTCCCACCTGGCGTACTGGCAGATAGTTAGATCTGTCAAATCAGATGAAACGATCCCTATGCCCGCTCTCGATAGAGGCCCCGGGTTGCCTCCTGCGTTCGATAGTTTAGACAAGGCGGAGTCACTTGCTGCGAGTTTAGAAAAGCAGTGTTCACCGAACACAACCCCGGGAGTATAAAGCGGCGATCGTTCACCGCTTGCACCTCTCTCGAGGTCTCCCTGACGGCGTTCTGAAGGAAGTTGACCAGGGAATCGATGGCCAAATCCGCGTCAGCTTTAGACACCAACACGTCCGAAATTCTGTCTAAAATTTCCGAAGTTAAATTATCTTTAAATTCGACTAACTTCTTGTAATCGGCCACCCTTACCGACGGAGGGGTGGTGTCGTCTGGACTGCCTAACTGTATAACTACCGGGCGGTGATCGGAGTCAAGTTCGTGTACAACTTGTATGAGTTGTAACCGAAGCGTGACGTTCTTAAGAGTCGCAATATCTAAAACTGTCGGACGACAGTTGTCCTGATAATGGGTCGGTTCCGGAGGGGCTATGACGTCAAACGCGAGAACGCCGACTAGTTTGTCGAGAATCTTCCCGTTACGAGAAGTCCTCGGACTGTTCCAGATGACGTTACCGCTGTTGAGGTCCCCCGCTATAATGACGGAGTCACCTAATCTGAATAGCGCCTTTAAATCGGATTTAAGCAGTACCTTATTCGGCGAAAGGTACGCGGATACTAACACGACATCTGGATGACCGGTCATCCCTAGCTTGCAAACTGACACCTCCATATTGGATAGAACGGGCGGATCCATCGGGATGCAATAGAGCGAACGTTTGTAATAAATTAACGTGCCACCCCTGCGGGTGACTCGGTCATTTCTGACTATATTGTAATTCACGATTCTAGGACTCTTCGTGTTCGGTTTGAGAAGCGTTTCCTGCACGAGGAGAACGTCAATCTGTCTTTCGCGCAAGAAGGCAGTTACTTGATCGCGCTATGCCCTAAGACTCCTCGCGTTATAAAACGAGAGTGAAAGACCGCGCGGTTTTATTCTATTTATCGCCGAGAATTCTATTTGAAATCTAGATCAGGCGTGGATCGGGAGAGGCGCTGCAACGTTGCAGCGATGCCTTGGTATTGGGCGAGCACGTCGAGCCGGCCCAAACCTGTCTCTGCCTTAAGGGCCGCGCGGAATGCGAGGACCTCTTGGAGATCATGCTCCTGGAGCAACTGGTATACCCAGTCGACCGCGGAGAGCTCCGTAGTATGGGCAGGAGCCGCGCGCACCGGCCGCGCCTGTGGTGGGCGAGCCTGGGGCCTGGAGGCCTCAGGCTGGGGTCGGGGGGCCCAGGCGGCCAGAGGGGCCCGCCCGGGTTGCGGTGCGCGCGACACAGAAGGTGGCGCGCGCGTAATGGGCGCAGGCGCTACCGGGGCGCGAGAGGCGCCCGGCAGGCCGGGGAAGGCCTCCACGGACATGAGAGGTGGAGGCGGAGGGCGGGCGGCGGCCGCAGGTGCCCTGGACACCTGTCGTGCCTGCCGGGGGCGTTGCGTGCGCGGTGCGCGGGGACAGTCACGATAGTTCCCGGGGTAACCCGCGTTACCGCAGAGTACGCAGCTGGGAGGTTCGAGAGTGCCGGGCGCGCGCCCGCACTCCTTCGTGGAGTGATCACCCAGGCACTTGACGCACCTAGGGCGGAGGTGACAGTTACGGGCCGAGTGCCCGTACACTGCGATGGGGTGTTGGTCTTTCGCGGGGGCTCAACAGTGATGCCGCTGAGGCCGCAGATGGAGGTCAAGTTAAAGATTGACTTGCCCTCTACTGTACGGTCGAGGAGGACCAAGACCATATTGTAGGGGGCGCGGGTGCGGGGGTGGTACATTCGATGTACCTCCCGGACTGGAAAGTCACCCTCCATAAGGGAGGCGGCGACATCTTCTACCGAGATTTCGGCAGGGACACGACGGAGTACTACTCGGAGGAGGCGTTCCTCCTCAAGAGCGTAGGTAAAGTACGCCAACTTTGATTCCCGAAGGAATTTAGTCAGACTGCGAAAGTCGGCACTAGTGGGGACCTTTACTTGTATGCCCGCCTGAACATTCAGGGCGGACGTATAATTTATCTTAAGCATGTTAAGTCTAGTGGAGATCGAAGTCCACTGAGACTTATCTTGTATTGTGACCGGCGGCGGTGGGCGTGGCTTCTTTACCTGGGGTTCTGCGGAACCCGAGGCTTGGCTCTGAGGGAGCGAGACGGAGACAGGCTTGGCTCCGCCCCCGTGTGGTCTTACGCGTGCCGGTATAGCCGCGTTCTTGTTGTGCACCCGGGTGCCCTCTATTGGGTTATCTATGCATGCTTGCTTATTTTTATGCCTATTTTCGGAATCTAACTCGGACCCGGAGTCCGGTGAGCGCGCGCCACGGTCGCGTTTTTGGTGGGTGACGACCCTGAATCCGTCATTATCTTGCGCAGAAGGCGCAGGAATCGCGGTTGTCGCGGGGGTCGCGATCGACGCGGATCTGTCGGTCGGCACGGCGGGCGCCGCCTCGTCCAGCTCCATCTCGGAACCGGAATCCGAGCTGGAACTTGGCGCGGGAGCACGGGCTCGATCCGCCGGATTCAGCGGTGAATCCGGCGAATCTAAGGACGACTCCGAGTCGGATTCGAGAATCGCGAACGAATTTTTTAGCGCTACGCGAGTCGCATTTTTTCCTTTTTTGTAAATTGCCACGAAGGCTTCGAACGATGCATTTAAATCAAGGTTTGAGCCCTGATCCTCTAAGTACTTAGTGTACTGTGTAAGCAATTCTAAATCGGCCATACCGGGGCCTGAGGGGGGCAGGGGGGGACGCGAAAACAACCTCCCCGCCTGAGGGGCAGGGGGGCACGCCTTAACTGTTTTTACGGGACTATCCCGAGTCCGGACCAAAAGAGCTGTGGGCGAAGTGCAATGCCTCACAGTGAAAGAACCTACCTTGCCTAGGGGGAGTCCCTAACAAGCCTGAGGCCGAGAACGCAGACCGGTAAACCGGGCTATGCCCAAACAGACTCTCAGGGATGGAATGGGAGGATCAGGAGGGTGGGAGGGAGACACCTGGACTTAACTAGGCGATCACCGCCAAGGCTAGGCTACCCAGGCCCGTCTACCTTTGCCGTAGACCGCAGGGCCTCCGGCGAGCGGGCAGGACGCTCCACACGCTTCGTTGAGCACCGGGAGGTATCCACGTGCGGCCAAAAGATTGGTCTTCTTACGACGACCGGGTCGCCCCGAAAAGGGCGGTTTGCTGCGCTCTGTATAGAGCGCCTAGCGATCGAACACTCTTGCTAAGTCACGAACGGGACGTGATCGGGCTCGCGGCGGCACTCTCGTAACGAAAACGAACGCAAGACGGCACGAACGCGAAGCGCAGCGCGGCACGATGCTCGGAACACCTCGCGACCGCGACGCAAACACACTCGGAAAAAACCGTTAGGAGAGCGACTGCAAACGCGTGCGTCTCGGACGACTGCCCAATCGAACTATCACCTGACTGGGTCGCAACCACCATGTATATGGCGAAAAAGCCCGTCATAGTGATTCGCCTCTGCGGGTCGCGTTTCGGGATCAGCCTGTGCATATGACATGAACAACCACACAAAAAAAACACGCTTTTTATATCTACAGTAATATTATAAAGCTGAAAAGTTTGTTTGCTTGGACGTGCTAATCTCAGGAACTATTTCGATTTGTAAAATTCTTTCAGTGTTATATATCCTATTTATAGAGGCTGGCTATGGGATATATATTATAACGCTATAGGAACGGACCACCAATGAAGAATGCTTTAAAATCTAGTTTTTATTTCCTTTTGAAATCTTCCGCTGCGTGTTAGCGTTGGCCCAAAGTAACTATTCCACGCAGACGAAGTCACGGGTTGAAACTAATTTTATATAAAGCTTTAGGTTTAATACTCAAAATCACATTCTTCAATGTGACGTCATTATACATTTAATTTTTTTTTAATATTCTTTATATTAATATACCGATTTATGTATTTTTTAATAAAAATGTTCCCAAATCTTGTGAAGTTCTGAACAATTTTCCATATAGCCGGAGGTTAACGAACTCAGGGTGATTAATGCAGGGAGGTTGCCGCGCAACGAGAGAGAGGCGTCACAACGGCGCGACACGTAGGCGGCCCGCCGAGACCTGTGACGCATCTGACACCTTCACTTATAGTAGCCTTTGCAAACTTGTAAACAAACTTCATTTTGCTTTTAGACGATTCTCTGATTGGTCCCTTTTGAGCTCGAAGACGAATGACACAAAAATGTTATTACGACTCTTTATTTATTGTATATCAAATCGATTGATAACGTAATAAAAATATTTTGCTTGAACAAATTCAGTTTCTTTTTTTACCATCTCACTTAAAGGGGTGAAAATATTATTAAAGCCCATATATTTTTTTTAATATTTATATTAGTACGGCAAAATGACTGCACTGTGCCTGATGGTAAGCACTGTATAATCCAAAAACAATGGCTACCACCGAGTGACACACTATCCATGACCGGTCGCCACTGTCATTCCGGCCTGCGAAAAGCTGGAGATGCACAGGCTGATCCCGAAACGCGACCCGCAAAAGCGAATCACTATGACGGGCTTTTTCGCCATATACATGGTGGTTGCGACTAAGTCAGGTTGTAAAACCCTACCACCCTACTTTCGCCATTGCCTCGTTCGTTATTCAGCAGGGTGCAACACGTGCAGGTGAGGTTGGCTTGCATGTCTCAAGTCTTAGGTATTATTTGACATCCCTTACACCCCAGTTGACACCCATTACACCCCTTTGACACCCCTTACACCCCATATCTGTTTTGATCTTATTACAAATGTTTAAATGTTTACAGACTCCTCATTGTCTATATATTTTTTGCTTTATACGTTCTAGCATTTGACCATAATATCACCTGATGTTAAATGACTATGTGGTAAGTTAGTAAACAAGCTAGAAGAAACTGGCTCTCAAACGCAACTGCTGGAACACACCCATAAATACCTGGCGACAGATTTTCTACTTGAAGTTGGTAACTGACGTAAATGTCCAAAAGTTTATATTTCAGGGGGCTAAATAAAGCCAAACCGTACTGCAAGACGTCTATTACGGAAGAAACTCAAAGATGTCAACTTTAGACTAGGCCCACCTCCCCTCCCCTCTGCTCATCTCCTGTTTGTTTGCCACTTATGTCATAAAAAAAACTTACGCCAACATATTAAATAAATTATATAGCACATATATTACAGTAGCTAGTCAGACGGGCTTAGAAAAAACTATGCCATGCATTTTTTTCTCTTTGAACTGACTTTAGCACGGTCTTAACAGCTTCACCGGACTACTAAGGCTCAAGGCACTCAGCCAATTCCATGCCATGTCATCATGATGTCTTTCTTTACCGAAAGCCCCGACTCATCCGTAAGGAGCTCCAGCTCATCATCATCAACACGATAACTACTGAGCCATCAGAGTGGATGAGAAGAAACCTAAGAAGAAACAGGTTCTTGAATACAGTACCACAATATTCTATTAGAAGGCTTATTTTAAAATTTAAAATTAATTTCACTTGATGGACCGTTTTCGAGATTCGTTATAGACTTTTTAGACCTTAGGAAATTTAAATAGTGAATGAATATTATACGTTTTTTATGTTATTTTAAAATATAAAAACCGCGGTAGAAACATATCTCTGGTTGTTTGGGGTTTTACAAACACAAAATTAATATAGGTACATAAAGTAATTTTTTAACCATACACATAATTGTCCCGTACAAGACCTGAACCCACAACACCAAGCCGGTTTGAGAGCATCATAGTTTTCGTTTTACTGGTTTGATTTGATTTGACCTAGCTTGTCAGAGTGTCCCATTAGCCTATCATATGTTTAAACTACTCCAGATAGTAATGTAAAAAAAGATGGTATATGTTTTAACTAAGAATAAACATTTGCGACATTTCTTTTTTTAACTTTATTTTTGCCATTTAGATTATTACTCCAATTGTCGAGTAGTTAATAGTATTAGAAGTTCTTCTTCCATTCCATTTTTGGCAACCAGTCTTCTAGTAGACTATTACTGCCATTGTCAAGTGAGTATCGACATTACAAGTTTCTTGATATAATTTCAATGAACTAACAAGATGGTGGCCATCTTGTTAGAACTTTCCATGGAGTTTTTGTGGCATCTCAGAATTCATGGTCCGTGGTATTATTTTCTATTCACTTCACTTATGCACAATAAACAAACTAGATTACATAAAACACCACCAATTTTACACAATATAGAGTCAAGTAACACAAGATTATGAATAAAATATAAAATTCACTACATGACAGACCAAAATCCCGCCAAAAACTTGACATTAATGTATAATATTTTTAATAACACAAACTATAACATCTCTACTGTCTTAGTTCTACACACGTTCCATTTCTCACGAAACAATGTGCTGGATTTTCCACTATTAACTTGAACCATTATATTATAATATAAAACGTTGTCTCAAAACTAAAAGTGGATTTTCACAGCGACTATACTAAACTGAATGAACAAAGGACACGGGCTCAAGTCTCCATAACGGGATATTAAACTACAGGACTATGATTATATTACTTCTTATGAATTTTAGTAAGAAAATTAATCGTGAGTCATTTTCTGTTATGAGAAACCGTGTAATATAAATGTGTGTTTGAACATGAGATATTAATGTCGATCTTTATGTATAGTTAGGATAAACTCAAGTATTAATAATTGTTTATAGTGTTTACTGTGTATTTGAAATGAGAAGATAATCGCGTCCACATAAACTTCACTACTTGTAAAAATTAAACCTATCGCCATCAACAAAAACATGAAATATTAAAAATATCTATTTATATTTTCGTTAAACATATCTGACAAATAATTCAAATTATAGAATATTATAATACACAAATGAGAGTCATGCTTAGATACGTACGTATAAATTCTGATAAAAATGGTAAAGAGTGGTCCATGTCCATAGCACTATCAAAAAGCGGCAGCCATCTTGTATTTATTATTGTGCTTTAGTATACCGCCGTCTACGCTTCCAATGAAGTTTTAATAAAAAACTAGGGTCGTCATTCGACCATAATTCATTGATTTTTTAAAGTTTGAACTTTATTCGGGTTATTTTGTCAAAGGGTATTATGTTATAATATAATAGTAGAATGTAGAATGAAAAAGGGTAATTGGAACGTAAGAGTAAAATAATACATACTGTCGAGCATAGCAACCTCCTTCACAACCGTTTTTGAAGTACTTTATTGGCTGATGTCAAAATGTCTTTTTTATTTACATGTGTGTATATGTTGTATAAAATTTAAGCGGTAGTGTAAGTAATGCATATTTTAATTAATTTAATGTACTTCTAATGCATTTTATATAAAAAAATAGCTTTCTGCACTTCTCCTCCAGTTATGCCAAATTTTGCGTTCATCCGTTCGTCCAATTCTCTTAAAAAGGGATACAAAGTTTAAACTTCACGTATTAATATATATATGATGATGATGATATAAACCTTCACATTTTATAAATTTAATGTAGGTTAATTAATATGCAGCATAATTTGCATAAAATACGTACAATAAGTATTTTTTTACTGAAGTAACAAGCGTAATGCAAATCAAGATAGTAGATTGTGAGTTATATTTTATTTGAAATAAGAACAATAAAAAAATCAATAAGTTACACATATATTTTGTTAAAATGGTAAATTTACTTAAAAAAGAATATTTCATTTAATTTGGTTCTGTGTGGCTCGCGTACAATTATATTTTTGTTCATATGCCCAGGATAGATCTAATTACGATACTAACTATTTATTTTGTATTGTTATATATTATTATGTATTGTTGTGTATAGTATACTATTTTGTTAAAACGCTGTTCATTTGCGATAACTAACTTTCATGACTTCTCGATTTTTCCACAAATTCCATTGAAATCAAACAGAGACCTTTCAATGGCTTCCTTGATTAATGGATCGCATTCTACTTGGAAGACTTCAATCAATTTCTTTTTTACGTCTAACCTTATTGTATTTATTTTACCTTTTTTTGTAACCACGGAAGAAAGAAATTCTTATCGTTGTCCTGTTTTATTTATGTTTTATAAATATATATATATATATAGGTGTTAATACCTATCTAAAAACTGAGTTAATATTATTTTGAATATCGTGAATATCAGGTTATAAAAGACTTGATGTGTTATTTTATTCATTTTAAATATATTCACTTATTTTAATAAAATTAACAAATAAGTTTAATTTCGACGTTGATCTATTTGTATTTTAATTGGTCGATACTACATTAGTATAAAGAGGTCGTTAATTTTTTAGGTAATAATCTCTGGTTCCTTCACTAAGTAAAAATTACAATATCTCTGAATTGGTATTGGGTTTCATACTGTAATTAACGCGTACTAGAAATTTAGTCAGATAAAATGTCTGTATAAATAGACAAAGAAAAAAAAAGATGAGATCATTTTTCTTCTCAGTTTGTCGAAAGATTATATTTATTTTTTAATTTCGTAGTTGGTCACGATTTTCGATGTTCTCGTTAACAAAATTTGGAAACGTGAACAAAAAAAATCATGCAACGATAAGAGTGTTCTAGTATCTGTTACAAAAACCTCCAATTATATTGAATCTTTAAAAAAATATTCACGGTCAAATGAACTATAACTTGAACTTTTAGTATATAATTTGTTTTTGTTTTGTGGACCCTTGTTGTCTTATAAATAAATAAATAACAATAAAAATGTCGACCACTGGGCGGACCGCTAGTAATTATAAATTTACATTATCACAGGCTACATTTTAATAAATGAACAAAAATATGGTTTTATAAACTTATAAAATAATAAACGACATTTACTTAACAAATTCTATCTTTCTTATCTCTCTGTTTATATCTGAAGAAACATTTGAAAGGAAAATTCTTTTATTAAATTCTTTTATGTATATACTTCTTTTATCCTGTGCTATGAATAGCTCTCAGTTTTACCAAAAGTAAAATAAAAGTTAAAGACAAAATGATATGGAAATAAAATTGAGTGTTTTGATAACACTGGTTTAATAGGTGTAGATAATATTATCCATGACTATGTAATATGATAATACATCCGCATGACTTCATATCAATAAGATTGTATCAAAGTTTAACGTTAGTTTATAAAAGAAAAAAAAAACGATGGAATTTCAACCGTGACTTTAGAGTTATTCATAAGCCTTTTTTTTATGTCATAGGTGGCAAACGAACAGGTGGGTCACCTGCTGTTAAGTGATCACCACCGTCCATGGACACTAACTACACCAGAGGAGTCGCAAGCGCGTTGCCATCTTTTGGAGGGAAGGGTTAGGGGAGGGAAAGGGAGAGGAGAGAGGAGAAGGGAGGGGAGGTGGGTCTCCGGCGCTCTCACTGACCGAACGAAACGCAACAATGCAAGCACTGTTACTTCACGTCGGTTTTCTATGAGAGGGTGGTACTACCCCGGGCGAGCCGACCCATTCATGCTGAAACCAATAATAGTTTCATCGTGGCTCTACCACTTCTTATAAGCCTTAATTATATAGGTCCTAAAAGAGATTTGCACTTAACTAATTATTTTGTAATATATATTTTATATTTGCTAATATATAGGAGAACGTATAGGGGTATAGGCCATAAGTCGTAATCAACAGAATGATTTTTCTTTTTCAAATAATTATTATCGGCTTTAATATAAACCAGGATAACTAGACCGCCCGCTGATTAAGTTTAACTTAGCATGCAATGGATCTGAAAATTGTTTATTTTGTTAGATTAAGGAGTAAACGTTAGTTAGTCTCAACAATATTTTATTGATACACCTTTTACATCGTCACAGTACATGGAAACCGCCAAGTTATAACTTTTAACCATTGTGACATACCGGCCACCAACAGCACAAGATACTGTACCCACCGAGTATGCCATCCTCTTTGACAGACTGGCTGAAACGTTTCTATATGTTGTACATATAATGTCGTTCAAACAAGTGAACGATTGTGTCTTTGTATAAACTATTGGGCGCCTAGTGGTCGACATTCGACCATAGTTCATTGATTTTTTAAAGTTGAATGTAGAATGAAAAAGGGTAATTGGAACGTAAGAGTAAAATAATACATACAGTCGAGCATAGCAACCTCCTTCACAACCTTTTTTGAAGTCCTTTATTGACAGATGTCAAAATGTCTTTTTTATTTACATGTGTGTATATGTTGTGTAAAATTGAAGCAGTAGTGTGAGTAATGCATATTTTAATTAATTTAATGTACTTCTAATGCATTTTATATAAACTTTCGTTCGCGCATTTCTCTCAAAAAGGGATACAAGATTTGGGCTTCACGTATTAATATATATGAATGATACCATATATAGAGTTATGAATAAACAGTCTATTTTACGCACTCCGAGTATTATTATTACGCTGTCCGTGTCACTAGACTCTTATAGTAGTGAGCCCGAAGCTGCTACAATGCCAATAAAAAGAACGAGGCACTTGTGGGGGATCGTGAATAGCACCTCACATACTGGGTCCTAATTTCGTGGTATTATTAGTTCCGACTTCGAGCAGTTCTAATCTCTTAGATTAGGTTGTAGATTGGATTTTAATAGGTTAGGTTTTATTGGACTGTTGCTTCACGGCACCAACCTGTATTTTAGATTTAATATAAGTTTCATTATTAATAAAAATATATATTAAAAGTGTATTTTTATATGTGTTTTTTTGTATGTGTCCAACATATAAATATACATAATATTATGTATTGAATAGTTATAAACTAGCAAATATAAATAAAATGTAACGCTTAAGAGAAAGCTGGAGAGCCACATGAGTAAACATTGTGATAAAGTAATAAAAGTGGTGGACAAATGAAAAAATAAAAGCATTTCATGGTTGTACTGCATTCCCATGGGACCCGGTCCACACCCCCCGCAGACCTATGGCCACTGTGCACTGTAATCGTGAGAGCTCACAATTCAACGAAGCATCTTGCAATAATATACTGGATAATTTTCCTTTATATAAGAAGGTGTATATTCATGAACATTTTACCTGTCGTTTAATATAGTATCAAAGAAAGAAAAAACAGCATTAACTATTGGCCTTTGATTTTAAAAGTAATATCAAATTAGATTTAACTTCGTTACATATTAGGACACTATTTTATACTTTTGCGTACTATAAAATATATCGAAACACCAAAATAATAAAAGAATAATTATTTTCTAAAACAAACGAGTTCCTAATTAGTATACGGCTTTTTAGGAATTCGAAATGAATTCATTGCGTTATTTTATACAGACTCATTTATTATGCGAACTTAAAAAGAACGAGAGAAAATTCTCAAATCGGATGTCCATTTAAAAGAACAATTTAATTTTAACCCCCACAAAAACCATCAGTATGCTAGTGACGATTTAACAAATCAACATTCCGAATGAGTATTATCTATTCATGTCGGGTTCCGTGAACCCTTTTCGCCTTTCGGTTCATATCTTTCCTGGCTGTGATTTTATCCTGCTAGTGTAAATGCAATGAAATATCAATGAAACGTTTTGTTACAACACACAAAACTATACGAATTTTCATATAACAATAGTCGAATTCTTATACAATATTTATTTTTTAAATCACGACAAAACAATGGCTGTGGAGTCGATCGTAAACTCTTTGCAATCCATGAATGACACGACGGTGACTATTACGATGTCCGTCTGTCACTATAATCCATTCGTCATTGTTATATTTGCTTGTAAGCCTTCTAATAGCTGGAAATACACTAGTTAACCCTGAAATGCGACTGTACGTACTATTATCTGGACGAGAGAGCCTCTTTCGCTTGATTAGCACAATAATTGCTTTATTGCTGTGTAAGCCAAACGTATTTATATTTAGATGACGTCATATAGCGCTATTTCACAAAAAAATAAGTAACTATTAAGCTACATTAAGGATACTAGCCATGGGGTACAATGCAAGTACCACATCAATTTATAAGAGATCTCTAATAATTGCTTGCAAAAAGTGATTTAAAAAAAATATTTTGAAACGTCGTTTTTAGGTAAGATACTTCTAGAGATAAACTTATAAAACAAAAATAAAAGTACTCTTTATTCAATTTAGGCCCTGAGAAGGCACTTATGAACGTCAAAGCTACCAAAAAACAAAACCTTATATACCTAAATATAAAATTTGAAACAAATCGTTAGAGCCGTTTACGAGATAAACGAAATAAATTTATTTGCAAGAAATAAAAGTTGTAGGTTGTATATAACGGTAGCGATCCAGTCACAGACAACCTACCATCTCGCTTGGTTACTGGATATATACATCTATAAATCTCAGAACTTTATACACTTAACCGTGAGGCAGTGGTAGTTTCACCTAGTGTGTCCATGATCACGACGCAGCTTGATATAAATGCCGTATCCTGTTACAAATCACTACATATTATAAAACAAAGTCCACTGCCACGTCTATCTATCTGTCTATTTGCGAGAAACTCAAAAACTACGGAACGAATTTTATGCGGTTTTCACCAGTAGATAAAGTGATTCATGCGGAAGATGTATAATTTGTCAAGGTTTTATTATCAGGACAGGAAAACGTCCGTCGGGCCCGCTAGAAGAACATAAAATAAACACAAAAAGGACTTACTGTATGTAACTGTGACGGTCGTGTGGTTGCAATGCAATTCGAGTTTGCTTTTGTGGTAACATTTTCGGCTAATTACGTGAGGGCTCTGTTGACTATTCAAATTCATTGGGCGGTTTAACCCTCGCGAGTTCATCTGCACTCACCGCAGATAGATATACGGAAGGGTTATAATAATAACATTCAAAAATAAATGTAAAACTGTTTTGAAATAATGTCATTAAATTCAAATTTTGAGGTGTAAGGAGTGTAGAACATCATAAGACTTGAGACACCCCAGCCAACCTCACCTGCGCGTGGTGCACCCTGCTGGATAACGAACGAGGCAATGACGAAAGCGGGGTGGTAGGGTTTTACAGCCTGACTGGGTTGCATCCAACATGTAAATGGCGAAAAAGCCCGTCATAGTGATTCGCTTCTGCGGGTCGCGTTTCGGGATCAGCCTGTGCATATCCAGCTTTTCGTAGGACGGCATGACAGCGGCGACCGGCGATGGATAATGTGTCACTCGGTGGTCGCCATTGTTTTTGGATTGTACTGTGCTTACCATCAGGCAAAATGCAGTCAAGTTGCCGTGCTACAATAAAAAAAAATGTAGGGTAATCGACCACATTACCATTTATTATACTTTATAGGTCTTAGCGTCCCTCTTATCTAATGTTAAATGACGATATGGTCTAATATGGTAAACACGCTAAACATAAATGGACTGGATCCCAACGGAACACACCAACAGGTACATGGCGACAGCTTTTTATCTTGAAGGTGGTAGTTAGCAATCCCTACAACCATAATATGGCTTCATCACTATATTTTCCTTCGCCCAAAGCTCTGATTCAGTCGCAAGGATTCTAACCTACGTCGATCGTCACGATATCTGATAAAATCGTCACTATGACTCTCTTATGATCTCAAATTTTGATACTTACAAAACATTAACAAAAATTCCAAATATCTCTGTAAAACAAATCATAAAAAAAGTATGTGTGTACATGCGTTAGAAGTTATACTTCTTTGGCGTAACAAGATAATAATAATCTTTTCAAAAATTTTATCTTTCGCTTTATTCTACGTTTATAGAAAAAACGACACTAACAATAGAAAAAAGGTAATTAATACATTGAAAGTTTTGATATAAAGAAATACAAACAACAAATACAAAGAAACAAAATGTTGACTATAGCTAACTTCAGGGTGTCGGTTTTTTGCGTCGGTGTGCGCGCGCATCGTAATAACTTCAGGGTGTCGGTTTTTCGTGACGGTGTGCGCGCGCATCGTAATAACTTCAGGGTGTCGGTTTTTCGTGACGGTATGCGCGCGCATCGTAAAAATTTACTCTCATCATTTTTCCCTAACGCGCCAAAAGAAAAGTATAACTTCAAAAACTGCACGAGAAATGTACTTTTATTTTTCGCAATGAATGAAATGCATGAGAGTCTTGTAACTATGTTTCCCCGAGGACTTTCATTATGCGAGCCGACATTACGGAATTTTGTAAAATTAACATACCTAAATATAAATGTCCGAGTTTAGCTTATTTGCTGTACAAGTTTTATACTGGCTTCTTTTTCCTTTAGATATGCGCTCATTTTCTACTTCGTTCATTCTCATCTACATAATTATGAAACTATTTGCTTAGTTGCTTAAAGTGGGTTAAGGTTTCCTTTTCAGCGATTAATTTCATTGCCGAAATTATTTTGCACAAAGGTTCAAAGAGAAGATATCTCCATTGTCAACACATTACAAATAGATTATTAACAAGCTCTTACCCGCGACTTTGTTCTTGTGAAAATGTTTTTGCTTCATGGGAACTGCTTGTTTTATATGGATAAATTTTGGGCAATCTTTTTTTTATTATACTTTAATCCTACTTAAGTCATTACTACTTAATCCCCTAAATAATTAATCCCCTCTCTTTCATTTAATCTATATATTTATATTTCAACGCTAGATATATTAGTTAAAAATACCTACAACAAGAGTTTAACCAAATATGAACTTCTTTCTACTATAGTTTAGTAGTGGTAGAGCCACGCTGAAGCTATTACTGGTTTCAGTATGAATGGGTCGGCTCTTTCGGGGTAGTACCACCTTCTCACAGAAAACCGACGTGAAGTAACAGTGCTTGCATTGTTGCATTTCGTTCGGTCAGTGAGAGCGCCACTTCCCCTCCCCCTCCCCCTTCCCCACTCCTCTCCCCCAGACACAGGCCGGCAACGCACTTGCGACTCTTCTGGTGTTGCAAGTGTCTATGGACGGTGGTGATCACTTAACATCAGGTGACCCACCAGTTCGTTTGCCTCCTATGATATATAAAAAAAAAACTATAAGATCATATTTTGTCAAAATTACTTGTATGGAATATCTGTAGAACTAATTAATAAAGCAATAACAAATGAAACGTCTCCTAAATTATGTCGAGGTAGTTGTTAAATGCATGTTTATTGAACATTTCGGGTGTCAAATTACAGACTATAGCATATGTCTGACACGTGCCAACTGAAGTGAACCTTGAATATTGAAGATCTCGGGGAAAAAGGAAATATCGTTACGTACGTGACTACCATGATTTCAGGAAACCGTTTATATTTTACGCACACGTATCTAATACTGCGAATATTTCTTGAGATTCTTCTAAATTTGTACATTACGAGAGTATACATACTAAGTCATTGAAACAAGACGGATTTATCAATAAAGGAAAATTTCGTCTTCAAAGGCACTGAAACTGTTTTAATTATATTCATGCAGTTGGTTGGTTGAATTGGTAGGTAAAAAACTATTTTTATTCTTCTATTATGTTTTCTAAGCTGTTTGCAAAACTAATTAATCTTTATTTAATTATATGGATGTATGAGCTGTTTGGTTGGTTGTATTGGTAAGTAAAAAAAACTATGTTTATTTTCTCTTATGTTTTCTTTCTTTGCAAACGTTATACTTATTTTTTTAAATAATATGGTAGTCTGTGCTCGGAACATTGCTGGGTTTAATGAAGATTGAATCCATCATATATTCAGGAAGAAACATACCCTGTGTCCTTTTCTGTATCTCTGTTTTCGTGTATGTAAAAGTATATAACGTTCATGGTAAAGGATGTTCTAAAGTAGACATACAAATCTACTACATACACCCAAAAAAACCTCACCCTCTCTTGCTCAGTTGGGTTTAAACATGTACAAAGGTAATAAATTAGGTTTACTATCATTTACTTCCGTAAAGTTATACATGTAATATTTTGTATCATATATATTTTGTATGCTATTATGTTATGAAAATGTTTATAAGTAATAAGAATTACTAATATTTATGAGAGTGTGAAAACAAAATCGAAAGAGAGCAAATTAAATAAGATCTGTCTTAGCAATGATTTATGGTTAGTGCTCTTAAATCTCGATATCTTACGGCGGGGCCAACTCGTCGCCCCCTCGTAAACAGAGATTGGGTGCGATGACCAAATTTACTTAGACACGAGCACTGCACAAATTTCGCCCTCTCGTACACGTAAATACAAAATTGTCAGTTGTATTTAACCTCAGTGTGAATCAGTCAGTAATTTAAAATATTGCCAAACATTTTTATATTGAATTATTGCTTTATTAAAATTAAACAAGATAGTAAAATCGAACATAAATAAGTGACTCCATCCCCGCGGAAGAAGTGAAACTTCGTAATGTGGAAATGAAAATAGAAAGGGGTTGAAATTGTTTTTTTTAGTGAAATCGTATAAGATCTTTAAGACAAACTTTATTAATATTGCTTAGAATTCACAATTGATCGCATCTTTTAATTATCATTTTCGAGTGGAGAAATATCCAAATCTATAACATTTACAATGGGATTATTATAACTAAAGTAAGATACGAAATGTTTGAGTTTGAGTGAGGTATACTACGCGCATGCGTTCGAGTGCCACGCATTCACTCTCGCCTTCAACCTTGTTGGAAGTCGCAAATTATAAGTTTCACTTCAATATAGATTTAGAACTACTTTTGTCTGTCCGGGATGATCTCCGAAACGACTGATCGAATTTTGACAAGATTTTTGCTGTTATTAATTAACAATTATTATTAGCACTTATAATACAAATTAATAATATTTACACAGGATTTTTCAGAATATAATTTAGTCTACATATTACTCATTACTCTTTTTTACATTACACTACTATAGGTATTACATATTACATTACTCTTGTTTATAGGGTCTAAGCAGTAATATTTAGTAGGTGGTAGAACTACGCTGAAGCTATTACTGGTTTCAGCATGAATGGGTCGGCTCGCCCGGGGTAGTACCCTCTCACAGAAAACCGACGTGAAGTAACAGTGCTTCCATTATTGCGTTTCGTTCGGTCAGGCGCCGGAGGTACCACCTCTCCTCCCCTTCCCCCTTCCCTTACTCCCCCTCTCCCCGAAGACAGGTTGGCAACGCACTTCCGACTCCCCTGATGTTGCAAGTGTCTATGGACGGTGGTGATCACTTAACATCAGGTGACCCACCTGCCCGTTTGCCTCCTATGATATAAAAAAAAATTAAGAAGAGCAACTTAAAAGCGGTAAATATATTATAGGGGTTTTAACCAATAATTATAAAATTACCACATATTAACAACCCAAAATGTATTCGAATAAAATGCGTACCGGCAAAACAACAAAACCATTTTCGAGAGAACAAAGCCACAGGCAACAACTAGTTAATATTGTAATACAAATATCACCTTGAAATATATACTATTTACTCCTTATAATTAAGGATTGTAATATATACATGACTTTTATTTTGTATATCCATCCGTATGTCAATAAATGTATTTATCTACACGAAATTAAAGAACTATAACTACAGGAAACCCTAGATAATTACCTATAGAGTAATAATAATATTTTTTTAACGTTATAACTGGCAAACGAACTTGTCGGTCACCTGATGTTAAGTGATCACCACCGTCCATAGACACTAACAACACCAAGGGAGTTGAAAGTGCGTTGCCAGCCTATGTTTGGGGGAAAAGGAGTGAGGGAGGAGAGGTGAGGGGAAGGGAGGTGGGCCACTGGCGTTCTTACTGACAGAACGAAACGCATCAATGCAAGTTACTTCACGTCGGTTTTCTATAAGAAGGAGTTCCCCAGACGAGCCGACCCATCCATTCCGAAACCAATAATAGCTTCAGCGTGACTCTGCCACTCTTAAAATAGTTTCAATTTACAATAAATTAAACGCTCCAGAAATCATACTGTCTCAACAACAAACTGAACAAAGGTACTCGTAAACAAAGACCTTGGAATTAAAATGTTCGCAGCACCGATATCGCTATTGTTATGCATCAATATGAGAATCGTGTAGTGTAGTTCAAAAATAATATAATATTTACATATTCTTTCGCACGCGAGCGTACTACCTCGCCACGCACTACAGAGGGTTTCGGCAAACATTGATGATGAATCATAAAAACGCGCAATAGTTTACGTGTACGACGTTTTATGGCACGTTGTTACACTCTCGTGCACTTGTTTTTGTTTGTTTACTTGATAATTCTGTATTTAGAACTGCAATAGATGATAAAGATGCCGCCTTAAAAACTGAGAATCTAAAGCCGTAGTTGTTTAATTTCATAGACAACATATGTACATATAGATACATATAGATTTAATAAAAAGTAAATGAAATGATACAGGTCTACCGTCGTGCTTAAAAACCACTCAAAAACTCACTCGCTCACAATTACTCAAAAACCATTAAATACATTTTGATCTAATTTTTTTCATTTTACTTCTTAGACATTTTACACTAAATAAATGTTATCACGATAGATTCATCTAATATGAAGGTAAAAACAACTGGGATTATTATAATCATAACGTATTCAGCGATGATGATGATGGGGTAAATGGTGTGGTTTTGTTTTCTGTACATAAAATATATTGTTAAAGTAATTAAGGACGCAGACAAAGTCGCAGTTATCAACTAGTTTGAAAATAAATGTTGACTGATTAAAAATAATACCCTTAAAGTTAGGAAAAGGTTTTCGAGTAAAACTGTCAATCGTTTTATGATAATTGAATGGAATAAAACGAAAAGAGGTTAGTGACTTCCAAGACTGACTTGACACTGGCAGAATTCGTATTTACGAGCCGCCATTATTAAAAAGTTTACGTAGGTCTGATTTGACAACGGTAACGTGAATTTATAAATTGTAATAATATCCCTAAATAATCACGGTGAATATTTTACTACATGAAGGGTGAATTGACGTCAACAAAATTAACAAATACATTGTGAATTGACAGAGTTAAATACATGTAAAATCTTCGTATCGCTTTATTATCTCGAGTACGGTATACCTAAGCCTACTTACTTTGGTAAGGTAATCCACTATAAAGCTGCAAAACGCCAACGAAAGTAAAGGGATCGCTAAAACATAATACCTATAAAACTTGACACGTGAGATGCATCATGATACAGTTTAAGAGCCGTCACTGTAGTCTTTGAAAATGTTAAGAGAATATATTAAAGCCACTAACATTCACCTACACGATAACTCGATGAAAGGTTATTTTAACACTTGATTTTGTTATATAGAAATCTGTTTACTAATATTTATTTTATGATTTAATGATTCGCCACTTTTGAGTGGTAAGGAAAGTTGGTAAATCAGTTTTTCCTAGATTCAATCAAATGCAGTTGATATAAAGTCTATCTATATACATATATATATATATATTAACTACCCAGCAACTTCTTTTTTATGAAAATAATAATGTTATTGAACTGTGTATTATCAAAGGTAAATAAAATTATAGGCTGTCTGTATTAAATTAATTGTAACTTTATTTTTACTGCTAAGCCTATATGATATATCGCCTAGACGATAATACTCTAAAGAGTCGGCTATATTTCTGGTATTTTTTTGTGAAATCGGTTTTATCGATCTGGCAATTAACAGGGCAAGTAAAAGACATTCTAATTTTAATTATATGTAATACTAGCTGCAGATTCCTCGAGTTAACGTAGATTTGAGCTAGGCTTCGGAATCAATACATTTTTATAAATGATTTTTCATTTTCTGTGCGCTTAACAAAGTTTATGTCTCTGATGATCGGTTGATTTGTTAAGGCGTAAAAACAAGCAAATAAACACTCAAACTCACGATTGCATTTTTAATTTTAATTAAGATAGTAAAAAGTTTGTGTATTTTTAAACATTATAATTATAATTTGTTTATTATCTGCAAATATTGTTTCAAAACAGGAACTATTCTGCGATTCATGTCAATTGTAGTCGGCAGTACTGCCTCCCGATCGGTGCCGGAATACGACTATAAGAAACGTTACATCAATATTTTACAATTTGAGACCTCACAGTCGTGTGTTTTGGCCACGTGCCTGTTTTAGGGATGCAGTAATGAAATGCTGATGCTGCCTGTGTCGTCTCCCCTCATACGAGCATGGAATATTGATACGTTCCTGTAATGCTTCCACTCAGACAAGCTACTCCACTGCCTACAAAAATACATTGTCATATTTATTCAAATAAAATCTTTAGATAGAACTTTAGTGAGTTTATTATTAACTAATTAATTCCCGCTCGCTTCGTTAAACATTAAAAAAGGTCATAAACAGTCAATCGAATTAATAAAAAAAAACTGGTTGTCCGTAAAGTCGGTTTACGAGCGATAATTTTACGTGATAACGACTCGGACGCATCGACCGATGGAGTTTGCGGGGTGGTAGGGTTTTACAGCCTGACTGGGTCGCAACCACCATGTATTCGAGATAAGCCTGTGCATATTCAGCTTTTCGCAGGCCGGCATGACAGCGGCGACCGGCGATGGATAGTGTGTCACTCGGTGGTCGCCATTGTTTTTGGATTGTACTGTGCTTACCATCAGGCAAAGTGCAGTCATTTTGCCGTCCTACAATAAAAAAAAGGAGTGGAAGATAGATAGATGCGAAACAAGCCGAACGCTTAGGCAGATCGCGTCTCTCTATCACTTGTTCCGCGCTCTCGCTTGCAGGCTTGGCTCAGGCAGAACGTGACAATGAGTTATGTATTACGCGCGTGCCGCCGGCGTTTATCGATTTGTAAGACGTTATCACGTCAAAAAACAAAGTCAAAGAGTAACAATCTACGAAACATTCCGTATCAAATGGTCTCAGTCCTACACCAATACGTTCTGTAGTTTTGAAGTGATTGTGCTTCAAAGAAACTGTATATTCATTATAATATAGAGTGTTATTACTCTATATGTCTATTAATCTATATGTCACGTGTCTGTACTTTTTCGATTTTCGTGAAATAAATTGTTGCAGGTGTCTAGATAAGTAATAAAATACATTTCAATCATGTTCAGAAACGTCTGTCTGTCTATTTGTATGAACACGCATCACTGCTAAAGTACTGGGTACATAATAAAACTACGACAAGAAAACCATAAACCATATTTTCTAGAATAACTTAATCTTTGTTTCATTAAAATCGGTCCACTCTATCAAAAGTTATTGTAATTTTAATGACAACGCGGCGTAAGTACGAGAGAAAGTAAATGGACTTAATACATTCAGATGACTGTATTAATTACTTTTTTTTTAGATAAGGTTCCACGCGCCCGAAGTCGCGGGCACAGCTAGTTAATAATAAAAATACTACCATAATATATATACAGAATAGCTTTAAAATAGGAGCCTTAAGCGGTACAAGAGATAACGTTTAAAACCAGTTGAATATTTTAGTTGTATTTAGAACTCGGCTACTTCAACAGAACCGAAAGCGCCAGTGTAATACGAAATTGAGTAAATAAACGAACGTTATAGTGAGCTTTGCTACTATTTTCCACTTCGAAGTAGCCGTTCGCGAATGCAGTCCGGGGCGGCTTTAAAATAACACAAATGCTCTCTGTGAGGTTGCCTTTGGCCTTTCAATCGGCCTCTCGAAAAGGAGTTTGGTTTCAATTTAAATATATTTTATTGTATACTAGCTGACACACGCGATTTCGTCTGCGTCGTTTATTTAGTCTTAATAATATATTTGATGTATAGAGACAACATAACGACTTACCGCCTTCCCCACTTTTCTTACATATTATATATCATTATATATAAATTTCTTCTGTACGTGCGTATGTCACTGAACTCCTAAATGGCTGGACCGATTTTGATGAAATTTTATGTGCGTGTTCCAGTGGATCCGAGAATGGTTTAGATTGATTGGAACCGGAAAGTGGCGCCGCTGTTGAATTTTTAATATTTTTTTCTATTATCAAGGCAGGACAACGTTCGCTGGGATCCCTGGTATTATATACTTTTCTTACATATTATACTCGTATATATTACATAATATAACATTGTATTTATTTTATTTACATCTACCATCGAAACTCGTATATGGTAATGGGATATTAAAGCATATTAAAAGGTTATCAATGAAAGCTAACCAGAGAATTCGCCTATAATTCAAAATATAACCATGTAAACGAGTTTTCAAATTATGAGCACATTAACGGACAGACAGACATAGAGACTAGTGGTTAAGTCTCGTAAATAGTTTGAATAACTTACCACTGGGAGTGGAGTATTGTACTGTGAAGCAAATAGGAAAAGTATACTAGATTCATAATAAACCTTTTCTAATCGCTGTCTGAAGAAAAGTGCTATTGATTCTCTTGTATGATGTATTAGAACGTTGTTATTGTCATAGAAAAGCTATGTATTATATTACTTAGAAACAACATTTAAAATATAAAAATAATACCGACAATGTGCAGATACTTTGGAACGCTTTGAGTATATGCCTTATCAATATTATCTATACTATACATATGTATAATAAGAATGTCAGTGTAACGTGTCTGTACTTTTAGGCGTCTAAGTGTACGCTCTGAGTGCATTTGCGTTCGGCGGTGCGTCCAGCAGGGCGTCCAGCGATCAAGAGCGACGGTCGCGCGCCACTCGGGACAGTCACGTATTAATGCATACGTTTAAAACGAACGCCGGACGCGACGCTACGCTCGACGCTCTATTGCAGATAGCGTCCACTCTGGACGTACCCTAAGAATAAGTATAAAATACATTTCAATCAATTTCATAAATGTCTGTTTTTACTAACACGTATCACTGCTAAAATACCACGTTCATGACAAAACCTCTTCAAAAAATCATAAAGCTATTCGAGTAACATTTAGTATTTGTTTCATTAAAATCGGTTCGGTCTATCAAAAGTTATTTTACTGTTAATGGTGATTTGACTTAAGTATGATAGAAAAGTAGATCAGTAAACGTACTTAATATATTCAGATGACTTTATTAATCTCTATTTCGTAGGCGCAGATAGTAAATAATAAAGTTTATGAGGATGGATAGATGTTTGTCATACTTTCACGTAAGTAATGAACAGATTTTGATGAAACTTTTTATTAATATAGCGTATACAAAATAACATAGATAGAAAGTTGGAAATATTCCTGTCTTTTGGGAGCTATCTAGACTTTTTTTTTTAAATGTCAAAGTAATCAAACGACGTGTCATGTGGGTCATCTGATGTCTAGTGATCACCACCGTTCATAGACACTAGTAATACCAGGGGTGTCGCAAGTGCGTTGCCAGCCTCTGTATGGGGGAGGGGGAGGGAAAGGAGAAAGGGGAAAAGAAAGAGGGAAAGGAGGTGGGCCTCCGGCGTTCTCACTGACCGAACGAAACGCAACAATGCAAACACTGTTACTTCACGTTGGTGTTCTGTGAGAGGGTGGTACTACCCCGGGCGAGCTGACTCATTCATGCTGGAAATTGTAATAGCTACAGCGTGGCTCTACCACCTTCAAAAACGTGCCAAGTTACACGAAGATAAAGTCGGGTATCATCGCTTATAAAGATACAACTGCGGACAAACTCGCAGACAACTGTTAGTAATAAGCGGTTTAGAGAATAAACAATTAGTATATAAACAGCACCCATTACCGCAATACCTTACGATTCTTATTTTTTCTCGATTAATCATAGCCTTATTCGTGTAATACACCCATCTGTCCGATACAGTTTCAGAATTTATCTTTTTCCGACCAAAGGCTATGAGCTGTCACAATAAAGTATCCCCACTTAGGCTCCTACCACATGAAATGGGTACGACGTTATAATAACACGGGTATATGGCAACACTTGTTCACTTACCACTATTTCTATTGAATAAATGTGAATATGAAATTTTTGAAAGCGTTTTTCACCTTAAACTATGGATATATTATTGAAGTGAAACTTCTTTAGGCGCATGAGGGTAACATTTTTACAGACGTAACGTCACGCAGGTATGCAACGGAAGTGACGTCATTTGCAGTAAACGCAGATTTTTCATCTATTTTTTTTTTATATATATTTTTTCTTTCTTTTTTTCTATTTGTCTAAAGTTTTAGATTTGTATAAATATAAACAAGACTTATAAATTAGTTCGTTTAAGAAGTTTCACTTCTGACATGTGTACTTTGTACGCACGCACTTTTTTTTATCTATACATGTAATAAGAATGTAAATCTAATGTTAATGTACTTTATCGATGTTCGTGAAAAAAAATTGTTGCAGGTGTCTAAGAATAAGTAAAAGAAAAGAAGATAATAGAATACATTTCAATCATTTTTAGAAATGTCTGTCTGTCTGTTTGTTCGAAGATGCATCACTGCTAAAGTACTGCGTTTACTACAAAACCTCACCAAGGCAATCGTAAAACATATCCAATATCAAAATCAATCCACTCTATCTAAAGTTATTGTGAATTGAATGATGATGCGACTTAAGTACCGTAGAAAAGTAGATAAGTAAGTGGACTGAATACATTTAGATGATTGAATAACTGTCTTTTTAAATAAATTTCTACGTGGACGTGGACTACGTGGAAGTCGCGGGCACTGCTAGTAAATACATAAAATTATAAAATATGTAGGGTAAATATGTAATTGATTTTATTTACATACTAGCTTCGTCTGTATGTAAGATTATGTATGCATTGTCATGGAAAAACGAGTGCTCATATTTTTACTTCCAATCCACAACTTTTTTTTCCTCTAAAATTAACTTTTTTGGGTTAAATAGTATTTGTAGTGTATCGAAAAAAAATGCAATACAACTTTTAAGATTTACTTAAATCTTTTCCTATATAAATAAAATAATAGAGGTTGCCGTTATGTGCACATTATGCAAGAACTACTGAATAGATCTTTACCAATTTCTTTCTTTTACTTGTGAATATTTGGGTATCACATAGAATACGATAGTGTTATTTAATATTAAGTTATTATCGTTTTAAGAAATTAAAAATCTATTTAAACCCGTGATCGAGTGGGGCAAGCGGTATTGTGCTTCATGTTTATCCTCTCTACATAATTACAATGTTAAAACAGTAAACGATGCAGACGAAGTCACGAGTATCGCTAGTAAATGAAATATAGGTTATTTCGTATTGGGGTGTAAGGGGTGTCGAATAACATCATAAGACTTGAACCACCCAAACCAACCTCACCTGCACGTGGTGCACCCTGCTGAATAACGAACGAGGCAATGGCGAAAGCGGGGTGGTAGGGTTTTACAGCCTGGCTGGGTCGCAACCACCATGTATATGGCGAAAAAACCCGTCATAGTGATTCACTTCTGCGGGTCGCGTTTCTGGATCAGCCTGTGCATATCCAGCTTTTCGCAGGCCGGCATGACAGCGTCGACCGGTGATGGACAGTGTGTCACTCGGTGGTCGCCATTGTTTTTGTATTGTACTGTGCTTACCATCAGGCATAGTGCAGTCGTTTTGCCGTGCCACAATAAAAAAAATCTAGAATTTTACTTTTGTCGCTATAATAGCTCAATAACCGAGTGTCCAGTAGCGTCGAAAAACATGAACATTGAAGCGTGAATCCTCTTTTGTCTTTGGTAGTTACGTTTAAAATTTGAAGATAAATTGAAGTTAATCTTAGAAAGTGGTATCACAAGTCTGATTTCAGGAAACTTTTGCTACTAAAGTCCCCTATTATCAGCTAGTAATACAAAAAAAAAATTTAGACACAAATAAAATATATTCTGCAAATAATAAAGTAGCTAAAATAAGGCTTTATCTTAAACTTAGTCAAAACAGTAATTTATGTTCAGTTTCAAGCAGATTTTATATTAAAACTTGTTGCGGTAGAAATATTAAATCGTAAGATGAATTAGGGGACAAACTTCGTAACTCCAATTAAGCGTATCAGATAAGAGATGAAATTAATTATTGCAAACGAATCGGTCATAAATTTATTAAAGCCCGGATGCTAAAATCCACTTGAGTTAGAAATTTTCTCGGCAAATGCCCTCATTTGTAATTAAATTTACAACCATTTATTGTTTCCGTGACTGGCCTTAATCTCTGTGTTGTGAAAACACATAAATCCTTTTTACTAATGCATCATTAATTACGAATACATCAGTTGTTATATTTATATAAACAAAATTTACTACTGACTTTGTTGTTATTTGAATTTGCTCGTCAAAAGCAATCGAAATTCGATAATTGTTTTTCTCTGGTCAAATATATCAGTTAAATACTATAGAGATATCATTTTTACAAATTTATTCATCATACTTTATTCAGTTTAGGCCCTAATAAGGCACTTATGAACGTCAAAGACTACCACCGGTTCGGAAAACATCCCAGTCATCGAGAAGAATCGGCGAGAAACTCGATTGGGTACATTTTTTAACATATATTTCCAACACATCATGGAATAGCTTGTAGTGGATGCACAGAGAGGAGTCAATTCTAGACATCATTATCGTTCACATAATGATCCACTCTATAATATTCTTTTGACACTAAAACCCGTTTGACGTGGCGCTTAAATTTACAGTCCGGCAAATCGGTATCTTGCTTTGGGACTTTATTGTAAAACCTAACACTATTACCTAAAAAACTAGTACTGGTTTTGCTAAGTCTGAAACACGGGACCACCAATTTATTACAGTTTCTAGTATTTAGATTATGCCGGTCTTTTACTAAATTCAGTTTTTCAAAGTTTTTACGGACATACAAATTATCAAGAATGTATTGGGAGGGCAGAGTTAAGATACCGAATTCCTGGAACTTCGATTTTAATGATTCGCGAGGTCCCATATTATATATTGCTCGAACTGCCCGTTTTTGTAATAAAAATATGGTGTCTACCACAGCAGCCGTACCCTACAACAGAATGCTATAAGACATTAAGCTATGGAAGTAACCGAAGTAAAGTAACCTAGCTGTGGCAATATCAAATAAAAATGTACCTCACTAAGAGACAAATAAAAAACACGTAATACTTTTGAAATATTACCCTTAGAAGAAGTGGAAACTTCTTTAGGAGCGTTGAGCGGTATTTTTTTCGCAGGAGATAAACTTATAATTTCGCGTCATGATATGCTAGTAAACGTGACGATTGTATTGCGCTTCCGCGGCTTGCGTCAGACTAGTAAGCTCAAAATAAACAAACAAAAATAAATAATAACTTTTGACCTATTAGAAATTAATTGAAACTTGCGATTTACCTTTTCATTTGTTCTACTTGAATAACTAAAGAGAAAACTGTAGTGATGATTTAAAAATTATCCAATTGAATAACTAATTATAGTACAAAGAAGTTGCTAGAGAAAATCATAAACACTGGTTATTATTAAAAAAAATTGGGAATAATATTGATTTGTGTTAAATTATATTAATAGTTTGTTGCATAAAACAACATATAGAGTGAAGGTTTTTTTTATATTATAGGGGCAAACGAACAGGCGGGTCACCTGATGGTAAGTGATCACCGCCGGCCATAGACACTAGCAACACCAGGGGAGTAGCAAGTGCGTTGCCGGCCTTTAAATTGCAAGGTTGCAGGTTAATAAAAGTGTCTTAAGTCACCGATGACCTAAGGCTTGCAATAAAAAATAAAAACATTAACCAAAGCGCAATAAAACCTACTTTACTCCAGTTAAATACCAAGGTAAGTAATACGAGACGACTAAATCTCATTATACGAAGCAATTTACCTATTAAATGCTTACGTGGTTTTATTAATAAGTGGAATGCCCGGGGTTTGAGTCACATACACTAGACAGGATGAGGTTACTATATTGGATGACTCATCTTAGTTTCTGGAAAATGTGGGAGATAAATTTTATTTTCACTGCGGCGATAAGATGCCTCGAAATGGTCGTATTAAATTATTCGGAACGTTAAGGGTAAGGGAGTACCAGACTTTTATTAGTTTTGAACGTATTTTTTTAAAGTAGCTTGTTCCTGCGACTTTGTTAATTAGTTTTTTATCTGAATTGATTTTCAACTGTTCTTTTATGTTCTGTTGAGTTCCATTGTAACTGCTTAAGTCCTATAGAAAAGTGTAATTATTCGTAGCCCAAAAATTTTTCACGGCCCTTTTTTTTCTTTCAGTATCGCCTCTGCCTATGTAGGCATTTTCGCCAATGTCAAGTGTGACAAATACACGTTTTAAACTTAATGCCAAATGTATAATGTAACAACGTAGAATAATCTAAAATAGCAACATGTCAACAACTCGGCAACAGCCAAAGCCGAAGCCAAAGTGTCTCGCGCACCCTTGAGCTAGTTGTCAAAATAAAATCGGCTGAGTGCCTTAAGCGCTCGCCTTAGTAGTCCGGTGAAGCTGTTAAGACCTTGCTGGGTCAATAGCGTAGACAGTTTGAAAAAAAAGCAACATGTCAACATAGATAAATTACCAAAAGGGAATAGGTACTGTGTTGTGAGTGCCACAGAGATTATCTCTTTCTATATACACATAGACTAAGAATGTTAATCTAGCGTGTGTGCACTTTGTCGATTTTCGTACCAGACTAGGCCCCCCTCGGCAGCAGCTCAAGCCTAGGTCCGTTCCCTCGGCGTAAAGCCCTTGAGTACGCTGCTCGCGCGATACAGTGACACAAAATCTTACATCACTGCGACAACATTACACATATCACCTCCACACACGTGCACGCATACACGCTTACACATGCAAGTGGAAGGGTTTTATTTTTTTCCCTTATCAAACTGATTAATAGTTTAGAATATTATCCGATACGAAATATAAATAAGGGTTGGTGAGGTATGTATGCTTGGTACACATATATGTTTCAACAACTCATATATGTATGAATAGTTAGCTTAGGTTAGCTCACATAGGTCGCGAATTGCATGTATCAGGCAACAGTCAAAGCCGAGGTGTGCCGCGCACCCTTGAGCTAGTTGTCAAAATAAAATCGGCTGAGTACCTTAAGCACACGCCTTAGTAGTCCGGTGAAACTGTTAAAACCTCTCTTGGTCAATAGCGTAGTCATTACGAAAAAAAAACGATTTTCGTGAAAAAAATTGTTGCAGGTGTCTAAGACTAAGTAATAGAATACATTTCAATCATTTTTAGAAATATCTGTCTGTCTCTCTATCTGTTTGCATCACTGCTAAAGTACTGGGTTCAGAATAAATAAATAAGAAAATCGTAAAGTATATCCTCGGGAGTAACTTAGTGTTAGTTAGATTAAAATCGGTCCACTCTAACAAAAGTTATTGTAGTTTTAATGACGACGCGACTTAAATATGAGAGAAAAGTATATAAGCAAATGGACTAAATACGATCAGAAGACTTTATTAGTCATTGTTTTGTACAACAGGTTTCACGTGGACGGAATCGCTCGCACAGCTAGTATACAATAATATATTGAGATATACATAGCATAACTATATACGTATAAACATATATAACATTACAGTTTTATATTATTACGATAAATGAAGGCAGTAAAGGTTTTCATGACTGTGATCGGTTAAGTCACTTTATTATGCCGGACAAATGACATACACAATGAATATACATATAGAATATAAAACGTAAATTTACAATAACAGCTAACTGAAGACTAATTAGAATCGTAATGTAGGTATATAAACAAAAAATAAATATATATAATTGTTGTGAGAACTTCATTTAAGACAGAATATAAGTCGTGACAAAATTATACAAAATTCACAGCACCCTAACAACACACCCAATAACAACGAAGATTTGTGTACATTGCTAATCTATATCTATCTTCTTCTATACATATAATAATAAGGTAAATGTAACGTGTTTGTACATTTCCGATTTTGTTACAGGTAATAAGTAATAGAATACATTTTAATAATTTTAGAAATGTCTGCCCGCCTGTGTATTTGTATGAACACGCATCGCGGCTACAGTACTGGGTAAACAATAAAACCTTATATAAAAGCATTATAAAGCATATCCTCGGGAGTATCTTAGTCTTTATTTCATTAAAATCGGTCCACTCTATCAAAAGTTATTGTAGTTTTAATGACGAAGCGAAGTAGTAGAGAAAAGTAGACAAGTAAATGGACTTAATATATTCAGTGATTTATTAATCACCGTTTTTTACATAAGCTTCCACGCAGACGAAGTCGCGGGCACAGCTACTAGGTATATAAGAATGGATTCAAAGAATATTTACAATTTTATCAGGACGTTTATAGTGAATATGATTTAGAGGCAAACGATTCGGGGGAGGTCGCGGGAAGTCCGCTATTTCCGATTTAACGCTTCGATTCATACGACTCGCAAGTTATTTTCCTTTTAGAATAGAATCATTTATCAGACGGAACATTATTTTCCTAGTTTTATATTTAAAATGATTTTGCTTACTTTTACTTACTGTCGCAAAAGCGATAACATCCCCATTCTTTTATTATGGCTTATCGTTATTTAAATTGCTCCTATTTTTATAAGTATAAGGGCTTTATTCGGAAACTATGTTCTATAGTATGTGTAAATTAATACAATTATTCATTTATGTTCGTAACCCGCGGCTTGAATCGTGTGGAAATAACACAAACAATTTTGTTCAGTGTAAAGGGGGCGTAGGACGCGCGCGTTTTGGACACTTCTTTAGTTCATTATATTTGCATGTAATCCCATTTTTTCTTAAATAAAGTCTATATGGGACTCCTTATAACATCTAGCAATTTGCCAGTGCAAGCCCTAGCAAAATCGATCTAACCATTTCGGTGATTACCCAAAACAAACAGACAAGTCAAAATTGTTTTTTTTTGTTATAAGTGCCGCATATAATTTCGTATCTATTTAGTAAAAGGCTGTTTGCTGTTCTTACATTACAAACACACTTTAATTATATTTATTTGTGTAGATCGTCTTTAACTAATATCTGTTAAACGTATTGCGAATAAAAATAGAGTCCGCACTTTCTTCGATAAAATAAATAATTAGTTAAATCTATTTTTAAAATAGAAAAAAAAACATATTTACAAAGAATTGGCTGCGTTCTAATACTTCTTGAATAAACATTCTTAGTATTTAACAAAAATTAACAGTTACAGTTACATTTATACCGTAAGGAAATAAAACTATGAAAATAATTCTGAGGGTCTCTATTATCCTGTCAAGTTTATATTAAATACCTACGCAATGAAATTATATCAAAACGTGTGTGGCTTCATGAAACATAATTTGGCACCCTCACGTATCACATAAACCCGTGAAAGCACAAGCCTGGTTGCCCACAATTATATGATAATTCGCGTAATAACAGTACTCTTGGCGCTTATGACTGCTGGCATTAGGACCTCTCCAGCATTTGAGCCTCACAATTTTCCCGTATTAAAACTTTTTAGGAAATTGACAAATAAAATTTACATCAAATATTCACCTAAATGTATTTATTATTAAAGTACTGTAATAATTATAATCAACCGAGACTTTGTCCGCGTTAAATTCCAACCCTAACTAATATTATATATTCGAGGGAGATAACAAATAATACACTATTATGCTTTAATAATGAAACCGTGCATCATGAAATTTTACATATACGTCGTCAGAGGTAGAGAAAAGGACAGAAAAATGTAGTGTTCCTGAGATCTATATTAGATTAGATCTATATTAATGCAGTGAAGCCGCGAGCGAAACCTAATAACGATATAAAATATATGAAATAAAGTATAGCCTCACATCACCTAGTGATACTGCATAACATAGTATTATTTAGTATAGTTATAATATAAATGGTATAAAAACTTCTAACCCGTATATAATTAACATTTAACACTAAGGTGTTCCAACTGTCATGATTACTGGTCAAATGCTCTTGAACTATCACGTCCGATTATTGGATACACCTCTGCTGATTCTGTACTATGGAGGTCTGATGTATGGTGCTCGCAGTCCAGTCGGAACAAATGATCGTGTACTAGCTTTATGCGGATATATTCTGTCCCTGGGCAACAGTACATTTCTTCTAGAAGAAATATACCCTACGTCTTTTTCTGTAATGTTTATGCAAATATCAGAACGATCGGTTGACTAGTTAATGTGTGAATGCGTAACAAGCACAAAATTACGTTAACTTTACAATATTTGTTAGGTTTAGGAGGGTCCGTGAGCAGGATCCTCAAAGTGCCCCTCTCCGCCAACGGAGGACAGGCAGGAGGAGGCGGCAGTTTGACCGGCTCCTCCCACCATAGCTGGACCTAGGGGAGATGTGTCGGGGGAGCCATCTTCCTATTGCACAGGTCCGGCGGATGGAGGAGACGGTCGGTGTGTACCCGGCTGTCTCCTAACAGGACGAGGCCCGGCGGTGGCGATTTCGCTGCTGGGCCAACCGCTGGGGCGGCACGATGAAGTCTATAGAGATCTCGTACACCGTCTCGTACACCTCTTAGCGGCAAACGTACACCATGGGGTTTTAGTCTGTGCGAGTCGGACATAACCCACCCTCTCCCCCGAGATAAGATAAGATAAGGGATTTCCCCACGATAAAAAAAAAGGTTTATTACAATTTTATCTATACTACTATTCCTATTTTATATTTATACTTATGTATCATGAAAAACATTATTTTCGACTCAATTTAACATCGAAAATCACTTTTATAAATTGTTTGAAATAAGTACGTAGTTTATTTTTGCAACATTAGTACTGTTACTTTAAACTATGAACAAAAAGCGAGACCATATAAATTTCACAAATAGGCCTATTTAATTGGATATATATATTATTGGCGGCCATTTTGACACCCCTCTCACCCCTGCTCCCGATCATTCCCTGTTCTTTTTAACAACGACACGTTTGCGGCCACCTATGATAATTCTAATAAAACTTAGAGACTATGATCCTGTGTTGCTTTGCAAGTCTCCTGTATTCACATTAAGCTGGAATGTTACCAACTTCAGCAAATACACTATAAGATAATATATAGACAGATAAGATTTCTAAACGTCGGTATAATAAAAACATTGACATTAATAAAAATACATGTAAAGAGCATACAAGTGTATCTCTTCAAATATTCTCTTTGCCATGAATTCTTTATATTCTAAAGCCAGGTTAGTAAAACGTGTTTCGGTTCTGTAAGCTTCAGCTTTACTGTTCCCCGTGCGGCCATTTTTGGGAGCCCGGGATCAACATAAAATAAAATTGAAGTATAACACAAAAATAAGGCAGTGGATTACTTAGATATGTATGACAGACAGATTTTCTTGAGCAAATGTCGGAGTACTTTTGTTTCATTGTAGAAAAGACGAGAAAGATATTCGTTTATATTGATGCTAGTACTGAGAATTATTTGAACGTTACAATTGCTAACATACAATTTATTAAATTGTACACGCATATGGTTAAGGACCTATAAATTCACTGCAAGAATGGGACAGTGGGTTAAGCGATCATTTCATCGGCGCCGCCGAGCTGAGTGTTTGTGGGTTCGAAGCCCAAACAAGATTATTACTTACTAGCTTTCGTACACGGTTTCGCTCACGTTAAAAGAGATTTGGTCGGAAAACTTTTTTTCTGGATGTAAGATACTCTATATCCTTTTGTTGTGCCGTTAACAATGTGTATAAAAATCATATTTATCGGTTAATTACTATCACATTATCACATTTGCATATACAATATTCATTAAGCTATTATTTATTTATATATACCTATATATATATATATATCTCATAGGATGCAAACGAACAGGTAGGTCACCTGATGTTAAGCAATCACCACCGTCCATAGACACTTGGAACACAAGGGGAGTCGCAAGTGCGTTGCCATCCTGTATTTGGGGAGAGGAGGAGGAAGGAAAGGGGGAAGGGTAGGGGAGTAGGTCCTCGGGCGCTCTCACGGACCAAATGAAACGTAACAATGCAAGCACTGTTACTGCACGTCGGTATTCTGTGAGAAGGTGGTACTACCCCGGGCGAGCCGACACATTCATGTTGTAACCAGTAATAAACTCAGCGTGGCTTTACCACCTATAAAAAAACGTATTATCCAATATACCACCTTTATAAGCCGGTGGTTATAACGTTAATAATTATTTGATAACAAATTCATACAAAACTATACCGTAAAATTGAATTCAAAAAGTTGTCCCAAATATATGTTACATCGGCATTAAAAGTGAAAGAGTAACAGTTGCAATTTAACTGCGATCAAATAGAAAGTTGTGATTGCCGTGTTTTTATCATCTTTCGTAAAATATTATTGAACTATCGAAATGCGTGTATACGTATAATTCTTACTACGGTCATATTCATACTAAGTTCTGTTAAGTGCCGCTGTAGTCCACTACTGGAAGGTGCAACACTTCAAGACTGTGAGCATATAATGCCGCGTACACATTGAAGATATGTCTCATGAAATTAAACATTTTAAACATCATATATTCATTACATTGAATCGTTTAAGACTCTTCACGCGTACAGATTTTCTCAACATATAGATTTCCGTTTTTTATCAAAAGCATACGATGTCATGGACTCGACGATGAAAATCTGGCCCTAACAATTCTCGGTGTTTTATTGATATATAATAAATTGGCTTATGAATAAAATATAGATAAAAATAAATAAGCTGTTGTTATATGGATTTTTATAAACACACAACCGGTTATTTTCGCTTCCATAATGCCCGATCACTCTAATTAAGTCGTCAATGAAACTACCGCAAGCGTACTGCTTACCCCGTTAGTATACAATTCAAAAACCGACAATTGAGTGATAGCTGTTCGACTTAACAAGCCTGATATGTCGACGAGGGAAGAATTAGCCCCAATACATATATCCATAGGATGACCATATCTATTTCGGAATATGTAAGAAAATATTCTATGTCAATTTGGAACGACGGTCGCATTACTGTTCCCCCACCGATCAGGTATCTCTTCTCGTGTCATGACCATACTGACAGCGAATACACGATAGACATACTTGGCCGATAAAAATACGCTCCAAGTATGAAACGAACTTGTGTGTTTTATAGTTCTAAACGCATTGTGGTATCTTTGTTACTGTTTGATTCTTAGTTCTATTAAAAACAGATTTGTAGAAGTACGATTTATAAGATGGATAACACAATGCATGTAGAAAATTCTAGAAAATACGAGTTCACGTATAATTTCAAATAATCATATCAGAGATCAGAAAAGTTGTAGACACGTTCTAATGAGCATAGTCATACGTTCATAATATGGGCCGTTGCAATGCGTCTTGCGAAGACTTAAGGCATCCAGACTACGCGAATTTATTTTCACATGTTACAGCATTATTGCATTACTATTATTATTGATTTATCCCTCAGGAATAGATTTGTTTTGGATTGACTTATATCCTATATACATTTCTGTACCCATGACAGCGTGTATGCAAAATATTGTATAGTGTTATCACCCACCTCCGGTGCCGCTGCATCACATTAAAGAGACGAGACTACAACACGACCGGAACATTGATATTAGCGCCACCATAATAAAGATACATAAATAAGAATAATTATTATTATATAGATTTTAATAAGACGTAAATAAGAATATCATTATATAGAATTGAATCATTAATTTGATCATTATGAATAATAAATAGTATATTCTTTGACTTCATAGTTCGGCCATGTAAGGCTAGATGTCGCTGATCTACATGTCGAAACAGATTAGTAAACACATTCGAGATACATAAATAAGGATAATTATATAAAATTGTTATATAGCTTAAATAACATTAATTTGTTCATACTTTATTATTTTTGTGTTACTTAAATTATTTTGCGTAATTATGTATAAATAGTAATCGCTTTGACTTATATAGATGGGCCTTTAAAAGGCAAGATGTCAGTGATATCTAGGCACTTATTATATACGAAGTATTGTAAGGCAAAGCTCTGGCCAAATAAATAGTGACAGTATCTACGAAGTATTTATTGCCATTTCTGACTGCATCGACTCTAAACGTGATTAGTGTAATAATGAGTAGTTAAGTAGTCTTAAAAAGTAGACTAGTTCGGATATAGAAGATCGAAATCTTTATTTAAAAACATCTTTAAAACAACGTGTTTTGTAAAAGCAACTGTTTTAGAAGTTACCTTCGTATCCATGTCGAAACGTAATTTGTCGAAAAGTCTTAACGAGACGCTGTTAGAATGTAATAGTATACTACCAACCTAATCCTCACTAACTGCGCCCGAACAAAACCGCAAATTGCAAAGAAAATAATTTCGGTTACCCAACCCTCCGATACGAGGAAATAAAAGAAGCACTGTCAATAACATCAGCAGGTGTCCCGCTGGGATAGGTCATTCACCTCTGCACTTACATCTTTATTACTAGTGAGGGTTAAACAACAACATACGGGGTGGAAGTTCCTAGTTACAGCTTTTACTGCTAACTCACGAAGTATTGTTATTGAAAATTGTATTTAAGAATACATAAAAGCAAAAAAAATGCGTCGTATACATTTTTAACACGCTTTTATTAGCTTCATCTGTATGTATGTATGTTTGTAACCGACCCCTTTGAGCTCGATTTTGTCCTACTTTGAACGATCAGATTTAATTCAAACTTTGCACACCTGTCAAAGGTCGATGACAAGGCAGTAATCCGAAAAGAAAAAGTAACTAAAAAATTAAAATTAAATAATAGTTTAAAAAAAACACGCTTTCATAAAAAATCCAACTAAAAAACAGAAAATAAAATTTAATAAATTTGGATTAAGAATAGTGTAAATTAGAAATAAACGTATATTTTTGTAAAAAGTGACAAAAAAAAATGATAAAAATACTGATATCTGGAGGTGCTGATATTAATATGGTCGCTGTTAATAACAAATGGAGTAAAAACCTTTTCCTTGAACAAAATTTATGTATACCAATTTTATAATAGTCGGTTTCAGATATAAATTTTAATATACACTTTTAAATTTATGAATATGTAAGTATATAGTGCACGCAGCACGGCATGCGATTGGTGTTTTTTTTGTCATTCGAGTATGTAATTATTATTTGTTATAAAACTAATTGGATTGTCGTAAAATGCGTTGAATAAATCCTTCTCTACAACAAACATTGGAAACACTGAACCGGTCAATCGATGTTGAGGTTCATCGATTTCGTTTGTCGATATCAGATATAATGACATCCATTTTTTGTATATAGAAAGAGAAAACTAATAACAAGGTATAATGTGTTAATACACATATAAAATCTTCAGTTAGTCTGAGGATGTAATAAACAACAAATGAAGTCACAGGTCGAAACCAATTAGCAGCAAAATTACATTACATGGTTACCCTAACAAGTTGCCTATATATGTGTAAGTAACCATTGTTCCGGAATACATTGCCTTAAGGGACCGGCAAGAAATTCAAATTTCATAATATACACCATTACTTAAAATAAAATTAGGAATAAACATTTTAAAAGCGTTTTCAATTTATGGCTATATATTAGGTTGATTCTTTGTAAATTACTTTTTTTAATTGCCCTTGTAGCAACATATTTTTATGAAAAAAAATCCTGAAAATATAAGTCCTTGATTTTGATTATAATTGATTTTTAGTTTTAAACTTTTTTCATATAAAATGTATAAGAAATATAGGATCTTTTTTAAGACAGCATAGGCAACGTTTCAGAAAAGAAAATTGAAGTAATTTATAACATTATCTGCAGATAACGTTTAATTGAACCCTATATCACGTAAGAAATAGTATATATAATAACATACCCAGTAATCCAATTGAAAAATATTATCCGATATTGCTTATGTTAAGCTACTTATTTCCAAGAAAATGATATCGCAGCTATTTGTTTACTTTCATAATAAAACAAAGAATAAAACCAGAAGTCCCAATAGGATTGGAGGGACATCACAGGAACTGACCGCCGCGTCGCCTCGTTTTCCCTTTAATACATTCTTTATTTTCGACGTAAAGATAGGTTTTTATATTCTCTTTAGGAGGTCATAAAGTGAAAAAGATTGACCGAAGTAAAACAATATACTTCTCTTTATATCAAAATATTTTCATATCTTTATTAAGCTTAGATGAAATGTACATCGAAACCGATAATTGTAATATCTAAAATTAATTTTATCACAATGTTGAAGACAACTCATTAAGAGTCAACTGTAAATAATATTCATGGTTTATGGTTACTTGTTCTAATCCTGTAGGATAAATAATAAACAGGACTAATAATGTTGCTATTTGTTGGGAAAATGCTCTTCAGTACTTAAAGTGAATGTAAGCTTCTATTAATAAGATAAGATTATTAAGAATTGTAGTATTGAAGTTATACTTCTTTTGGCGCAATAGGGAAAAATGATGAGAGTATTTTTTTACGATGCGCACACACACCGTCACAAAAAACCGACACCCTGAAGTTAGCTATAGTCAACATTTTGTTTCTTTGTATTTGTTGTTTGTATTTGTTTGTATTAAAACTTTGAATGTATTAAATATCTTTTTTCTATTGTTAGTGTCGTTATCGTAGATTTTTATCCTGTTACGCCAAAGAAGTATAATTTCTAACGCGTGTACATTATAGTACACACACACTTTTTTTTGATTGTATACAAATTATCAAATTAAATTTATCAAAATACTTACTCAGTTTTGCCCTCGGTTTCACTCGCGTTAATGTAGATTTAATCTCTCCCTCGGGAGCAATACTTTTCTTTGTAGATGAAAGTACCTTATGTCTTTTTTTGCAGCTCTGATAACGTGTATGAAAACTTTCATGATTATCGTTAGTAGCAGTTAAGGCGAGAAAACGTAACAAACAGATAGCACAGTGCACATAAAGATTACAACTTTTTATTAAATGAAGATATCGTGATAAAATTTTAAATAAGAACCAAGTATCTAAGAATTAAAATAAAAAAATAATAAGACTTCTATCACTTTATTTATACATAAAATAAATTATAGATAAAAGAAGCAATTTTTAGTCCTCATTAAATGTATCAAAAAATTCTGAAAGCAATTTACATACAATTGATAACAACGAAAACGGTTATGAAGTCAATCAACGAATTTCAATAATTAATATCAGAACGGGATATCCGACATTCGTGGATATGACTATAGTGAGGGCAGATAATTAATTAATTGACAATACAATACTGAGGGTGGGTTGGGGTCAGTGGGGTCGAATGGTCGGTGCTGTTGGGGTCATTTCCGCGTTAACAGGGCTCTGGGTGAGTTTGTTTTGCGTCGGTGATCGCACGTGACGCTTACGTTATTAGTTTGGATTGAATTTTAGACTATTTGTGTAACTCAATTAGATTAGGGACAATAAATATGTATTTTACCATATTGCGGTAACTAACTGTAATAATACTCGTTATAAAAATCGCTATATACATTTTACTTTTAAAACTGTATCTATAAAAATGTAAATGTTCATTTATTCAAAGTCTTTAGGTTCTCAAGAAATTTGAAGAATAAGTTAACACAGGAGTCTATCGCTATCGCGCTCTGCCTGAACTATCAAATATAGCGTGAGAAACTCAACTGCATCTCAGACTGATTACACCTGATATATAGAATAAAGCAAATCTTGATTTTTTGAAGAGAAACTTCTTATGAGAGCACTTTGAAATTCGGATCGGTAATATTTTTGTGACACGAAAATTGGTGGGGGTAAACACTGTGTCGGGTATCGAGTGTCGAAATCTTCCGATCATCGAAGTAATGTCGGGCGCGATTAGTACTTAGATGGGTGATTGCCTCGAAACATTGCTTGTTTGGCTTTCTTTTGTATTTTTCAAATTAAAATATTTCCTTGTTATACAAAAATGTTACATCTGTCCTGTCTTTGCGAGGTACCTTGTTTTTTTTGTGTGTATTATATTCTTAAAGATTATTTCCTGAAAACGTTAAACTTAAAAAACATATTGATAACAGTTCGTCAATAGCGATTAAACAAAACAAAATAAGTAAAAGGTAAAAAATGGTACGAACTGTTTTATTTTTTTATTTTCATGTACAGATGTTACGCTTATTTCGATAACTTCATTATTTGTAACTTTAGTGCCATTCCAGTCAATAATAGAAATAAAATATTTGTCCAACAAATCTGATTTGACATTACGTTGGTATTAAAGTTTTTTTATACTGTGAATTTTACGATAATAAATGAAAAATATCATTTTTCACGCATAATTTAAAACCTCTTTTCAAAAGTCTCTCCTTGCTATCACTACGATGTGATGAATTTTATTGATCTCAGTGGGAAAGCCGAATTTATCTGAGTCGTTTGTTAATACTCCAATCGTAAATTTTACAACCGGACAAAGTACTCGTTTATTTCGAAATAAGTACTATTGATGCTTAACGAACATTATTACTTGTTAAAATTACGGTTTTCGAAATATTTTTGTTTATAAATGACTAATTTTTGTAGGTGGTAGCTATTACTGGTTTCAGCATGAAAGTGTTGGCTCGTCCGGGGTAGTACCACCCTCTCACAGAACACCCACGTGAAGTAACAGTGCTTGCATTGTTGCGTTTCGTTCGGTCAGTGCGAGCGCCGGATGCCCACTTCCCTCCCCCCTTCCCCGACCCCTCTCCACCTCCCACCAAATACAGGCTGGCAACGCACTTACGACTCCTCTGGTGTTGCAAGTGTCTATGGACAGCGGTGATCACTTAACATCAGATGACCCACCTCTGCGTTTGCCTCCTATGATAAAAAAAGGAAAGAAAATAAGAATAAATATTTTACTTATATTTGTTTTATCTTTTATAGTATATATGTTTAATAAAAATATCGTGGTTTTTTAAGACCAAATATCTTATAAATAATAATTTTAAAAAATATCGAAATCTATACATTGTTGCTTGACACGTGCGCTATGGCAGACCTTACTCATTTTTTAAAATATAGATATGGGTACCATAAGCCTTTCAATTTTGAATTCTCCACAAGCCCCGGAACAATATGTACCGAACGCACAGGGTAGAGCTTTGTGGCGGCTTTTCGTATATAAGCACTTACAGGATTATTACATCGCTATTGCTAAGCTAGATTATACACGAAAACGTAACTCGACGAGATTAAAACCGACATTTCTAAGAAAGAGAACATGACAGAAGCGTAAAAATTACAATATTAATAATAACGATTTTTTATACTAGTTCGACAAAATGACTACACAGTACCGGATGGAAAATACGGTAAAGTCCATAAATAACTGGACACCATCGTTGTTAAATAGCAACAGCAGTCGTCGTTATCATGCAGACCTGCAAAAGTGTCTGTTCACGCCACGTTTGAAGGACCCCATATCGTAAGAGGAAGGAAATATACTAGCCAGGAGGTGATTCCATCCACATCTTCCCAGTTCGACAAAGATGTTTTCGAACTTCTTCGTTCTAGTCGGGATGGTCGCTACTGTGTATCTGTGGAAATATGTACCCGCCCGTGTAGTTCTGTAGTGGTAAGGAGAAGACACGATGAGGTTAAACAACTCTTCAGTACACTCGTCAAAATGATGTATATCTATAAGATATATATAAGAAATCAGTAGAGAGACTTATCAATAATAAAATATTTAGGCAACTTTCAAATTTCCAACAAACTTTCAAACCTTTAAGCAACTTAGAAAGTTTCCAGACTTTTGTTATATTTGACTTGGATTTATTTTCGTCACAAATAGGCTTGATAGATTGAAACTTGTTTCCAATTCATTATTATCGTTTTATTAAATATCGTTCGGTAATTGTGCACAAATAAAGTGGATGGGAAATAATAGCAAGAAGCATGAATTCTGAGATGCCATAATAACTCCATGGAAAGTTGTAACAAGGGAGCCACCATCTTGTTATAATATTGAAATTATCACAAGACACATATAATATTACTAGCTTCGTCTGCGTGGAATAGTTACTTTGGGCTAACGCTAACTTTAACTCCCGATTTCGTTTACGTAGAAGGTGAAAATATTTTTAAATAATACGTACGTTAACCCCGATTTTGTAACATTCTTCATTGGTGCTCCGAACCTATTGGTCTTAGCGTGATGATATATAGGTTATAGTCTTCCTCGATAAATGAGCTATCTAACACTAAAATATTTTTTCAAACCGGCCCGGTTGTTCATGATGTTAGCGCGTTTTAGCAAACAAACTCTTCAGCTTTATAAGATTAGTATAGATTACATACTCAATAATGGCAGTTATATCTATATATTATAATCTGGTTTGCCAAAAAAATACAGAAACCAAACAAAATAAAGCAAAATTCTACCGCGCTTTAAAATAACGCTGGCATCGCGTCGCCTCCTTCAAAAATTATTGAAAAAGTGCACCTAACCTGTGAGATTTTATCCTCTCTCCCTTTATATTGCCAATTTCAATTAACCTCCGTGCGAAACTAGTTAGAATAAAAAAAAACAAAACCTGTGAGATTAAAAACGAACACAGTGAATCGAGACGGGCGATGATCCAGTAACTTTAAATATTATTAGCTACTAGCCCTTGTTACGTCAAAAAATATTATAAATGCGAAAGTGAGCTTCTTTTTTGGTTTCGCTTTCACGCCTGAAATATTCAACCATTATATTTTACATACAAGTTGTCAGGGATACAGGTAAGGATATAGGGTAACTTCCACCTTGAAGAATACTGTTTCGAGGGTTAGGTCAAATCTACAAGCTGCGAGCAAAAGTTATTCATACTATTATTTTATTAATCGTCAAAAAAAAAGTCGAATGTTGAAAAAAAGTAACTAGACGTTAATTCATTAAACATAATTAAGAACGATTGTTTAAGATAATCTTGTAAAGAGAAATGCCTATAAATAATGTTAATAAAAGCGTCGCTGTGCACAAAAATGAAACACAAGAATAACAAAAAGAAGGAAATGTCTTTCAACGGTTCCCCCACCGTAAAAATAGAACAATCATATTTATTTTCCTTTTTCATAAAAAGACAGAATATTTTCTTATTATGTGACTTATTAATGGTATTTAGATAAATCCATTGATGACATTTATTCCCTTATTGTTAAAAGAGAGTCATGTGTGAGAATTTTCCAAATAAGTGGTGCGCAATGATTTTTAAGCACAATTTATCGAATTTATTTTAAATCAGTCTGTTATATCATCGACTAGTGGAAAATCACAAATGAGTGGTAGAGAAATATTCGCCTGCGATATCTTTCTGGTAGGAAAATTACAAAACTATCAACTAGCTGCTCTATCGCAAATCCGAAAACCTAGCTAAATAGCGACAACCGTAGGGTTCTCGAGAACTTTCGATACGCGTACACTAGCGTTATTAAATGGGTTACGCAAGACGGTTTTCTCCAAGGGCTATGGCATGGGTCTTTTCAAAAAAGGAATGCAATACCCTCTTCAAGATAGACAACATAACAGTGATACCACTAGTATTGCAGTTGTCTATAGGCGACGATAACTATTTACCTTCAGGAGGACCGTCTGCGTGTCTTCTGTATTTGAGCCAAGAAAAACAAAACTAAAATCCTTAGGTACTTGAAGTCACCCATACTTGCTTGCACTTAGCACCTAGAGGCGAGGTTAGAAAAAGCCATTATACCACTCTATGGTTTTATCAGGATGTTCCCTTCACTTCATGACTCATTCGAAAATATCCGAACCTATGTTAAACGCCACGGTGTTCAAACAGGTCAAGCACTAGGCTATCACTTCGAAATCTTAGCAGAGATTAAAACCCTGCTTTCTCTTAATAAGAAGCCTTCGTTAGTACAATATGATAGAATTTTTTGTAACAATTGTGTATAATAATATCTTGACTATAAGAACTATAAGTCTCGTAGAATGAAATATTATTTATTAATATTGGTCGCGCTAACGACGCAGTGGTAATCAATTTTAATGTTGAGGTGAAAGGTCCAGGTTTGCTCCAGGCATATGACTGATTTTTCTGTAACAAGCATAATTGTCAGTTCTATATGTAGGTGTTAAAATATATGCATGTGCAGTTCTCCTACTTAAAGCGTTCTGAATATAGATGCACAGAAAAAATATAGTATACAAACTATGAATGCGTGTTTTATTATGTATAACATCGAGACAACTTAAGGATAAAAAATGCAAATTTTAAATTCCTGTAATAATATTTGAAATATTTGTTTTGTATTTTAAAATATTGACTATATCATGCTCAAGCCTAAACTTACAGCTACATTTATAGCGGTCAAAAATAGATGAAGATTGTATACCATCTATTTAGCAGTCATAATACAAATGAAATAGCTAAGTGAGAAATTGTTTCAAAACTGTTATGGTGGTTATTACAAAAAAGTTAAATACGTATTAGATGCACCGCGGTCGCTGAATGTTCGCCATCTTGCTCTTTTGTCTCGCTTTGGTTACGTTAGGTTAGACTTGCGAAAAAAGGATAACGCGAACTTGCCTCGGGCGAGCGCGGTGCGTTTATTACGAAATCTTTTTAAACGAAGTATTTAATACGTATTTAACTTTTTTGTAATAACACGGTTAAGATTTAATATAAACAAATGAGATATAATGAACCAAATTACTGCTTTCTACGAAAGACATTTTTATTTGAGACAAGTCTACACCCTTAGTTGGTGATGTCGTAAGCATATGATATGTACCCGTGTAACAAATCATATTACTGTCCCAGTAGGGTGCCCCTCATAAGTTTTTCCGCACCATAAACTTATATATTCTAGCTTTAGAGAAAATAAATATGTAAAGGAAATCCTATTACTGTGAAGTAATATTGAATGCATTTATAAATTTGTGTGTATAATTCAAATCAGATTATATATAACTAGCGGTCCGGGAGGACGTTGTCCCGCCCTATTTATAAAGAAAATTCCTTGACAAATTATATACCAAAACCTTCCCCATGAATCACTTTATCTACTGGTGAAACCCGCAAGCAAATCCGTTCAGTAGTTTTTGAGTTTATCTCGAACAGACAGACAGACAGACGCGGTAGGGGACTTTGTTTTATACTAAGTAATGATTTTCATTGAATTTACTTTAAATGATTCCTATACAAGTACGTAAAAATATATATATATATATAAGATATTAAAGGTCCCGCAGACGTTGTCATGCTCTGAGAATAATAAAAAACCCTGGAATCAGATAGCATCGTCACCAGAGGTGGTAGAGCCACGCTGAAGCTTTTACTGGTTTCAGCATGAATGGGTCGGCTCGCCCGTGGTAGTACCAACCTCTCGCAGAAAACCGATGTATAGTAACAGTGCTTCCATTGTTGCCTTTCGTTCGGTTAGTGAGAGCGCTGGATAACCGACCTCCCCCCTCCCTCTCCCCCAAACACAAACAAACAAACACACTTGCGACTCTTCTGGTGTTGCAAATGTCTATGGACGGTGGTGATCACTTAACATCAGGTGACCCACATGTTTGATTGCCTCCTATGATATAAAAAAAAACTAACTGGGTTCTATCCTAAATCTAAATTATTCATAAATCCACCCACCATACAAAATATTTCATCATATACAACAAAAGAATGATTAGTTGTTATATAAAGATGTTACTGTTAAAGTTCGAAAATCGTTAATATGAATATTGCACATTATCTAATTACACTGCAGATTAACTAATTTGTACCGTTAACATGCGGAAACGAGAACTTTCTGCATTTGATCGGTATCGGGTAGTGACAGGAATGACAGATTTTTACACTCATTGACTGAAGTCCAAACTATTGAAATGTCAAATGAAATAATTTTTTACACTTTAACAAATCGCTCTAGTTAATCTATAAATTATCTAGAGAATCTGCAGAATAACTAATTTCTGTAGTTTGGCGGTAACATAAACATTTATTCCATTAATGTTTTTGGGTAACCATTTTGATTTGCCTTTTATAGGTATAGGTCCTGTCCTTGTTATCAGTAAATTAAGGAGGCACATATTCACATGCTTTTTCTGGGTATAACATGTTATAATCTATGACTATATAATAAATCGACATTTAATATGAATCCATTCATTCGCTCACCTAAAAGAAATCAGGGTGTGTCGTAAAGATAAACGATACAAGTAAAACTATAGTATTGTAAAAACACCATTTAAAGTAAGAATTGCAACAAAATGGCATCGTCACGTGGTATTCGCAGGCGGTCACCCATCCAAGTACTGACCGCGTCCAGCATCGTTTAATTTCGGAGATCAGACGAGTACCGGTGTTTTCAACAATTTACCCGACACAGTGTTTTCTCCCACCTTCTTTCTTTACACAAAAACGTTGCCAATCAATTTGAAAACCTTCCCATAAACAGTTTAACTTAAAAAAAAGCTCTGTATTTTTGTCTGCTCTTCTATAATTAATTAGGAATATCTAACTTTTAAAAAAGCTTTCTTAACTTCCTTAACTTTACCTACCGTCTTCATAATTCTTTCTTTCGTACTCAATTTCGTGTCACAGAGCAATTATGAACAGAATAAAAATATAATTATAAACCCTTTAAATAATATTTTTAAGTGTATAAAACGGTTCTTTAGTTTACTGAGACGATTAGAAATGGAACTAATAATTAATTTATCACATTACAGGTAAAACGCCTGGAGAAATAATTATAGCAACGACGCAACTCTATAAGCAGACATTTTCCATTAGGGTAACATATCCAACACTAATAACTTCGTCTTCTAATGCACTTGGTGTGCTTACATCGAGTTTTAGCTTAGAGAAACTACAGTATTCAAAGTTCTAACACGCTGTATCCGGTGTTACGTTAAAAAGCATGTTATTTACTGTGTTTAGAGCCGATAGCATTGATCAACTGGGCTTAGGAGCGTTTAGACATAAACGGTTTATATGAATTATTTATACTATAGTTTTTACTATGTCGAAATAAATAATTTATCGTATAAAAATATGATTTAATACCATTTAATAGACGAGTATTACTGTAATAATAATTATAATGAATTATTTTAATCTACCTGAATTTATTGGACACAATTTAAAATTAAAATTTGATAAATAAACTAAGGTTCGTCTAATAGACGTATTAAAAACATAATAGAAAGAAGTCATAAGTCAAATAATAGGTACACATAAAATTCTTTCAAACTATATTACATTGAATTATTACATACATACATTTACATATATTTTGTAGGTGGTAGAGCCACGCTGAAGCTATTACTGGTTTCAGCATGAATGGGTCGGCTCGCCCGGAGTAGTATCATCCTCTCATAGAAAACCGATGTGAAGTAACAGTGCTTGCATTGTTGTGCTTCGTTCGGTCAGTGAGAGCACCGCAAGCCTATTTCCCTTTCCCCCCTCCCCGTACCTTCTCTCCCCTCCCCCCAAACACAGGCTAGCAACGCACTTGCGACTCTCCTGATGTTGCAAGTGTCTATGGACGGTGGTGATCACTTAACGTTAATTGACCCGCTTGCTCGTTTGCCTCCTATGATATTTAAAAAAAAAACATACATATATGTATATACTATTTTATTATTAGAAATACATATTTGGATACATTTTTTTTTTAATATATAGTTAATTCATAATAAAATAGCATTTTATTTATGAAAATCATCGTATAATCTATACTAATATATAAAGCTGAAGAGTTTGTTTGTCTGGTTGAACGCGCTAATCTCAGGAACTACTAGTCCGATTTGATAAAAAACTTTCGGTTTTAGATAGCTCATTTACCGAGGAAGGCTTTAGGCTATATATCATCACGCTAAAACCAATAGGAACCAATAGAAGGAAGATTGTTTCAAAATCAGGTATTTTGTCGTTTTGATTGCTTTCGCTGCATGTAGCGTTAGTAATATATACGTTGCCATGGTAACGTGGTAAGTTACTATCGCAAACATTTTCAAAGATTATTTTGTGTTCCTATTCAAAAAGTTTATTCTACGTTAGTTTTGTTTCCAACTTTTATCTGTTGTCTATTAAGTATCATAAAAATAAAGTGTGTGTATGTAAAAATAAATAATAACTTTTTGGTGAATGGATAGAGCTACAAATAACAAAAAACAAAATGCTTTTATATTCGGTCGATATTTTTATATTATTATATTTTGTCTTTTTTTATAGTAACACAGCAAAATAATTGCACTGTGCCTGATGGTAAGCACAGTACAATCAAAAAAACAATGGCGACCACCGTCGTGACACATCATCCATCGCCGGTCGCCGCTGTCATGCCGGCCTGCCAAAGACTGGATATGCACAGGCTGATCCCGAAACGCGATTCACAGAAGCGTATCACTATGACGGGCTTTTTCGCCATATACATGGTGGTTGCGACCCAGTCAGGTTGTAAAACCTTTTTTTTTTTAAGTGGGGAAATCCCTTATGGATACGCCATCCTCCCGGGGGAGAGGGTGGGTTATGTCCGACTCGCACAGACTAAAACCCCACGGTGTACCAACAGACCGTTTTGTGGGGGCAGCAAAGGATCGCTCAAGCTAATCAACCTTGTACCCCCACAAGGTTGTAAAACCCTACCACTCCCGCTTTCGCCATTGCCTCGTTCGTTATTCAGCAGGGTGCACCACGTGCAGGTGAGGTTGGCTTGGGTGTCTCAAATCTTAGATGTTATTCAACACCCCTTACACCCCTTGTCTGTTTGTTTGTTTGTTCCGGGTAATCTCCAAAATGGCTGGACCTATTTTAACGGGAATTTTACTGGCGGGTAGCCGAAATCATAGCGGTTGATATATTCTATTTTATTTGTCCGCGTCTGCATTGTTATTTCCAAAATAGTGGGACCGATTTTCACGGTAAACACTGTATACACTGTATATACGGTATACACTGATAGATAGCAGACCTCATAAAAAGTAATTAAGTAATTTAGGTTTTTTATTCGCCTTCGGCCACAGTGGAATATACAAATAGCTAACTAATGAGCTATTTTATTTTAAACTAGCGGGCTCGGCAGACGTTGTCCCACCATGGTAATAGAAAGAAAATCTTTCCAAATTATACCTAAACCTTCCCCATGAACTGTTCTACCTACTGGTGAAAACGTCATGAAAATCCGTTCTTTAGTTTTTAACTTTATCACGAACAGATAAATAGACAGACCAGAGGACTTTGTTTTACACTATGTAGTGATGAACTGTTTTACCTGTGCATTCGTTCGTGTGAAATTGATAAACCATAATTTGTTTATTGTGAACATGCGCGTGAGACGTGCGCTGTACTGGACTCCAAGAATAAATGTTAGTAATTTGAATTATATTATCATTTTGATCAATTTGGCGGCCATTTTGTTTTATTTACGTTATTTGCATCTACGTAACTCAGTGATTATAGCAACGTATAAGAATAATACAATTATATCGACAATATGTTATATCTAATCAATAAAAAATTTACCGCATATTGTTCGATAATGTATAGTTTAAAATTGTTATTACTTTCTTATATAGTGTTAATGAGTACTGAGTGTGGTATATAGTAGGTTAAAGTTCCAGCTATGTTGCTGATGATAAATCCCATCTCATTCGATATACTATTCGTATTCACATATCTAATGTATACGTTACATGTTTCAGTAGATGGCGTGCGTGTCGTAGTTACAAATATGTTTGAAGAAGCATTTCAGTAATGTACACACCTACGTACAATTTTACATTTCTTTAATACATTTAAAAAAAACGCGTGCGGAGCCGCGGGTGACAGCTAGTGATCAGATATAAGCATGCGTTCGAAATCTCTCGTCTGTTAATCCACCCAAAGCATACTTCTGTAACGAAGCCCAGCTGTGTTGTTACAATAGTGATTCCCAACATTTGTGTGCAACCCTAAACGGCCACCTATTCTGATTTTATTATGCGACAAGTAAGTACCTTATATTCTGTATTCTTATAGTTGTATATATGTATTATTATATCCTATATATGTTAAAGTAACTGTAGGAGGTAGAACCGAAGTACTAGGGGCTAAGGAATAAAAAGAAGAAGTAGGAAGTTTGACAAGAATATAGATAAATGGTGATTTCTTTCTTCTAAATATCAAAAGGTAAAAATAGCTTTATAATACGTACATATTTTTGATATGAAGGTATGATATAATGTTATAATTTTATTGTCGTCACCCTGTACAAAAGATATGTTATGTTATTTTATTAGATAATCTATTTTCAAATAATATTCATAATGCAAATAGAGTACTATGATTCTGAGGGCAGTTAACAAAGGCTTTTCTAAGTACTAATTTAAATTGACATCTGTAATATTACAATTTCGCGTAAAACAATTTTTTTTTCGCATCGACTACGCTATTGACCTAGGAAGGCATTAACATCTTCACTGGACTACATATAACAATGGTATATCATGGTGTTGATGATGATTGTTCCGACCGATTTTGGCCATGGACTACTTTGTCGCCTAAATCTCGGAGTCCAATAATAGAAGAGATCAGATTCGCAGGATATATTAAGGTGCACAAGTGTACGCCCAAGACACAGGTGCACATACTCGTCCTGAATCTTCTCAACCCAGTGAACGGGAACCGTTACGATCAGAGAAGAACTCAGACAGATACAGTACAGTATAATGGTAAAAAAGTTACAAGGGGACAGTACTATCTCGCACTCCTTTAATCGCCTTTTACAATACCCACGAAAAGGTATGGGGTGGTACTATTCTACTCTGCTGGCACCACTATACTGGTTCAGTAACTATATTTTAGGAAATGTTATTAATTTTTAGAATTTACAACATAACTTTGTCTTTTGTAGACTTTGAAGTGTTTTAATTTACTAACGATATTTTCATTTAATATAAAGTTATTAAAGTTTTAAGAAGAAATTATGATTTTTATTACTACGCGTTCACATCGCTGATTTATGTTATTTTGCCATAGAGAATTAGGGCATGTGAGGCTTTGTTTTCATTTAAACATATTGTTAAAATAATAAATTATGCAGACGGAGTTGCGGGTATCAACTAGTATAGAATAAAACTTATCGTTGATGTCTTAGAAAGGTTGGCTAATCAAATGTATGTATTTTGTAACTCCAACCGTAACCATAACCGATTGTCAAGTTAATATTATGCCCGTATTTATATAAAAATATTGAACAAGTATTTAATGAAACTTGCGTGTAATCAGTTGCAAATTTAATTTAATTTTATCTTAAATAAATACATCGAATCAAATGAACAATAAAACTATGATTTTTTTGAGTAGAAGCAAGATAACAACTCCTATGGGTGTTATAATTAAATTATAAACTTTTGTAACCGAACTCCCTTCGCGGAAGGGTCAACTTGCGCTTTAAGTAAATGCCATATCGTAAAACTTTATTACGTGCTAAATAAAGGGGTTGAAACCTTTTGTTTATTCATACGATAGCTCTGCATTCGTAAATACGACGTTAACTTAGAAGTTTTACAACAAATTAAAGTATAATTTTGGAATACCCAAAATGCACAAAAACGATTATTTATCTGCTTTTTCATAATAACATCTAGTTGAATGTTCATATCCTAATTGTACAAACGTTTTATATTAAGGTATTACGTGACTTCAGTATCTTAAATTTAGTAAAAGACGAGCATAATCTAAATACTAGAAACTGTAATAGGCTGGTGGTCTCATGTTTCAGACTTGGCAAAACCAGTACTAGTTTTTTAGGTAATAAGTTCTACAATAAAGTCCCAAAGCATGTTACCGATTTGCCGGACTATAAATTTAAGTGGCGCTGGCGTCAAACGGGTTTTAGTTTCAAAAGGATATTATAGAGTGGATTAGTATGTGAATGATAGTGATATCTGGAATTGACTCCTCTCTGTGCATCCGCTAAAAGCATTGTATGATGTATTGGATATGTTTAAAAAATGTACCCGATCGAGTTTCTTCCCGATTCTTCTTAATGACTGGTTTGTTTTCCGAACCGGTGCAGTGGTAGTCTTTGACGTTCATAGGTGCCTTATTAGGGCCTAAACCGAATAAAGTATTTTTGATTTGATTTGATTAAAGTATATGTTCTACATTACTAGTATAATTAATTAAGGTACTTAAGGCGCGAAAATATAAGAAATAAATAAACAAACTGACATTCCTATTTATAATATTAGTAAGGACTAGAAACCGCCTGCAACTTTCTCCGCGTTGAATAACAATCTAATGCCACCTAGTGGTGGGTTATAATATAATGTCCCACATGAAAACTTTTCATTAAACAGTTACGTATGTCAATTTTAAGAATAATCGCAGGTCAAATAGTGTCGAAATATATCATTCTCAGATATAAAAACGTCCATTTATATACAGACTGAATGTTTAGACAGTAACAATATTTATGGAGAATAATCTGCACTCGATTCTCGTTCTAAATCAATTTAAAAAATAGGTGCTTGTTTGACTTAATTATCTAGAAGAAAATAAAAATTATACACAATCCTCCACGCGCATATGTCAAAGCACAGTGTCAATGAGCGTCGAGAGATTTCACTTTCACTTGAAAGGGAACGTGGGAACGTCAGGAACAAAAGAAAAGGGTTTATTGTTCATTTTACTATCGAAAGTTATTAATTCCTGGTCGCCCATTTTAACTTTCGACACTGGTCATTGCACCTAGGTTAATTACGATTGTGCTTATGCTTTTGAAAGTCTTAGAACAAACTTTAACTTAGGTTTTCTTGGTTCTTTATTAGTGTTTGTTTTGATATTATTATTTTATATGTTAAAAATGTGACCGTGAAGTGCCATATCCTAGATTACTGCGAGCGTTAAACCTGTAATAGATATTTGAAATTACTAGTCGTACGAACATACATGAAGAACAGTGTGGACTCTACAAGCGCAGCCGCCGTAATGCGTATAAAGCCTTGAGAACAGATTTTCAACTTAATTGTGTAAGCTAGCTAGGCCTCGGAAAAGCCCATACACCATACTACAGTCGTACAACTATTTTCCTTAAATAGAAAACACCAATTTGTTGCAGAACTTCGAAGAATACATCGAATCAAAGCAACACCCATACATAATAGTCGCCTGACTCAACACACTTAAAACTGAAATGTAAAAAAAATCATTATAATTATCTATCGACTGTTTTCACGACGAAAATGTTTTTCCAATTTTTATTTTCATATTTCGATATAGTTTAGTGAGTAACAGATAATATTGTATTGTTATTATTCAAAACAATACATCTTCATGACAAATCGACCTATTTTGCTACCAAAAATTGTTTCTCCTAAAAGTATTTTAGTAACAGATGTGGAAAGAACCTTTCGGATCGAATACTTCGCCTCGTATAATTCAATTTGAGTAAAATTCGTACAAGCCGGCCTTTTCGTTAAATACCGAAAAACTTTTACTACGTGACCCCATCAGACTAAGTCCCGAGGGTCCCTTGTATGTTCTCGTACCTTTTTTATTTCCACTTTTAGCCCTAAAAATGGCCTGATGTTTTATGACTCGATTTAAGTAAAGAACGTTTCTTTTATGTAAAAAGATTCATTACGCAGCGCAAAAATTCTCGGTGAACGTCTTGGATTTACATAATTTTATATGGAAGTTTGCTACTAGATTTTGATATAATCTTAGTATAATGAAATGTTAGGTACTTCGTCTAACATTTATTATCTGTACCATCACTATATATTTTTACAGTATCATAACCGAACAGTGTATAAACTATATAAAATTGTTCGTCTTAAACAGGTAATAGTCATAGAAAATAAGTTATTAACCAAAAGTTAATTTACCATCTGAAACAAAAATTTAAAGTATTTTTAGCATTTGACCTCTTCTGATATAATGCACAATGATGACGTAGCTTGAGATGGTCATAGCTAAACCTAGAAGTTTCAAAACCAAAATCAAAAATACTATATTCAACTAAGGCCCTGAGAAAGCGATTATGAATGCCATAACAACCACCGGTTCGGACAAATAACCTAGTCAACGAGAAAAACAGGCAAGAAACTCGATCTGGTATATTTTTCCATCATACATAACATATTTTTACGAACATACATAAAGATTGAATAATTTTGAAAGTCTTAGAACAAACATTAACTTAGGTTTTCTTGGTTGTTTATTGGTATTTGTTTTGATATTATTATTTTGTATGTTAAATGTGACCGTGAAGTATCATATCGTAGAATACTGCGATCGTCTAAACATTCACCTGGTATATGCATATACTTGGTAATAAATATTTGAAATTACTAGTTGTACGAACATACATGAAGAAGGGTTTGGACTCTACAAGTGCAGCCGCCGTAATACGTGTAAAGCCTTAGGAACATTTTTATTTTTCGAATTGACTACGCTATTGACCATGCAAGGTCTTCACCGGACTACATAGGAATAGGAACTTACATACATACTTAGGAACAGATTTTCAACTTAATTGTGTTAGCTAGCTAGGCCTCTGAAAAAGCCCATACACCATGGTATAGTTGTACAACTATTTCCCTAAGATAGAAAACACTAGTTCGTTGTAGAATTTCGAAGAATACATCAATCAAAGCAACACTCAAACATAATAGTCGCCAGACTCAACACATTTAAAATGAAATGTTAAAAATTCCATTACAATTATTTATCGACTGTTTCCACGACGAAAATGTTTTTCCAATTTTTATTTTCATACATCGATATAATTTTGCGTGTAACAGATAATATTGTATTGTTATGTTCAGAGAATTAGGCGTGTCGACAATTTGTGATTTACGTTAACAATTGTAACCCTGTTTTGCTAACGTATCAGGGATGTATTGTTGTGTGATATGGAATCACATTGTTCGAGTATTACAAGCCGTGTCAAAACCATTTCATTGGAAGTTGCCACCGGCGCGGAGCTCTCCGTACGATTGGATATGCCTTTGGCATGTTACAAATTATCTGCCTGTTGGTCCATATTTGATGTTTAATAACGTCAATCAATTCCTTTGAAATAATATGAGAAAGAGTTTGGTTAATTTAATAATAGCGTACGTAATGTGAATTTCATTCATGGAATTAATTACCATGGAGATATCAGAATTAATACAAACAATATTCTTTTTTTTTTAAATTATAATCCACTTAATTCCTTATCTACTCTACTTAGTTGCTATATTATTATTAAACGTTAATTAAATTTTTTGAAGCAATTTGAAATACTAGTAATGATTGAAATTCGACCTTTTTCCTCACCTTTATAAATTTGAATGTTATTGAAATTCTTTTTTCTAAATTCTCCATATTAATTGTGTTTTTTTGTTGTTGTTCGAAATCAACTGCGATTGTGTACAAATGTGTTACTGTGCATTAATTTTCGATTTATATACGTAATTATTCAGAGCGACTGTTTGTCCATGGAAGAATATCTATTTAACATTCAGTATAAACGTAAACAGTGTATATACTACAGTGTATATGCTTAAAAAGGGTTAGAAAGTATATATGAGATAATATAATTTGCAGCGATTAATTTAATCATATCTAATATTAATTGTATTATTAACACTTTTCCTCGATTGATCTAACTGGTTGTCTATAAGGTATTGTGAAGCTTATGTTATATTTAAAAACGAAAATTAAATAAAAGATGATTAAACGAAATGTTCTATTCTATTACAATTTCGACACTTGCCATAATTCTATGACATAAACAATCTTGTTACGTGGTTTTTAACATATACAGATGAATCAAAACAACCAAACAAAGTATTACAAAGCAATTTACTGAACTATCCCGAACAACATCTGTCGATAGCCAATATTCGTGTATCGGGAGGTGTTTCGTTCATAGAAATAGATCCGGTCAATTGCTTGACCATCTGCGTCGGTTCGGGGGTCACGATTTCGTTAAACGTTCGGTCACGCTGATTTTCGTGTTCGACACTTCGGGTACGGATTATGAAAGCGTTATTGCCGAATGAAATATTATGGAGAAATGAAAGTTCTATTTGTATTAAACATTGTCATCGACTTTATACAATGCCAAAGATTTGTATAGTTTCGATAAGTGATTAAATGCTTTGGAAATCGAGATTCCTTTTTATGTGTTATAGTAATCAACGCTTTTGCTATAAATCTGATAATTTTATATAATATAATATGCATTTATATTACGGCTGCCTTTATAAGGCAATGGATCGGATATGTTTAGTGAGTCTCGTGTTGATTATTTTTATGCAAAAAATTATATAAAATTAAACTCTATAATGATCCTATTATGTGGCGGCTGTATTAGTATTCAAAAGGATATTATAGGGCAAGCCAAATAGTTTTTTTTCGGGTGGTAGAGCCACGCTGAAGCTATTACTGGTTTCAGCATGAATGGGTCGGCTCGCCCGGGCTACTACTACCCTCACAAAAAACCTATGTGAAGTAACAGTACTTGCATTGTTGTGTTTCGTTCGGTCAGTGAGAGCGCCGGAGGCCCAACTCCCTTACTCTTCCTCCTCTCATTTCCCCCTTCCCTTCCTTCCTCCCCCAACACAGGCTGGCAACGCGCTTACGACTCCCCTGGTGTTGCATGTGTCTATGAACGGTGGTGATAATTTAACATCAGGTGACCCGCCTGTCCGTTTACCTCGTATGACAAAAAAATATGGTGTTGTTATATCCCCCCACTCTATAAGCTCTTCATGATTAGGTGCCTGGTCAACACTTTTGGGTCCAGACTGATCTTGTGCATTTAGCTTAAGGATTTCATAGTCATTCCGGTTCTAGATCCCATACACGTTGATTCACAATTCAATTTCTTTTGATTTAATTAAAAATAAAGTGATTTTTATATCCATCTTGCAAGTGCCCGGATAACAGTGCATTAACACAATTTAATGGTATTGCTTATGTAGATGTATACTAACGTATCTTTACTAATATTGGCTAAGTTTACTAAAAAAAATTGATGTAGTATCTGAGTTATATAAGTAATGTTACTATACAGTTCAAAAAGATATGTTAGTTGCACGTGGATCTTGGCCTGATTGATATTATGAATGTAGATCTTCAATCAAAGAAAAATTTAAAATAAAGTTGTTTGAATAGAATCCATTAGAATTATACTCACTTTACTCAGGTTTAATTTTGTATTTAAAAATTGAATTAAAAGTATATAATATACAATTTCACGTATATTATGGATAATACGATTTCCGTTAACTCTTATATAAAGTGGATAAATGTAGAGAACTTTTCTTTTCACGTTTAAATTGCATGCGATTGGATTTAATCATCGTCGCAGTGACTGACATTTACATTACTACGTTATATCGCTTTTATCTGATTTTTAAATTAAAATTGAACCGCTGATTATTTTTTTAAATACAATAGCATAACATTATATGTATATATTTAATGTACAAGAAGCGGACTGTTTTATTTAAATATATTGGTAACTACCTACATACATGTATCAACCCTACACTTTGTACATTAAATATATACATATAATGTTATGCTATTGTATTTAAAAAAATAATCACACCCGAGTTGTTTAACCGTTGTTCCACTGGCGACGAGGCGAATTTACGTGTGTAATTAATAGTAAAGTGCATAAACAGTTCATAATACAATGCCTATTGGAAAATTAGAAACGTTCAACATTAATTCTCAACAGTGGCCCGCGTATATACGCAGAGTTAAGCAATATATATTGCTAAACGAGATCAAGGCAGAATTGTGTGTGCCATTATTAATTACGATAGTCGGGGATGTCATGTATTCCCTGATGTGCGATTTGTGTTCTCCAGTACACCCGGAATCGAAGACCTTCGATGAGTTGGTAACGCTCGTGTCGGATCATTTGGAGCCACAACGATCCGAAATCGCGGAACGACATGTGTTTCGTTTGCGAAGACAAGAGGTCGGCGAATCTCTAACGGAGTATTTACATTGCCTGAAGCACCTCGCAAGTACATGCAATTTTGGAACAAATTTAGAAGAGAATTTACGTGACCAGTTTGTATCAGGGTTAGCGAACGAAATGATGCGGTCACGAATATTCGCGGGAAGAAACATTAAATATGGGGAAGCAGTGGAGTTAGCTCTGGCACTAGAGGCAGCCGAGCGTCACGCTAAGCTGAGTGACGCTATAGGGAACGCGATCTCGGGAGCGGCGGCTACGGGTTGCGGCAGTGCGGCGGCGGACGAAGGCCTGCATTACGCGCGCAGGGAGCGCAGGGGCGGCGGAGAGAGCGGCGCGGGCGTGCGAGCGGGTCCGAGCGGTGTGGCGGCCGCATCTCGCAACGCAGCTCGGCCGGCTGAGCGCTGCTGGCGGTGCGGTAAGCTACATTGGGCGGATAAATGTCGGTTCGCGCAGTATAATTGTGATGTGTGTGGCGTGCGGGGCCATTTAAAAGTGATGTGTAAGAAAGGGCGAGGGAGTGCCCGCCAAAATTACCTGAGTGAAAAGGACTGCGACACGGAGGTTTTTGGCTACATACAGGATGACGGTATAGCGGATCGTACTTATTTTATCGAGTTACAAATAGATAGACAATTTCTTAAATTTGAAGTGGACACAGGAAGTAGGATTTCTACTATTAGTTTGGATTTTTATCGACAAAATTTCAGTAACAAACAGTTAATTCAAGATAATTTACAGTTACGTACTTACGTTGGTTCAACAATGGAATCGCTCGGATATATTAAGGTGGATTTGGTTCTGAGAAAGGTATCGGCCGCGGGATGTAGATTATATGTAATTCGGAACGGAAGACGCCCGTTGTTGGGAAGAGAGTGGATGCGCGCTTTACAGATACATAATGTAGCCATCGAATTAAATGAAATTATTGATCAAACGAGCGATCCATTAGTGAGCCAACTGACCACGGAGTTTCCGGAAATGTGTAGTGATAAGTTAGAGACTTTTAACAAAACTACTCAACTGCATACGACCGATAATAAGCCGGAGACGATGCGCGGGCGGGCGGTGCCGCTGGCGCTATGCGGCAGAGTCAAGCAGGAGCTGACGGGGCTCGAGCGCGAGGGTACTAACTATCGAGTTAAGTCGAGTGAGAACAGACCCGCAGAGTCGTTAGGCGGACTGTCGTTACCGTGGGAACGACAAGAAGGAGATATACTTAGTTATACCAGTTTAGTCCAACCACCAGTTGATATAAAATACATTGCGAGTGAAACCGGAAAAGATAGACTTCTAAGTAAAATTAAGCGTTATGTAATGTTTGGTTGGCCGTCAAAGACTGTTTGTGACGAGGAAAAGCCGTACTTCTCACACAAAGACAAAATTATGCTTAAGTTAGGGTGTTTGGTTTTCAAGAATAGATTAGTGATTCCTCGGGCTTTACGACGCAGAATCTTAGAGGAGATTCACGAGGGTCACTTAGGGATAAATAAAATGAGACATTTGTCACGTAGTTATGTTTACTGGCCAAGTCTAGACGTAAATATCGAAAACATTTGTCGATCTTGTAAAGCATGTCAGGCAGTGAGGGACGTACCCCTAAAGGCAGCACTCTTGCATTCGTGGGAATTGCCCTTAAAACCATGGCAGTGTATTCACGTAGATTTTACTGAATACAGGGGAATAAAATATTTCATTTTAATCGATACAAATACAAAATGGATCGAAGCGATCGAAATGAAGCGAAATGACGCAGAATCTATAATCACTGTTTTAAGGTCCATTTTTGCGAGATTCGGGTTCCCGTCACAAGTAGTCACCGATAACAAGCCTCCATTCCTGTCTCCCGGTTTTAAAGAATATTGTAGGATAAACTTTATAAAACATGTAACATCGGCACCTAATCGTCATCAAGATAACGGAGCGGCAACGAATGCCATAAAAATAGTTAAAAATGTAATTATACAAGCTATACAGAAAGGGAAAAACGTGTTAAAATCAGTTTGTAAGTTCCTATTTCAATATCGTAACGGGGAGCATACGACGACCGGAATCTCACCAGCTCTGGCGCTGTTCGGTCACCAACTACGGGGGCGTCGTGATGCGCTTCGACCGGACGACGCCGCAGTCATACGCACCGCTCAACGTCAGCCAGAAGTTAGTGTTGGCTATGGTTCAGAATGGCGTCCGTATTGAGACAAAATAACTACACTAAAAACCACAAATAGATATTCTTTGTCGCGCCAAAAGTTATTGTTAAAGAATACAGATAATTTATTAAAAATAGACAACGGTGCCGATGAGACATGTGAAGAGGGAGAGAACCGGCGAACCTTATAAAGCAGCCTTTAAGTCGTACATTAAGGCAACATACCGTGAGTTCTCCGGTGCCTCCGAAGCGAGTTGCATCACCTCGTATGGTACGCTCTTATAATAGAAATAAATTATAGATTGGTAAAATTGTGAATAAGTCTCTGCCGTTGTCATTTATTGTATGTAACATATTTTATGAGTAGGTATGTCTAAAGATGTAACTTGTTGGCATTTAAATTGTTTATTTTAGGTTAAAAATGTATTTGGGTAATCTGGAATTTGACGGGGGAAAATGTAGGGTTGATACATGTATGTAGGTAGTTACCAATATATTTAAATAAAACAGTCTGCTTCCACCCGAGTTGTTTAACCGTTGTTCCACAAAGAAAAGAAGGTAAAACAACATTTATGAGGAGGTTTTCTTTATTTACGGCACTTTGCCTGATAGTAAAAAACAATGGAATCCTAATATAACTTCGACCACCGCACCGAGATCAAGTGGGCCATCGCCAGTCGACAGTATCATTTATAAATAATTACTCCTTATTCAAATATTTTTTATCAGAGTTTCAAGTAACTCGGAGTTTTGGAAAATGAATGAAAAAAAGAGAAATAAGTAAAGGTCCGAATTTGTCTTACATATTCACTGGCACTTGCTTTTTGAAAGAAAAAAGATAACTGATGCCGTATTGTGTATACTAGTAGTTTATATATCAATAGGCGATAATAAACTTGGTCACCAATTTTTTAGTCTTTTTGTGAACCGATTTTCTTTATTTAGCACGACTATTAAAGTTATCAATATAAAAGTGGTTTTTCTTCACAATATCGACGAATCGAAGCCTTTATTTATGGCTCCATTCGTCATACTTTACACTCCTTATGTCTACAGTATACAATATCGGGACAATATCAATACAAATAAAAAAATGAGTGCGTGTAACCGTCTCACGCCATTGAAGTAACACTTGTTATTTAAGTGCCGAATTAGCTGATAGGTGGCACTCCATATAGCTTTGATTTCACTTGTTACTTACTTCATTAAAACCAGATGGCAGCACGGTCGCGCGCCCCTATATACATAATTAATACTATTATATGATTTGTATTATTATTCAATTTAATTTTTTTTTTTATTCAATAAATTTTGATTGATTTATTTATATATTATTTTAAGTATATATAAGATTTACTTCAATATCTATAACAAGTAAAGAAAAAAAATATTTGTACCCTATATTATCGTCTAATTTCTACCACTGAATGACCATTAATAAAACTTAACATACCTATGTTATTTTTTAGACATATATGCTTTTTTTCCTACGACAAGTTGAATGTTACTGTTAGAGCCTCAAGCTGTCTTCGTTTATCATGTAGTGCAGTGTTTTTCCATCATTTTCAAGACACGACTCCTTTAGTATGAAAAATTACTTCAGGACCCTTCGCTGTTTCTAACCTGTATTTTTTTATATTTGAAATATTAAATTCGTACAACATTTTTATGTATTATTATGGTTAGATATCGGTTAAACATGTAGTAAAGTTAAATGTTCATTTTTGTTGTTCTAGTTTTTTTATTTATTTATTCGCAACCCCCGCTTTTTTTCCATGGGGAAATCCCTAACGGATATCTATCTCGCCGGGCAGCAGAGGATGGATATGCCCGAGTCGCACGGACTAAAACCCCATGGTACCTTCTTACACCTTTTGGCCGGAGGAGCAGGGACTGTCTAATCGACACTACATCTGCTTCTCTAACAGGTGTTGTCCCCTCCTAAGGGACCCAAACTGCGGCCTGAGGGGGAAATGGGTGTTACTCCCCCTAACGAACTGTGGGAGTCGCATCAGCATAATGCACCTCCACCACATGGACCTTCACAGTTTAACTGCCCGGAGCGACGGACACGCTCGTGTCTATTCGCGACCCTCTGCGACCCTTTATAGAATTGTAACACTAAAAACACTGATGTAGTGTGTACTTATTGCAATATTTTTTCCTATCGCAGGTAATTATGATTTTTTATAGTATCAAATACAGGAATACGTTGCTAAAAATAACTAACCTATTATAATGCAGGTTTATAATATACGTATGTCTATTAAGATTTAAAGGATTTAAATGCAGTAAATCCCAATCAGAATGCACCGTCACGAAACAAGGGATTTAGGTTCGGACCCAAATAACGGTGTCAATTAGAGTAACGTCATAATCCCTAGCCCTCTGTTTGTAGACAGCGGCTTTCGGGACGGATAAACAAACACACAACACAATTATATTAATATGACGTACGACTAATGCGCGGTTCGGAAACCGAGAATAATGTTTTACAGAGATTTAGCGTTTGTTCGTAATCATAGCGACCATCAATTCTGATTTAAAACGTTCATGAATAATTTTTTTATTATATAATAATTAAACACGACTTCAAAAATTTTATTAAAAAAAATCACCATGTAGATAAATCACCTTCACCATAGTTAGATATTTAGTCTAGTTCCAGTAGTATTAGTTAGTTTTAGATTGTCGTATCAATATCATATGCATTATATATATCTTATTCAAGTTTGAGAAACATCTTGGTGTATTCTTGAAATCCTTGATCCAACAATGCTAATGAAATCAAAATGGAGCCCTGTTTTAACTCTTATTCGTCTCTGTATTTTAATATATCTTAACCTATTTGTGGATCGCATCTATATCGCGATATCATCGCTCTGTAGCTCTAAAGCTCTTTACCAAAGACATCAGACATACCAGGTGAAAGGTTATACGCTCGCAGTATTCTAGGATATGATACTTTATGGTCACATTTGACATATAAAATAATAATAACAAAACAAATACTAATAAACAGCAAAAAAAAACAAGTTAAAGTTTGCTCTAAGACTTTCAAAAGCATAAACACAATCGTAATAAGCATAGGTGCAATGATTGATGTCGAAAGGTACAATGGGCGATCGGGAGTTAATAACTCTCGATAATAAAATGGACAATAAACCATTTTGTTTTTCTGCCAACTTTCCCGCGTTCCCTTTCAAGTGAATGTGAAATCCCCCCACGGTCATTGACACTGTGCTTTAATATAGACACGTAAAGGATTGTGTATAATTTTTGTATTTTTCTAGATATTTAGGTGTAATATTAAGCACCTATTTTTTAAATTGATTAAGAACGAGAATCGTGTGCAAAGTATCCTCCATAAATATTGCTACTGTCTAAACATTCACCCTATATATAAAATATTCAATACTGCATTTTTACTACATAGAATATATGTATTTAACTCACGTTTTCAACTTTGCCAACATGCTGTATATTTTCATTGTCTAGACGAGAGACTAGACGCTCCCTAATGGACCCCTTAACGAATTATCGAACGTTTCAATAACAAACGGGCGGAAAATTTCATCTGTTTGAGTAATTTGGTGTGACGTGTTGCCATAGCATTATGTTGCCATAGGTTATTACAAAGGGTAGACTGTACCTTATACTTTTATGTTCTTTGTTTTCCTTTTTATTTTAATAATAGTTTTGTCAATTAAATGTGAAACGTAACAACATAATTCATAACAAGAAGTATTCCTGTATCTGTAAAGGTTTAATAAGAATTAATTATTTTATTTATTTAGAAACACCAACAAGATTTACACAAGAATAGTACATAACATGCATTTTTAATGACTCTATATAAGTGCAATCTTAATTATAGGTGTTTACGACGTATTTATTATATTCTACAGCAAATAACTTAAGTAAATGAGAAAACTAAAACAAAAAAAAAAAAACACTAACCATACATTCCAATTTTCTTTTTATTTTAAGTTACTTAAATAAATTTGTTTATACTGGTTGAGACTATTTGTGAATATATCTAGATTAGAGCTTTTAGATTTAAAATTATAAAGTGATATCATTCTATTTAGTGGAGAGTAAAGGCCTAAATTTGTTCGAAAATACTTCGTAGCGAATATATTAAAATGTGAGGCTCTAGGCAGCTTCGCAGGAACCGTTATATCAACTCCGCTTAGTAGTTCAGGTGCGTCCAAGATTCCATTCATTAGTTTGTAGGTTGTTGTAGGTAGTTATTGTCATGACCAAACTATAAGGCCTTTTTATAAATGAAGATGCTAGTATAATCACCATACGAGGCTATGATGTATTGGTAATTTTAGAAGTCGAGAAATTCACAGTTCTCCATATAGAAAAATGCCACCTACGTACTTACATAAAAATAACATTTGTCGGGATCTAATTTACTCACGATGTATTCTTCACCGTTAATCGATTGTTTTACCAATTTCGATTAATAAGAGTACGCCAGATTTATTAGTATACGCCGAAGATTGAACCACCGGGTTTATATCCAATATTCGATTAATTAAACCAGTCCACCACCACGACTTAAAAAGTTTAAATGATATAAAATAAAATAAAGATGAACGGGTGTGAAAAATCGCTTACGACAAGTAAGAAGAAACTCCTTGATGTACTCGCTAGTCTTTTAAAATGATTATGTGTCAAAACAAAAACGTCGAGCTGGAAGAACGTCAGGAAAATATGGCGCATCATTTTTAACAATGCCTTGTCGGGGCACGTTATCCGCTAGCTATATTATCGTCAGAAATGCAAAACCTTTTACAGTCTTGGACATTCTAGGTTCTGCTTATCGCAGGGATGTAAAGTGCTATAAAATAGATAATTTTCTTTTTGTTTAAAATAAATGGGTTTTCTTAAATCCGTCCTACCAAACACTAACTGACGGTAAAACCGGAACTTTAAGTGTTATTTTCTCGGTGTTTGTAAAAGCCAGTCCTTACTAATATTATTAATGTGAATGTGAATTTGTTTGTTTGTTACCCTCTCGTGCCTTTAAAACCGATCATGAAATTTAGCGTGCACATTGTCAGGCGTATAAAAGAGGTCAGTAGGTATGTACCTTTTCATACAGAAAAAGCATGGTTCTCAAGGATAGGTCAAATCTACGTCAACGTAAGCAAAGCTGCGAGCAAAAGCTAGTATATTATAAGTTGAATTTTCGCTATATTGTAATAATATTCCTCTAGATCAGGTATGTAATCTGCCTTTCGATTCCGATTCAAATCAAATAGCGTACTGCGATTTCTTTATAGAGCTGTGTATATTTGGAGCGCACCGTTTATTAATTACAGTAATTCATTTTTTTTGTAGTATGTAATGGCCTACTAAAAATAATTAGTTATTGATTGCTACCAGTATTTCATAGAACTTTGTGCTGATGACTTAACGCTACGAATTATTTGCTTCACTGAATATATCACCCTCATTCATATACAAAATTGCTGGTAGAGTAGAGTAATGACTTATTAAAAATAAAAATTCTTATATGTGGAATTAATAGTATGCAGTTAATATTATTAAGTAATTTAACTATTATTAAAATAAAAAATAATAACATACGAATAAATAAGTATAAAATTAAAGAAATGGTCAAACATCACAAAGTTAACTGTCTCGAGTATTATTTATTTGAAAAAGTCAGTGTAATTGATAGCGTCGCTAGTAAAATATCAATAACTGAGCTAAATTGATAGATCGTGGGTGGATATAGTAACTTAAATATTGTTGAGCTGCCAATGTGTTACCAATTTGAAGGGTGTTTTTTTTTTCGAACTGACTACGCTATTTTCCAAACAAGGTCTTATCAGCTTCACGGGGCTACTAAGGCGAGCGCTTAAGTCACTCAGCCGATTTTATTGTGACAACTAGCTCAAGGGTGCGCGGCACACCTCGGCATTGGCTGTTGCCTGATACATGCAATTCGCGACCTATCTGATGGAAGGGTATAACACTTCTGTATGAGTTATATGTCTATTAAAACGTGTTACATACTGACATAATTTTATATAGATTTTTATCTTACATTGGAAATTATAATAAAAATCATGAGTCCCAAATAACCATGAATTCGAATAAATCTATAGATATAGTATAAACAAAACTGAAGTATTTCATATTTGTTGGTACTAATCTTTAAAATGGTTGAACCAATTTTGATAAGATTTTTACAAATAGACAGAGGAGACTTTAAAAGTATTACATAGATTACATATCATTACATTTCATCGTAGGAGTATAGCAGAATTGATAGGGCAATAATGTTATATGTTATATAAATAATATTATAGGGATTGAAAATAATAATAATGAAAAAAAAAATACAACTGAAAAATAAAAGACAGCAGGGATTTGGATTATCACTCAAGATTTTCAAAAATTTGCAGTCTATTTTAGATTTACCTCCACAAAATAAAAGTATTGTGGGACAAGATCTTTTATTTACAATTAGCAATTACCCACGACTTTAATTGCACGTAATTGATTACGTGATTGAGCACCTTTAATGTAAACTAGCTCGACTTTCTGGAAATGGTTGTAGTTGACAATGAAAACCCGTTACTGTCAGTTCACTTACTTTGGAGGTTAAAGAATAGAGAACGAACAAATGTTTTAAACCGATTTCATAACGTTAAAGTAACCATAGCGCTTAGAAAATAGCTTTTGTTTCAAAATCATAGATAGAATTTAACTTATATGTATGGGTGACATGTCTTCTAATGTCATTAGGTCCTTACATATGACATTAGTGTTTAATATGAGAAAAGTAAAACAAAAAAAAAACATGAAATTATTTAATCAATCGAAGTATGTACCATTATTATTGGTCCATTTTCACATTTTATAAATACTTCATTGATTTCATTGTTGAACAAATTGTGGCAGTCTAACAGAATCAACAATTTCCAAAAAAATTCGCAATCTGTTGGAGCAAAGTCAGGGGAGTATGGTGGGTGTCTCTAATTTTGCGACCGTCTGTCGTAAAGTACTGGGTTTAGTGTTGTTTTGAAGCAATAATGGATTAGAGAAATTAACTAGTCGCGATTGTTTAATGGCTAGCTTTTTCATCATGGTTCACTCAGCACAGCAGTCTTTATTGGTGTATCTCAGTTGATTCATGCGGTATCCATGTCTCGAGATTTTTAATTTTCCAATTTGTTTCAACTGAATTAAAATTGTTTTACCACTCACACCGAAGTCTGCCTCTTACTCTGACGTAATTTGCTTCTACGATCACTTTTAATTCTTCTTCTATAATCTTTACTAAAGTTCCCGGCTGGCTACGGGATTTGCTCTGAAGGTCTACATTTTAAGAAAGAAAACTTTGGAACCAAAAACGTAACATACTTTCTTTTAAAGTGGCCTCCCCCATATACATAATTAATCCTTCCAGCTGTTTTGGCAGCACTGATGGAATTCGTATTGGTAAATAACGAGATATTTAACTTTTTTATTTTGTGAATAGAAACGATAAAAAAACAAATAGTGCGAAAATAAATAAATCACTAAATTCGAAAAAAAAACAGAAGCCTAAATTTGTAATTTAGTTAGGGACGTAATATTTTTATTAAGGGACCACGCTGGTAGTGAAATCTCACGTAAAGAACCTGATAATATCGGTGTGTACAAATTTTATGAGAAATGTTGCTACGTGGAATCAAAATAAAAGTGCATGTTAGGGGTGACATTTCTTTATATTGCCTAATGCAGCACTGCTATCATGAACCGACCCATATTGCTATCCATGCGATATCAGGGTGTGTCGTAGGGCACCAAGGCTAATCCGTATCATCTGCTACCGTGGTAATTATTTAAAAGGGAACTATATTAAGCAGGCGTAAGCTCCGACGTGTGTACAACCCTAATTGTTGCGTCCAATAACCAATAAGGGCTTAGTTTGGGGTGACCATGAGTTTACAGTGGGCATTAAGAAATTGTTATTGAACTATTATTGTTTCTTATTTATATTACAAGGCTTTAAGATGTTTTTTTGGTGGGATCTTGGTCTGTCATGTAGTGGATTTTATTTTTTATTCATAATCTTGTGTTACTTGACTCTATACTGTGTTAAATTGGTGGTGTTTTATGTAATATAGTTTGTTTATTGCGCATAAGTGAAGTGAATGGAAAATAATACCACGGACCATGAATTCTGAGATGCCACAAAAAATCCATGGAAAGTTCTAACAAGTTGCCCACCATCTTGTTAGTTCATTGAAATTATATCAAGAAACTTGTATTATGGATACTCACTTGACAATGTCAGTGATGGTCTACTAGAAGACTGGTTGCCAAAATGGAATGGAAGAAGAACTCGTAATACTATTAACTACTTGACAATGGCAATAATAATCTAAAAGATTGGTTGCCAAAAATAAAGTTAAAAAAAAAGGCTTTGAGACATTTGTGTAACAGGCGGGAACAAAATCATACTACTGTTAAATTTTACCCACAGTTGTAAACGATGGCTCAGAGGATAGCTTGTTTGAATACAGCGCTTACTGCGAATGAGTCCGAGGTTATGATGAACGATGACATCGTAATTTAATCATAACATGGTCGTAAGGCTTATTCTAATCCCGTCTGGTTAGCTTTTGCTCTGGTTAGCTTGTAGTCAGACGCTAAAAGTCATATAAGTATTAAAAATGACTGGCTTCTATCAAAAATCCTTAGTTTATTGATCTTGAGAAATAATACGAAATGTCTCATGTGGCTGTTATTGTTACCAATCATTAAATCACACCCTTTAGATTGGATTGTAATCCGAGAACGTTGCTTTCGTAAAGTTATAGTGGTCCTATAATCTTACCTATCTCCCGTGTAAAGCTATTTGTCCGTGTTTCAAATTAAGTACAATTAAGGTTTTCTTCTTGATGAATTGATTTCAACTTAAAATGATTCATCTATATTATAATAAAACTGTAGCAGGGTCAAATCTGTACATTAAATATTTTTTGAAAATTTTGATGGGGGTAGGCTTTGTTGTCGATATAGAAGCCAAAAATAACCCTTTTAAAATTTTTGTCTGTCTGTCTGTCTGTCCCTGTGAACGCGCATCACTCTGAAAGTACTGAACCGATTTTGACGAAACTTGGCACAGTGATAACTAATGTTACGAGATTACATTTAGGATATTTTTTTTCTCATAAAACGCAAGGGATTCTCCAGGATCTGCCTGTTTGTCTGTCCCTTTAAACACGTATTACTCTGAAAGTACTGAACCAATTTAGACGAAATTTGGCACAGTAATAACCAATATTACAAGGTTACATCTAGGATACTTTTTATCTCATAAAACACAAGGGATTCTCCAGGATAACGAACGAAAGTAAAAAAAATGTAGTTCATGATATTCTTGACGAATTTTGGTAAATTTTCTTTGTGCTATATATAGCAGACAGATTAGCTAAAAAATTAAGCTATATTTCCATATGCTACTTCAAAAAAAAATACCAAAAAAAAAAAAAGTCAAGTGTGTTTTGATTCAATGCAATTGGAGAAAAGAAGCCTATAGGTGAACAAAAAATGCTATTAAATTCACCTTTTTTCCTATTTAGAATATATATAATGCTGATTATTGCAAAAAATGTCAAATGCACCCCTCTTTCTTTTATTGGCAGTATAGGTGAAGTTAAGTTGAGATGGTATGCAAGAGAACAGAGACATCACAAATAGGTAGAGATTTAATGAATACACTGAATTGATTCGTTGAATAAACTGTAGCTTAAAAAACCGTTACAAAAAGGATGATTAGATGTGAATGTGATACAAAATGATACGTTCTCTGATCGGTCTCTTATTACGGTGTAATCTTCTGAGGGGGATCCACTCGGTGCCCGCATTTCTATTAACAATAGGCGCATGTTGTGCAACAACACTCTGGCTAAAGCCTAGTGTTGTATAGCCATGAAATTGACATATAATATATATAGTATATATATTAATATATATAGTATATAGTATATATATATTATAGTATTATATAATATATATATAATAGTAGTTGGATCAAAAGTTTCGTGTAACATTTTTACAGTATTAATTTATACAGTTACAGTATTAAATTAATTTATATTACAGATTAAGGTTTATTAAAATTAATTAATAAATGTTAAAAAGCGTGCTTAAAAGTAATACGTCATACGATTTACATAGTAATTAAAATACACATTTTTGTTAGCTATTACAAAAAAAAACATTTTTAAAGAAAATATAAGATATATTAATTTACTTTGGACCCTACGTTAGCACGTTTTTGCCAGTTTTAAATTGTACTGATCTCAGAAAATCTCTACTATTATTATAAATGCGAATGTGAGTATATTTGTTTGTAACAAATTCACGCCTTAACTGGCAGACTGAGTATAATGAAATTTTACACATATGTTATCAGATAGGGATGTAGGATAATTTTCATCCAGAAAAATTATTATCTGTTCTCGTAGTATTAAAGTGAGTGAAGTCGTGAGCAATAGCGAATATAATATAATTTAAAAATATAGTTAGAATTGTCCAACACTATCACATAATCCATGCGTCACGCATCATCCGTAGAGGCGCAGTCAATCGCTGTGGTTTAATACATTTGAGGCTCGGACAACAATGACACACCCCACTCTACTATAATTTATGTATTTCGGCTTTTAACATAAGGGGACCATGCGTGTCGTATCTCAATGGATAGGGCACAAGCAGAAGGTGATGAATGATATGACAAATTGTTTTCTATAAGTATATAGGATCACAATTTGGAAATAAAATATAAATTTATGTAGGTTCTTCTCTCAACTATTCAAGTAATAAATATTATACCAGAAGACTACTTGATATAAAAAGATTACTATGTACATAATATACATTATGTAACGTGAAAATTAAGATAAGTAGATCTGCCAAATATATTTGTAATATCAATATAAATTAATCTACTTTTGGTCGTAAATCATTCAAATAGAATATTTTGCAACAAGATATTTATTTAAAACTAGCTGACCCGTGCGACTTCGTCTGCACCAAATCGGTTATTACCGGTTTCGATTGTACTTTTAAACGCGAAAAATCTAAATACATCTCAAAACCCGATTGCAGCGATACCTACTGTTTCAAATTGTGAATCCCAACTATCCAGGGACTCACTCAAACATATACCCAGTTGGTATGTGAGAAATATTTTAAAATATGCTTTAAACCCGTTCGCAGCATCACCTACCAGGTCCAATTAAGATAACAAATAACCTACATATATTACCGATAAATGTCTTCCCAGTACGTTGTCCCAGTAACTTCTGTCCCAATAAGCCTACAACCCGTTCGTAACATCATCTACCGGGTTCAATTAAAATAAAAACTAACCTACGTATATTGACAGTAATGTAAAAAAAGCTTGAGAGGTCCATGGACCTCCAGTTGGAACGTAGTTCCTTTCCCTTTTTTGTAGGCGTTTACTATACGCTCAGTATAGTTTACATTATAAAATATCAAGTTGATAGAGTTAAATTGTAATTTAAACGTTAAAATATATTCATAAAATAAATAATGATAAATTAAACACTGAATGACATCATAACTATTTTCAACTTGTATTAAAACTTTTTCACACTACATTGTATTAAAGAAAAACATAAATATTAAAAAGATATGAGCAACATGTGTCATCTGTCACTTGCCTGTGACTATTTGTCTAAGAGCTAAGCAACGGTTAGTCGCACGGGTCAGCTAGTTTTAAATAAATATCTTGTTGCAAAATATTCTATTTGAATGATTTACGACCAAAAGTAGATTAATTTATATTGATATTACAAATATATTTGGCAGATCTACTTATCTTAATTTTCACGTTACATAATGTATATTATGTACATAGTAATCTTTTTATATCAAGTAGTCTTCTGGTATAATATTTATTACTTGAATAGTTGAGAGAAGAACCTACATAAATTTATATTTTATTTCCAAATTGTGATCCTATATACTTATAGAAAACAATTTGTCATATCATTCATCACCTTCTGCTTGTGCCCTATCCATTGAGATACGACACGCATGGTCCCCTTATGTTAAAAGCCGAAATACATAAATTATAGTAGAGTGGGGTGTGTCATTGTTGTCCGAGCCTCAAATGTATTAAACCACAGCGATTGACTGCGCCTCTACGGATGATGCGTGACGCATGGATTATGTGATAGTGTTGGACAATTCTAACTATATTTTTAAATTATATTATATTCGCTATTGCTCACGACTTCACTCACTTTAATACTACGAGAACAGATAATAATTTTTCTGGATGAAAATTATCCTACATCCCTATCTGATAACATATGTGTAAAATTTCATTATACTCAGTCTGCCAGTTAAGGCGTGAATTTGTTACAAACAAATATACTCACATTCGCATTTATAATAATAGTAGAGATTTTCTGAGATCAGTACAATTTAAAACTGGCAAAAACGTGCTAACGTAGGGTCCAAAGTAAATTAATATATCTTATATTTTCTTTAAAAATGTTTTTTTTTGTAATAGCTAACAAAAATGTGTATTTTAATTACTATGTAAATCGTATGACGTATTACTTTTAAGCACGCTTTTTAACATTTATTAATTAATTTTAATAAACCTTAATCTGTAATATAAATTAATTTAATACTGTAACTGTATAAATTAATACTGTAAAAATGTTACACGAAACTTTTGATCCAACTACTATTATATATATATTATATAATACTATAATATATATATACTATATACTATATATATTAATATATATACTATATATATTATATGTCAATTTCATGGCTATACAACACTAGGCTTTAGCCAGAGTGTTGTTGCACAACATGCGCCTATTGTTAATAGAAATGCGGGCACCGAGTGGATCCCCCTCAGAAGATTACACCGTAATAAGAGACCGATCAGAGAACGTATCATTTTGTATCACATTCACATCTAATCATCCTTTTTGTAACGGTTTTTTAAGCTACAGTTTATTCAACGAATCAATTCAGTGTATTCATTAAATCTCTACCTATTTGTGATGTCTCTGTTCTCTTGCATACCATCTCAACTTAACTTCACCTATACTGCCAATAAAAGAAAGAGGGGTGCATTTGACATTTTTTGCAATAATCAGCATTATATATATTCTAAATAGGAAAAAAGGTGAATTTAATAGCATTTTTTGTTCACCTATAGGCTTCTTTTCTCCAATTGCATTGAATCAAAACACACTTGACTTTTTGTTCATTTGTATTTTCATTAGATGCACCCCGTTTTCTTACGGTGTAAGATGTATATGTGGTTAATTCCTGTTACTATATACGTTTAATGGTTACTAAATAAATAACTGCACTGACATATGTGTAAATTATTTGGAATACTGATTTTTTATTGTAGAAAATTAATTTTAAGCAAAGTAAAATTTTAGTTTATTGAAATATAAGATTTGCTATACAGGGTGAAAGTTTAGATAGTAGATATGTTTATGGACGATACTCTGCACTCGATTCTCGTCCTAAATCGATTAATGAAATAGGTGCTTAATATTTTACCTAATTAACTAGAAAAATACAAAAATTATACGCAATCCTCTACTCATCTATGTTAAAGCAGTGTCAAAGACCGTCGGGTGATTACACTTTCGTTTGAAAGTGAACGTGGGAACAGCATGAACTAATGAAAAGGGTTTATTGTCAGTTGCATTATCGAGGGTTATTAACTCTTGGTCGCCCTTATAGCTTTCGGCACCGGTTATTGCACCTAGGTTTATTACATTTGTGTTTATACTTTTGAAAGTTTGTTGAACAAACTTTAGCTTTGGTTCTCTTTATTTTTTATTGATATATGTTATGATATTATTATTTTATATGATAAATCTGACCACTAAGTTTTATATCTTGGAATACTGCGTGTTTAACCTTTCACCTGGTATAATCAACTATTTAAAAGTATAATAATTTTTTATCAGATTTTTCAACTCTTTGGATTGGAACCTAGGTTTTCTTTAGGCATTTATTTATATAACTACAAATAAAATAAACCTACTGGACGAAAGCCCAAAATATACACAGGTTATTAATTATAAATGAAAAACCAAATTATATTAATACATTTATATTTATAAAAAATGCGCTCTTCATCACTGTATCATTTTAACAGACATACGAAGTTGTTTTAAGCTTACAAGATAGCCAACACGTACGTTAAACTCAAGCTACAATACATAGTATAAGCTCGGTTATGTTGTGTTTAAACTGATACATTATATTCTAAGGATAAATTTAATATAAATATAACATGACAGCTACATTTAAGAACTTTTATCAACAGCGAGTTTAATTTTTTGATTAATAATGCTAGTTTGACATTTACAGCATTCCGAGTATTATTATTACGATGTCCGTGTCAGTTTAGACTCCCCGAAGCTCATACAAATTTATAGTTTTTTTTTCTAATCTTCAATTTTAATAATTTAATTTAAAATACACATACATAGTTAAGTTCTTGCTGTTGAGCATATAAAATGCTAGTAGAAATTACTAAAAATAGTAATATATAAAAATTAAATGCGTTATTAGAAAGGTAGAACTTGTGCAAGATTCACTTCCCAAAGCACCACCGCTACACCTATTTCTGCCCAAGTAGAAGCGCTAACACTACTGTATTCCGTGTCCCAAAAACTATCTGATAAGACCATAACGATAGCAGAAATGGCTAAGACGCGACTAAAAAATCGCAAATTCAGTTAACATACCAGCCATAATAAAGTCTTAGGAAATAAATGTCAACGATACCTTTCAATATGCAATAGTAAATTCTTGTTACGAGTAAGTCTTTATAATATAAATTTGTCAAAGTATTTAAACTTTCCTAATTTTGATTTGCTTTTGCCCAATAAGTAACTCGGCAAGTAGTAAGTGTTCAAGCGTTTATTTAAAAACAACGACATGTCACAAAACTACATATTTGTGAGTAAAATAGTGATAGGTACCAAGATACTAAAATTAATTAATAATTACTAAAATTATGATAGACTTATACCACATAAATACCACGAAAAGTAGTTTCTTTATTATTAAACTCACAGAACCAAAAGTTTTTACATTACTGTATGTCGTCCTGGGTTTCCTAAATTGAAATGGATAATTAATGCAAGTGGAATGACGTATTAGTTACTCCAACAGTCAAGAAAAACTGCTCTCAGTAATACGATCTATTAGATATTGATTATACATAATTATGTGGCCAGTTAACATCTGGTGGGCCATAAGGCTATTTGCTATGTTTTTTAAAAGTTATAATCCACCTAATTAATAAAAGGGGAAATTTTATGTGTTCAATTTGCACACTGACTAAAATCTAATTGACATGTTCTTCATTACATTTATAAATGGCAGATACAATAATCAACAAAAGATACGTATAAAGAAATAAGTACGTAAATATTGCCTATTATTGTAAATAAAACAGCAAAAAAAAATATTATTACCTAAACGATAATATTACGAATGATACATCTATAATTAAAGTACTAAATTACCTTATGACATCGAATTACACGTGCAATTGTGGTTATTGTGATAATGGTGAAATGGTGTAGATAACGTATCGAAATAGAAAAATACCCGATAAATTGTCAAAGGTTACTATAAAATAAGTAGTCGAAATCTATAAAACACTTAAAATAATAAGTAAATAATATTTACATTCCTACAATCTTTATATTTACAGGCTTAACTAACTCACACCAACAGACTACTTTTATAGTCTTTAAAAAGCTATAATAATATAATATAATAATTTCTAGCGTTTTTAATATATCATTATAGGTTCAAAACGTTATCGTGCATTATCGTAAACTGAAATTGTACCTGAAGGACTGGTTTAAAATATCAGTTACCAGAATATAAGTATTTAGAGAGAACAATCTAGAATCAAATAAAATATAGTATATGAATATAGTATATACTATTATCAACTTATATATTTATAGCAAAAATACTATTAGTAGCCTTAATTTTATGACTACGATTATTAGCCGTTATATAGTTTATGAGTCTCATACTCCACAGACTACATTAAAATAAAATTATAAACGTAATACGCATAGTTAACAAGTATATTTTTCAAGTTATACCCTTAGTTATTAAATAAGCTAATAAGTACAGAGCGGATGTGAATATGGAGAATAAGTAATAAAAAATTAAATGAATATTTAAAGTATATGAGATATAGTCATTAAATTAATTTGTGACAACTGTCGATAATGTAGCGCTTTATATCAAATATTATAATTAACTATCCTATATACATTTACTTAAAACTAAGATACCCTCATACATAAATATATTAGAAGGCACATTCTGTACCTTACGAACATTCACATATAAAAACCCAAGACATAGTCTCGAATACCGACCCTCCCGATGAAATAACGGCAGTGAACGATCAGTACCAGCCTGTATCTCCAAACAGAGCGTGCTCACGCCCACGCCCGCGTAACCACAGATCACGGTCTGGGGATAAATTTCGCTCCCACACACCAGACTAGGCCCCACTCGGCAGCAGCTCAAGCCTAGGTCCGTTCCCTCGGCGTGGAGCCCTTGAGTACGCTGCTCGCGCGACACAGTGACACAAAATCTTACATCACTGCGACAACATTACACATATCACCTCCACACACGTGCACGCATACACGCTTACACATGCAGGTGGAAGGGTTTTATTTTTTCCCCTTATCAAATTGAAATAGTTTAGAATATTATCCGATACGAAATATATAAGGGTTGTTGAGGTATGTATGCTTGGTACACATATATGTTTCAACAACTCATATATGTATGAATAGTTAGCTTAGCTTAGGTTAGCTTACATAGGTCGCGAATTGCATGTATCAGGCAACAGCCAAAGCCGAGGTGTGCCGCGCACCCTTGAGCTAGTTGTCAAAGTAAAATCGGCTGAGTGCCTTAAGCGCTCGCCTTAGTAGTCCGGTGAAGCTGTTAAGACCTTGCTTGGTCAATAGCGTAGTCAGTTCGAAAAAAAAAAAATAGTCTCGAATAAAAGTAGTACTCAAAACCGGCCGCAAAAACTCCCCAATATACACATACGTGATTACAGTTATGCGATTAATTTATAATTTTACAAATACAACCATGCATGAATGAGTTAAAGTTGTTTTTACAAGGACGCAAGCGACGCGAGTCTATTTGAAATGACTGCATAATCGACAATTATGCACTCATTGTATCTTGGGTTTTTGTATATCAATGTTTACGAAGCAGACATACAATATCGATATCAAAAAATTATATCGTTCTATAAATGCCATTGTGAATAAGAAATGTGATGACATCTTATATATTACAGTAAAGCTCTTTGAGACTTAATTAAAAATTAAACCCTTTTGGCAGATTCGAATACTGGTCGCGCTCATCACAAAGACACAAGCATACATTTAGTGTTTATCGTACGACTAATACAATGAGATTTTCTCTTATCATAGTTTACACGGCCGAGTTTTTGCCGATAATTGGTCCTCCGCTCGTAGCGTATACTCGATGCCCGTCGTATTCCACTGAAGAATTTCTTTTCATCCCATCGTCGCCTGTATCCTTCAAGGGCTCTTTCTCGTCTCTAATAAAAGAATATTTATTTTGAACACATTTTCAGTACAGAAAAGCATATTTACAGCGTCTATGTACATTAGAACAGCGAATAATAAACATTAGGAGAAACATTCAATGACTGATCAAACAATGTTAATATTAATTGAAAATGTTATAGGAGCAAGCATTGGATTTAATGCAAATAATATGTTCACTCAAAAGCTTTGTCATCACTGAAAACAACACAATCGCAGATCTAAAATACAATATTTTAATAAATAAATAAAGGGATCTTACACTGGCGTTGTTGGTACATAGCTACATGTGGTCGTATTAAGGCAGCGTGGAGAAGAACAAATGACAATGTTAGTTGTGCGTAAATAGGTGATAATAATCATTCAAATCGTGTAATGTTTGATGCCGAAAACATGTTTATAAATATCAGGATAATGGAATGAAATAGTAATGTAGAAATAAAGAAGGACTTAAAGGTCGTCAGAGATGTTCCGACAGAATAAAACAATTATTTAACTATAATACTAACTTGGCACCTTTATCTAAAACGTTCTACTTTGCAAGTCCGAGAAATTACTGTTATACCGAATTAAGCAATTAAATTACACTACGTTGCAGAAAATTACGTGTATTATACATGTATTTATAATGTTGAAGCTTATTTTGTCATATGTAAAGAACGAAGGATAAACGCTAAGCTTTTCTATTTAGATATATTTACATTGTGGTCAGCCCCAGCGAAAAGTAAAGTTTTATAAAATCTATTATTTTCAGCATCGATGTTCAATACTTGTTGTTGTGTTAGCATTCCGATTTTATAACACAGCGCGTGTTGTCATCTCATCACAAGGGCATAACCAGAGTTTCCGTACAAACAAAGCATGCAGGCATATTCAGTTTTGCTATCATATGGTGCCTTACGTAGGGGTTGACACGAGCTTGACTGGAGGCGGCAGGGGCGCGGGGGAAGGCGGCGCGCGCGGCTTCGTACTGCAATAAGGGAGCGGGAAGCGCCAACCGTACAGACTAGCGGGCAGAAACATCTCTCATCGACACTAACACATCATAAATAGGTACAAGGATGAGAGGAACAGAACAGAAATCAAGAGAATACATATATGGAGTTGGACAAATACGTTATGATGTCGATGAGTGCTTTGTCGAAACAACTTTTTTTAATTCACGAATATATCAGTGAAAAGATTTTGATGAATTTAATCACGAATCTGACTCGAGAATAATTGGTTTCCATTCTTACCTTCCAAGTTTGGCTTCCTCGTCCTTATGTTTCTTAGCTCGTTTACCACAAAGAGTAGCAATAACACCTTGTCGTCTTAAGCATAGAAGAATGAGGTCCACTATGAGAAGGCAGATAATTACACCTGCCAGTGATAATCCTATAATCGCACCACTTGACAAAAGCTGTGGTTGGGCAAATCCGGAACGTTCCACACCTGTCGAGTTTATAATACCATGTTAGATTTATATCAAATGTATGGGAGCAGCAGTATCAAGATATCCGATATGTTATAACATCACAGAAATAGATTTTCTTCTTAGCTTTTTTTTTAAACGGAATATAAGCATAAACTACTGCTCTTGGTAATAATGTTAGTTTTATGCATCATGTCATACAAGCTTTTGATGTTAAATGACATGAAAATGATTGTAATAAATATATTGATGATAATTATGTGTACATTAAAGGTATTACTTATGTAGATCTTATCGTACACATCCTCAGTGACATTCATTACAATCAAAGATTTGGTGACAAACAGGGAGTGCTTTCAAATGAAAAAAATCGTGCACCCAATCACCAGTAACATATACTAGCTGAAGACTTACAAAAATTTACTCATATAATTTGGAAAAGAAAGCTCTCCTCTTATATCATGAAATGGGGTTTGAATGTATATGAAAGGAGAATGAATGACGATGAGGAAAAATAATGATGCAATAATCAATAACCTTATAGTTAAATATAATAAATGAGAAAGAAAAGTTGTCAAGATGCAAACATTCCAATTTATCGCAAAATAAATTTTCAAACCCCATGACAGTAGTTTCTGATCTATTTGAAGCCATTTTAGAAATTTATGAATTGTAATTATTCAATAAAGAGAAGAAAAAAAACAACTACAAATCAAATGAATATACTATTGACCATCACCTCTGACCCTTAAATTTGATTATAATTTGTTGCCTGAAAAGGTATATATTAAAGTATTAAAATTAATTGGTAACCGTGCCAATTAATTTACTAATGTAATTTCAAGCAACAGCACAGAATCAAAATTACATACTACTAGATAACGAATCATATTTTAATAAAACAGATTGAAACTGCCATGATTATTTTTACTTTAGTAAGCGCGAACTAATTTCTTGGCAGCTTCATTATGCTTGAAAAAAATAACAAACATGAAATTTTCTAATAACAAAAAAAAGTTTTATATCTTGCCATCTAATATAGCGTTTACTAAAACTTAAATCTTTAATAAATATGACTATTAAATTGGTTTGAATCCAGAGGTTAATCATTAATGCATCGGACATGCTAGTGATGTGTGAATTAATTCGTCGTTGAAGGGTGTACACAAAAGGTCATGCAAAAGTAGGGAAATTAGTACATTCCAAAGGAAACTATTCAACAGGTTTATAATACACGATACGGAATAATCGTATTAATGTAAAATATATTTACCCAAATCTCAGTCAGGGCGACACAAACACACTTGTCAAACGGTCAACATTCTAAGGGGTTAGGATTGGTTCGTCGATAAGCATCTTGACAGCTTTCTTTTAATATATCATTGTTATAGTTAATTTGTTAGTTTTATGAGGTGTACTTGAGAATTTGTAAAACGAAATTTGTTACTGAATGCAAAAAATAAATGAAGTTACTTAAATGCCAATATTTTGAGAAATAACTTATTGCTGTTAATTTTTATTTTTTCAAATGACTCTCTTAAGAAAAATAGTTCATTGTGAAAGCGAAAAATTTAACCATAGTTTCTCTTGTTTCGAAGCTATATTAACTCATTTGATTCCGTGAATAAAATAATCATATCTATCCACACAGTTAAAATTATAATTTAGCATTTGTATGTTAGGAAAATTTTAATTTTTTTTTTTATGGTGCTATTAATTTAGATTTTATAAACAAAGTTATTATTATACATAATTGTTATTTAAAATATTAAATTGGCTCATAAACTGACATAATATGTTTTATAAGTCATTCATAAATTCTATGTGAACTGGAAAATTAACTGTTTCTTTAAGTTCTTAAAAATTTTAAAACAACGATAACAGCATTACCATAACAAACAATAACATTAGCTTCATTTATTTTATTAAACATAATAATTATTCAAGGATTTATAATGGGCTTATTTTGAGAAACTCTCGCCTGATATATACACGTTAGGCTTTCTACAGTTACCATAGATTCACTATTTTCTTTTAATTCTTTTTGGGCTTCAAATATGTTAGTTTTATTAAACTATAGTCACGTTTGTGTTTTAAAAACATTTATTACTTTTCACATTGGTCATTTTTCATCTAAGACATCAACAATCTGAGCTCATCGCAGTTAGATTTTTTTTTACTAACTACATTAACTTAACGTCGGTGCCTTATAATGAAATTACAACAATACTTGTTCTCAACGACATTCTTCCCTTATTTTATAGACGTGCCTCGATTTGAATAATTCATTTTGCAACACTTCGCCCTTTCCACTATTTATATCAAGAGGACAAATAGTCTTCAAAAATTCGTACACAAATCTTATTAAATCTTAGCATTTTCTACATTGAAGTGTATTAGATATATTACTTATTATTTAATTTTTAATAGATATTAAATTACAGTTGCATATTCTGGCAGTGTTAATTTATTAGCCTTTGAACTACCTATATATTTCATATAAGTGTAATAATAAAATTGCATTTGTATAAATCAAATTTGATACATTAACAAAAATCTAATAAATCATCTTAAATTTCAAACAATTTAATTCTGAAAACTAGGTAAATTGATAGACCTAAATTCAAATAACGATTTTCTTTTATAATTAACTAATAGTTTATCACAACAGTTATTTTACCTAATTAACAGCAGTCGACTTAGAATTTTAATGAATGTAAATGATTATATTAAGTAATACATTATTAGTGTTGTAGCTATAATATCCATTTTAATGTGAGCCCAACTGTATAGGCTTGTGCATCCATTTGGGTTACCTAGAAAATATTTATCGTGATAAATTTGCACAATCTATTTATAAGCACAAATAGCTATAAAGTAAATTTAAAAAAACTACTAAAGCGCAAGATTTTGTATAATTAACGTTCCGTATTTTATAAATAATCTTATCTAACTATACATTTAGAAAATATTTCGTTTATTTATACATTTGTTCTTTAGGTGTAAAATATATTGATAAATTGTATATATATATTGTAAATATATTTTTAGATACTGTTATTTTTTTTTCGTCTAAAATTCCAATATTCTGGTACGGAACATCTATATGAGGAATTAAACTCATAAATTGCAATAAATTAACACCAACTTAACAGAATATTTCTTGATATCGCTATAACTAAAAAAAAATATTACACTTGTAATAATATTGTTATTAGGATAACGCATCATAAATAATATCAATATTTAAGCGAAAATAAAAAGAAAACATGCCAAACATTACTTAAATATCATCTACTGTAAATATTCTCATTTCTTATTATTTTGTACACGTATTTCTTACAATATAATGTCGGCAAGATATATTAATTATGGAATGAAGAAGCATCATTACGCCATCAACGCAATACAAGGAGACTTGGTTGAAAAAATAATATATAATCATACAAAATAAAACAGGTTAACAGAAAATGACTTAAAAATATTGTACTTCTGTAAAATTAAATATATGAAAAATATAAATTATGGATAAAAGTCAAAAATAGTAAAAAAAATCCATTTCCACACAAGAAAAGAGCACACAAGTTTTAAATAATCAATGAACACATCCACTAAAACACAGACACGATATCAGAAACACTTAAAGTTCACAAAAATAAAGATAAAACTAAAAAAATTATGAGACTACGAACGTAAGAGGTGGTCTTTGCAGCCGCGGATGGTTTTAAGGGTTCCGAGGAAGTGTAAACGTCGTAGAAGCCTGCCCGAAGCGGGACCTCGTTATCCTCTTTATTGTACTCACCGAGAGCGGTTTGGACGTAAAGTTGAGCTGGCAAAGAGAATCCGAGGACATTATGAGCCCTCAGTTGAACGCGGTAACGTGTATCTGGATGCAGTCCTCGGACTTCATAGCTTATATCTTCAAATGATTTAAGGTCTTCTTTAATACACTGATTTTCAGCTGCCACTCGCCATTCACCGCTTATTTTTAAAACCTGAACGATAAAAATAATTTTTATATATTTCAATTGCATTTATTAATATTATAACTTTAACTGACTTATAGTAATAACTTACAGGGCAGTGTCTAATTTCGTACATGTCAATGGGTTCACCATTATGAGCTGGAACTTTCCACTTTAACTCATATCTATCAGCATAATTTCCATGTATCAAAGACTCTGAACTAATTTCTTCTCTCCACTTTGGTTGTTCTGGTGGTGACCTGTAATTTTATTCCAATAATATTAATATTTTTCGATACGATATTTTTTGCCATAGCACAATATTTTTATCGAGGATACCTTCTAGGCATAATAACTGTGATAGGTGAACCCCAACTTCCAGGCCCGACTTGGTTAACCGCTGCAAATCTAAAGTCGTAAGTAAACATTGGTCTAAGATCTTCCACGATATAAGGAGAGTTAGCGGACCAAGTTCGATTCATTGCAAGGTTCCAATCAAAATTTCCATTTTCTTTATATTGAGCTGTATAAGCCAATATGGGAGGGCCCATTTCTTCAGCTGGTCCAACAATACTAAATGTAACTGATGTTGCAGTAATGGTTTCTTGTTTTGCCTGTGAAACAAATGTAATGTAGTCATATACTCCATGTTTTCTAAGAATAATTTTATTAACAATTAATTTCAAACACTCACTTGAACAATAGGGCCTGGAGGAAAAGCTTCCCTAAACTGTATAATATGTTCATCTTCACCAAGAGTATTTGTGGCAACACATTTATAAACCCCGTATAATCCTGAATCTACTGGAGTAATAGTGACATAGCTAATAGGACCTGAACCGTAGATTCTGACATGAGGTGTTTCTACTAAATCGACTTCGCGGAACCTAAAAAAACAATAAAGTTATTTATGTTCAAATTTAATTAACATAAGATACTCATGAAGTTGATTGCAACATAAGATTTTTAACATACTTCCATTTAATAGTGGCATTTGGGATACTTTCAGCAATACATGTTAAATTAACAGGCTGCCCGTTCCAACTCCAAATAGGTACCGTAGGCATGTGTTCAAAAGTAGGCTTAAACTGCACAGTCAAATGGCCATTTCGTCTAGCCTCACCACCTATAAAAATAATTCAGTATTTTAAAATATACCTTATATACCGTTTCATTACAATCTTTTGTTTGACTGTATAATTACCATCATTTTCAGCAACACACTCGTAGAGGCCATCATCAGTTCTGTTAAGATTCGTTATTGTAATAACAGCACTTGACTCCATTTGATCACCCGTTTGACGACTGCTAGTTTCAACTGTGATTCTGTAAACAATTTTATATTACTAACTTGCATCAAAGTGAAATAATTATGTTATCTGTTTAAATATTTAGTTTCTGAAACGGGACCTATATTATGTATAGTATTGCTCTATAACGTAGAACAAATCCGTCACTGACCTTCCTCCGTCGTTAGGTCCATTCAAGAACCTATCTTGATTACTTAATTTTCTAAAACTTATTCGAGGGGCTGGTCGTCCAGTAGCTTTGCACTCTAATCTGCCTTCCTGCCTTTCAGGTGCAGTAATATTGTAAAATTCGAAAATTCTAGGTTTAACTAATACTTCAACTTCTATTTCAGTTTCATTCTGTCCAGCTTTATTAACAGCGCTGCAGATATATTTTCCATAATCACCGGCTTCAACTCTGTCAAACGTTAAGAGCCCAGAGATTTCGTTAACACTAAATCTTGATGTTGTAGCCAAATTCTAAAATAAATATATAATAGTTAGCTTTACAATTGAATACTTTATACTTTTTATATGTACGAAAAAAAAAGAATAAATAATAGTTTAAAAAACACGCTTTCATAAAATATCCAACTAAAAACAGAAAATAAAATTTAATAAATTTGGATTAAGAATAGTGTAAATTAGAAATAAATGTATATTTTTGTAAAAAGTGACAAAAAAATGATAAAAATACTGATATCTGTTCCTCAGTTTCTCATTTTTTAATTAATTTTTTTTTACTCTTTTTTTCGGGTTATTGTATTGTCATCGACCTTTGACAGGTGTGCAAAGTTTGAATTAAATCTGATCGTTCAAAGTAGGACAAAATCGAGCTCAAAGGGGTCAGTTACAAACATACATACATACAGGTGATGCTAATAAAAGCGTGTTAAAAAATAATCAAATAATGTCCATATAATTACTGACCTCTCGAGTAGATGCCTTAATCCACATGTACGTCGGAGGTGGCTTTCCTCTGGCTTTACAAGTAATGGCAGCCGATTCCCCCTCCTTAATCTCAACCTTTGTTTCCCGGTCTTCCATTTCCGGTGCCGTGTAAACCTATAATCGATATCAACATTAAACACAATTATCTCTAGCGTAATAAAATAGTAATGTAAGTTCATTTATCACCTCAAGTTTTATGTTTCTTTCAGCAAGTTCACCAGTTTGTATGACAACTGCTCTACATGTGTAAGTACCATCATCACTTTCTTGAATATTCTTTATTAATAAGCCATTTGCGTGAATTACATATCTGTCCCCGGTAATTATCTACGAAACAAAGATCATTATCATATTATGCATGTAAAGTTAATATAATCATAACAATTAAGATGATCGTGATATCTGTGATGTAACTTACAGGTGTGCCTTCTTTGAACCAATCCACTGATGGTTTCAGCAGTTACTTCACACATTACTTTAAAATCTTTACCTTTCGTTGCATATTGATTTTCGTTGGCATTAGTCCATGTAATAGCAACTGAAAAAATAATATGTACCTTTGTTTTACTTTTTAATTTATTAATTTCAATAGCACGTTCTTTTTAGTGTTAACGCTAAAAGTATGTTTAATTTTGTTTTAAGTAAAGCTTTTAATATGCACTTACTGAATGTATCCAAAATAACACTGGTACTGAGAGGCATATTGGTGTAAGTAGCAACACATGTGTAGTTTCCAGCCATGGCAGGTGTGATTGAAGATATGTAAAGATACTGTAATTGCTTGGTAGGCATCGGCTCAGTGTAGATCTCTGGTCGAGTGCCAGCACTGTTATTGAGAAAATACACATTTATTATATATATTATTATTTTATCCTAGTATTAACCCTGTGTTAATTTTTTTTTCCAGTATCATTAATTCAGTATAAGTAATTCTTTGTTTGTAAGGACTATTTAATAGTAGTGAGTATAACCGTATATAAAAATAGGTAATAAAGATAAGGTACTATAAGTAAATATAATGAAGAATAAAAAAAAGAATAACGAAAGACAAAACCATGGAACATATTATAGGCACGAAAAAAAACGGATATTCAAAACATGTTATACGATATAATAGTTGTGTGTGAAAATATTTAAAATAAATAAAACACTTACGCAGCTTCATTGATGACCAGTCCTTTTGGATCCTTCCATTGTGGTTGGGTGACGAGCCCCGGATCTGGAGCATCTGCTTGGCAGGTAAGCACTACTGATTTTCCAACGGCTACCGTCTGCTGCTTCTGTACCGGGAATATCTTCAGTGTCTGTGCTGAACACCCTGAGGAAAAAATAATCATTATATTTAATGTGCTTTATGTATATATATAATAATAATAAAATATGGAACATATTTGTAAGATATATCTGTTTATGTTTAAAACAAACCGCGTAAGACACGAATTAAGACGTCCCAAAGGCGCACCCTATGCAACTCTTTAATTAAGTTCACCACAATTTATTCCCAGGCACGTGATGAACCTAATTATTAACGATGTCACTCTACCGTAACGCACATTTGACTCCCCAACTTTGTTAATTTTAACATATTCCGAGTTGCCGTTCATCTTTTCTAACTTCTTATTATATGTATCACACATTTACACTACTGTAGTAACAAACATACAATTGCCTACGTATTTGTAGAAATGTTAACTCTATTATGTGCCTAAAAAATGCATTTTTTTACATATGTTAAATACATCCACCATAAAATTATTGGGGTGTCGAATAATATTATAAGACTTGAGACACCCAAGCCAACCTCACCTGCACGTGGTGCACCCTGCTGAATAACGAACGAGGCAATGGCAAAAGCGGAGTAGTAGGGTTTTACAGCCTGACTGGCTCGCAACCACCATGTATATGGCGAAAAAGCCCGTCATAGTGATTCGCTCTTGCGGATCGCGTTTCGGGATCAGCCTGTGCATATCCAGCTTTTCGCAGGCCGGCATGACAGCGTCGACCGTCGATGGATAGTGTGTCACTCGGTGGTCGCCCTTGTTTTTGGATTGTACTGTGCTTACCATCAGGCAAAGTGCAGTCATTTTGCCGTACTACTATAAAAAAAAAGAATTAACTTTTTGGTTGCGGTGAGATTTTGCAGCGGCCAATGAATTCCAGGCGGAAATGGCAAGTACCGTCCACTATAATGCTCACTTAAATATTTTTTTTCCGACCTGACTACTCTATTGACCTAGCAAGGTCTTAACAGCTTCACCGGACTACATACTCACGTGAGTTATCCACTTCGTATCATTTATCTCAAGGAAGCATTATCACAAGTTCCCTCAGTTCTTTTCATAAGATCACGTTCCGTCATACCGCAACTTTTATTCTTTGGTGTTAGCACGAACTTTTATTATACGGTATAAACTCTGTTCATGAATTTCCATTTTAAGGTTCCTAAATTATTTAATAGCGTACAAAAGTTGACAAACTTTTCTTCCGTTACTTCATAATTTCAAATTAAACTTGTTATAACTTGTCAAGTATTAAAAAAATCTCATTATTCCATTCACTCAATAACTAATTTTGTTATGTAAAGTTTCGTACTCGATAGATTTAATAAAGAGTAAATTTTATAAATTAATTTATCAAATATTTCCTAACATTTATTATATTCATATAAAATTAATTTACATAGTTACCGCAAATACGAATTAAACTTATTTAATATATCATCGAGACAGTCCAAAACTGTATACCGAAACAAAAATTCCGGCACATTCGAAATTCATTAAAACTTTACGTAATTCAAACTTCTCGTAACATTATGTTCACTTTTGTCAATTTCGATTTATTAATATAAAAGTTTACCGTTGAGTTTGATATTAATATTACTTTAATTACCCGGAACAAAATATAAATATAACCCTACACGTTTTAAGTATTTATAGAATTTGATACATTTTAATACAACATACACTAAATCTTACGGTAAACGATATCGTTACCCCTAAATTGGTCAAGTTTTATATAAGTCAGACACATCTTTAACGTTTTGCTCAACGGGCACATACATACTGTAGAATTATTACTTAATATAAAAGCGAATGTGAGGTTATTTGTTTGTTACGCTTTAACTACTCACCCGATCATCATGTCATTTTTGTCAGGCATATAGAAAAGGGCAGGCGGTACCTTTTATCGAGAAAAATGTTCTCCTTCCGAGGGTTAAATCAAATTTACATTAACGTAAGCGAAGTCGCAAACAAAAGTTAGTTTTATATATTTATATCAAAATTACCCTTGTAAATTACAGATGTCTACTTGAAAAAAAAAACAATATTAATTCTTTCATATATTCTAACACTCCTTACATACTTACATAATAACGTTGAATCTGGGAGATGGGTTATAATTAATAATGGAGAGATCGGGGTTCGAAGAAAAAAAAAAGTCGACAGTAATAGTGATGCAATATAAAACTAGATTTTATTTTAATTTATATTTTTTTTGGCGCGAAAAATGAATGAATGAAAAACGATGAGAGTAAATTTTTAAGATGCGCGCGCACACCTTCACGAAAAGCCGACACCCTGAAGTTATTACGATGCGCGCGCACACCGTCACGAGAAACCGACACCCTGAAGTTAGCTATAGTCAACATTTTTTTTTTGTATTAAAACTTTGAATGTATTAAATACCTTTTTTTATTGTTAGTGTCGTTTTTTCTACAAACGTAGAATAAGGCGAAAAATAAAAATTTTGAAAACATTTTTATCTTGTTACGCCAAAGAAGTATAACTTCTAACGCGTGTACATATGTACACACACACTTTTTTTTTAAATATATATGTATATATACAATATTAGCTTTAATGGGATGTTTAACTGAATGCAACAAAACCTTGATTAATCTATTTAACACTTAATTACTTTTTTAAATAAATTTTGTATTGATGTAGTAGTCTTTACGAAAACGCATTTCCATATGATTAACATTACAGCGCTGCGAAATTATAGCCTCTTTGAATGTAGATACCGAAATGTTTCTTTATTGTAATCAGCAGACGCATAGGATTTTTTTACAAAGTTTTTACTTATGCAACCCACGTCTCGCTTCCCCTACGCTACGCTTATCCTCAAGTTTTTCTCAACAAACTGCGCTCCCTGCATTTTATACAAGACGAGGCAACGGTACATCGAGGAAAGATAAACAGCTAAAGAAAACTGAACTTATGTATACAATATTTTGTAAACGAAGTGAATGTTCGACGAATCCTTACTAATACTAAAGTGTAATATGAGTTCGTTTGTTGGTAACACTTTCTCGCGTTAACTACCTCAACCGATCAGAAATCCGGGGTACAGAAAAAAAGATAAGGTACCTATCTATATTATTAATAATGTAAGTTAAGTATCTATGTAATAAAGCGTTTTATGCCTTCAGTTCAGTTTACTACTTTTTATTATTGTTGTTGACTGTTGCTATATACACATGTAAATAAATAAATATAATTTAGAAAATAATTTATTGTTGTAATGTATCTAGATGAATACGAGCGAAGCCACGAGCAAAAGCTGGTAAAATATATTTCAAGGACAACGATTCAATTAAGAAAATCCCTTAAAATTGAAACTACTTACGACTTGGATATGTGTCGTATATATTTTTTAACATTTTGCTACCTGGGTGCATACATAATATAAAGTGGTATATATTTTACATAATGACTCTTGATGGCTCATATTTTTGAATACCTTATGGTATTGTAAAAAAAAGTAAGTTTTATTTTCTTCATAGATATTTTAACATAATCATTATTAAATTTTATTAAGCTTATACTAAACTTAAATCCTTAATAATTTCACTCTTTGAATTTTGCAACTAATTTGCTTATCCGAATAATATTAAATCTATAACATTATGTATCACAAACAAAATCTAGCTATATCTGTTCTATTTCAAACATTATATTTAAAGCGAGAGATTTAATATAAGCGACATTAGAGTGTACGGAGACCATCTGTTGTTTGCAAATGATAAAATTATTAGGGAATATACGTTAACTTTAGTTTTACTACGCCACGATATTCACCATTATCGAAGTTTCCCGTCAGCGTTCATTACATATTTATAACTGAGACACGTTTTATCGTGAACATGAGACTGTAATTCTGATTTAAACTGGTGACGTGTTTGCAATCTTAATTTATAGGGAAGGTGACCACGGTGCAACAGCACGAGTGAGTCTTTGCAAGTATTAAAACTCACAACTTTGTTCAGTACGCAGATTTCTTAAATTCTATAAAAATAATTATTGAAATTTTGAAACAATGTTATAATATAATAGATTTTACCCACAGAACCTATACAAATAAGACACGAGTTTACTAAAATTAGATTTTAGTAAACTTTTAGTAAAGTCTTGTCTTATTTCTGTAGCTCTGGGGTTAAAAGTTATTAGATTATTGTATCAAACTTCCCATAAACTCATGTGATGCTAGCGCAAACAATCTACCAGCTTTTGACTACTGCGTCGCTGGCTTTAATGATTTTTCTTGCGAACTGACTATGCTATTGACCTAGCAAGGCTTTTACAGCTTCACCGGGCCTTTAATGTCCATTTGACTACGGAACAATACTTTCTTTCTGGATGCAAAGTGCCCTTGACCTTCTCTGTTATGGTCGCTTAAGGACTAAGGTTAAGCGTAACAAACCAAATAAACTCACATTCACTTATTAGTTAGTACAAATGTAAATCAAATTGAAGTCTCTTGTTTCTCCTAATAGGATGCACCGATTTTAATGACACTTTTACTGATATATAGAAACTTCGTAGTACAATATGTAGGACATATATACATTATGCTTTAATAAAAGTTTAAGCATTAATAATGAAGTTTAACAGAAGTAAATTAAAATCGATAAAAGGATTATAGGGACTGAGTATTAATAAAATAAAATTACAATAAAAAAAAATTAAAGACAGCCCTCATTTGACCGTAATCATGTAGTTCCATTACACGAGAACCAAGCTATAACTAGCTAGTTAGTGTAAGTATAAAGCTATATACTATTCACTTTCCTTTAATATTGTTTTTTTATTCTCTTTGAAAACGTTAAAATAGCTCTATGGCTTTTAATGTTTTTGTCAATGTATTATTAGCATAGTTCTAACTACTTTGAATACACGAAAGGCATTTTTATTTTATGCTTTAATATCATTGCAATACTTTTTCAAGTTTACAAATATCACACAAAAAAAATTAAGAAATAAGTGCAAACGTTCACAAGTCTACATATACATAATTTTTTTTTTAAGTCATAGGTATGTAACAAAAAAAGACTGACTGCAAAAAAGTCTTCTCTAAAGAATGCACCAGAATATCATAGTTAGGTATCTACGTAGTTTTGATTGCCTTAAACGTACCTATACCTCAATTACTATTCGATTTTGAAGAAAAGCAATGAAATCTAAATTGGACCCTTTGCAAAATATCCCCTTTCCATTTTTTTTCTATGTCAAAAAGAGGGAAACGAACTGGTGGGTCACCTGATGTTAAGTAATCACCACCGTCCATGGACACTAACAACACCAGAGGAGTCGCAAGTGCTTTGCCACTCTTTGGGGGGAAGGGTTTGGTGAGGGAGTGGGAGAGGAGAGAGGAGAGGGGGGAAGTGGGCCTCCGGCGCTATCACTGACCGAACGAAACGCAACAATGCGAGCACAGTTACTTCACGTCGGTTTTCTATGAGAGGGTGGTACTACCCCGGACGAGCCGACCCATTCATGCTAAAACTAGTAATAGTTTCAGCGTGGCTCTACCACCATAAAAAACATACATACATTCATTATAATTTTAAATACATACATTCGACAATTGATTTTTATTTATATTTTTTTGTAAGTATATTAATATTGTAAGTTTTGATTACTTTACCCGCACAATTGGAGTAATTTATTACAAGGCAACATAAGTCTGTATAAGTATATATAATTGAAATAAATGTTCGATACAAAGGTTTTTCCGACAAACGTAACACGAGAATTTTTATTTAAAAAGAAGTGCGTGACCTTTTTTCTTCACATGTAAATTGGTTGTGGGAATTTCTTCGTAATCCCCACGCGAATAACACGATCGAATGTTACGAAAATGTCTTCTAAAATAGGTACATTTTGAATAAAGGCTTTCATACAATATACAAAGGTCAAACTTTGTCCACATAAAAATCATATTGCTGTTCAGCGGGAAATATATACTTATTGGGATGGTAAATAGATTCGACTTTCCAGGATGGATAGATGGATGCAATGGAATTCTGGAAGCCCTTAACTTGACATTGCCTCTGCTGAATCTAAATGATAAGAACTACATCTAATTGATAAGAATTAAACATTTTAGTAACGTTGTATTATCTTGTATTGTAAGTCATCCAATTTGCTCATAATAAAATGAAATTTTGGATATGTCTAAAACAAATTATATCCATTGAATGTTAAAATTGAAAAATCATTTTGTATATTTTCAAAGCCACAGTTATATTTTTAATTAATGTATATCACCTCCCTTTTACAGTCTTTACCGTGCTTTTTTTTTTTCGACTACGCTATTGGCCAAGCATGGTCTTAACAGCTTCACCGGACTACTAACCGGTCTTTACCGTGCGTTTTCCACTAATGAAACATTTACACAACTATAAAATTTCACAATATATCCAATCGTAACTCCATTACAGTGACATCCCTGCAAAAAGGATGAACTTACTTCACGCTTTTCACTTTACTAGTGGGCGCCCAGTGGTCGACATTCGACCATAGATCATTGATTTTTTAAAGTTTGAATTTTATTAGGGTTAATATCATTGTTGAATGTAGAATGAAAAAGGGTAATTGGAACATAAGAGTAAAATAATACATACAGTCGGGCATAGCAACCTCCTTCACAACCTTTTATGAAGTCCTTTATTGACAGATGTCAAAATGTCTTTTTATTTACATGTGTATATATGTTGTGTAAAATTGAAGCAGTAGTGTGAGTAATGCATATTTTAATTAATTTAATGTACTTCCAATGCATTTTATATAAAATAAATAGCTTTCTGCACTTCTCCTCCATATAAACTTTAACTATGCCAAGTTTCACGTTCATCCGTTCACGCAATTCCTTTAAAAAGGGATACAAAGATTAGGCTTCACGTATTAATATATATGATTTGGGCAAAATACTTTATTTCCATAAATTTAACGTAGGTAATATATGTAAAACATTACCCACAGTGATAAATGTAACATTGAGGGATATTGAAATTAAAACAGATATCACCCTCTTATTCCCCTGCGACCCATATCATAAAAGAGCAGTACACCTGCCAAGTGTATGCCATAATATACTACGTACCGTATCAAAAGCTTAGCATGAATTTTACAAACAGTCTGTACCTTGGAGGCATTGCCAAAATTTCATCAACTGCAAGGGGGAGAGGGCCAAATGCGCCAACGAGGGGACAAGTGAAATAAGCGGCCGGAGGATTAAAGGGTTTGTGGAAAATTTGTATGCCTCATAACGACTCTTCGTCCCCGCGTGGTTTTGTATTACCAATTATGTTCGTTTAATAAATAACAATCCGGATCGTTTCGATGGATCTGTCGTCAAAATTACAAAGGTATTTCATCAAAATAATAAATCGTGTCGTATCACAGTAATCATAATATTGTTGAGATTCTTATGTTTAATAAACTGAATATAAATTTTCGTAACGCGTAAAATAAACCTACTAAAAATTATATCTATATAAATGAAAATCAATTGCCCAATATTCATTCGTAAGCGTATTTATTACTTGAGAACCGCTGCATCTATTTAGGTAGTAGTTCTTTTTCTAGCTAGTAATTTGGTTCGTATGAAAAAAATGTTTGGATAATCATTCGGAAATGAAAGAATTGAGTTAAAAAGTTCCATATAATAAAGTGATTTAGACAGAAGACAGTAAGAATACTTTAAAAAATGTTGCCAGATTTGACAGCAATTTACATTTAGTTACTATTATTTGGTCGTGTTGTAAATGTAAGGTTTGATCTCATTTCCTTCATTATTCATTCTTGTACAATGTCGCGTCGAGCGCTAGTTACACGTAAATATATTTAATAAGGATATTTAAAAATAGTCCTTCAGTACGCTACATCCACAAAACATTACTATGCCGTCCCAAACACAACGATTACATCTTAACCCTAAATTGACCTAACCTTTGACTTTTACAATAACCAAATAGCAATACGAGTGAAACGAACCGTAACAGTTTCAGGTCTACCGGAGACGTCCCTTGCTCACGTCCCATTGGAAATCAGCTGAGGCTGAACTACGAATACGATTTCAAACAGAGAATTATTTGTATATGTACGTATGTACACAAGGGTATTGTGATTAATCGCTTAGGCATTATTTCCTAATTAAGCCCCTTACCCTTCCCGGTATGCGTTGCCCCGGGGAAAGTCTGTGAACTTGAAACAAATACAAATGGGCTGACACGGAACAAAGATAATCGCTAAATCTGTCAAATTAATGCCGAAAACAAATTTACTTAGAAACTTACTGGAGTTACATTATTTTGTTGTAGTTCATAAATTTTACCTATATTTCTCTACCTTTAGTTAAACTTATTGGTACCAGATTAAAAATAATATTAAAGTAAATATTCTTGTAGATATCGACGTACCAAAGCAGAATACCCTTCGAAATTGTACTTTATATAGAACTAGCTGTTCCCACGACTTCGTCCGCGTGGAATAGTTCCTTTGGGCAAGTGGTTTCTTTTCGAACTGACTACGCTTTCACAGCTTCGCCGGACTAAAACTCCTAGGACTAGGATTGATTCGTTAGCTCAGCTGGTTAGACCAATGATATGAAAATATGAAATTTGGGCTAACGGTAACAAGCAGCGAAAAAGCTCTCGAAAGGGAAAAAACGATTTTGAAACATTATTTCTTGGTGCTCCGCTCCTATTGGTCTTAGCGTGATGATATATATATATCGTAATATAAATATATATGAACCTATAGCTTTCCTCGATAAATGAGCTATATTAAGTTATTACTATATATTTATAATATATACTATATTAAGACTCCCATAGATAGCTATTCCATAAAGATAAATGCACCTATTGTCATCAACTATACATTTATAACTTAGTTAATCATCACCTTCCGTGTCCGCATAAAATATGAACACACAAGTCCGCAATCGAGTTCACCCCATTTGGAATGTGACGCTGACTTCACTGAAAAGGCCATAATTGAAGGAGATGAGATAAATTACCCTTACCGACTGCCTGAAATGAACAAGGGGCGATGTGTGCAGACCGAAAATTTTGCGGTAAAAGACTCCAATACGCAATAAAACATACACTTTGTGTTTGAAAAGTTGACTCAGGTGCAATTTTCACCGGTTATCATTATATATCTAATTAAGGGTAAAAGCGCAGCGTTACTGACATTACAATAAATTCTCATAGTTAAAGCCTTGCTAAACTCCACAGAACATTCGCATTCACCCCAAAAACCGTCATCATTATCAGTTTAACGCGAGGGCCTTTCGACGAACAAAAAACAAAAAGGCCGATCTCAAAAATTCAGCTAAACTTAGGGGTGTAATGAAGTGTAGCCCACTTAAAACAATAGCTAAATACAAGGGTCGGGATATTGCCACCTCCACCCGCTTCCCATACTTAAAAATGTTCGAGACCACTCGATATGTGCTGAATTCGTAGAATTTTTATGGGAAACATTTTGGACTCCTTTATTGCTCTGGATATTTACGATGTCCCATGGGCGTAATAAATTGCGGTTGAAATTTGAAATTGCCCACCACAGACAGTATTGGAATAATTAATAGTAAACAGTATATACAGAACAAGAATTACTACGGACGTAGATTTCCTCTAATCAACGTTTGTTTTCAAAGTCACCCTGTAATGGTATGAATAGATTGCAAATTGATCCAATTTCACCCCTGTCTTCTTGTTCAGGCCATTAATTATTGGTCGATGCCTACTGTGCTAGCCCTCTCTAAGTCGGATCCTTACTTTATAGTCCGTAAACAAACCAACATTTCATCCGGAGTTTGTTTATTACATTGGCTTGTAAACTTTTCATATCTTTTAGAATACTTTGCATTTTCAGCGGTATTCGGTGTCGCACTGTTACATTATTCTTTTGTTTCTACTATTACTTTATATTTTACAGTTTCAACTTTCTAATTCGTTGTAGATCTGATTTTCCTACGTATTTCTTCAAAAATAATAAACTAGATCAGTATTTATATTTAAACTAGCGAGCCTGGCAAACGTTGTCCCGCCCTGATTATGAAAAAATCCTTGACAAATTATATACTAAAACGTTCCTCATCAATCACTCTATCCACCGGTGAAAACCGCATGAAAATCCGTTCGGTAGTTTTTAAGATTATCGCGAACAGACAGACAGACAGACGCGGTAGGGGACTTTGTTTTATACTATGTAATGATTTCGCAATAATGGTACTAGATATCGCTAATATGCATTTTATTCTGCCCCTATAGATAATTTATGTATTAAGAGGCAGATATATAAAATTTTACATTAAGGTATAAAATTTCAAGTGGTAATTTAGTTGTACTTTGATAATCACAATGAAATACATTGTCGGATGTCCATCAATTCACTCATCCTAAAATTGCGTCATAAGATTACTGTGATCTCGCCACCTACGCAACATTTACTCTCAATTTACAATTGCTTAACTGAGCAACTGTTTTGCCTCGTTGTTGATGGTATTATCATAAATTTACACTGCGTGAAATTTCTGCTCTGATTGTAATCTATACGTTCATGGCTAATTAATTTGAAGCGGTAGTGATAAAGTACATTTTTTATATCGGCTCGATTACTACGTTGGACTAAACCAGAGAGTAAACCTATGTTAAACTTAACCCTGAAGAACTTCGCAATTTGAAGAACTATCGACATTATATCTGGTAACTGAGTGCAATGAAGAACGCTAACCACTAATACAACTTTTAGAGTTATAATATGGTTCAGATGCAGTCGTGCAGGAGTCTACCGTTCACCTAGTGGTATTCTAGATTTTTCAGATAGATATATAAATGTGATACTTCTCAAATGGAAGTTGTACAAAATCACTACAGTTTGTCTTTATTGTTTCCGCTAATTTTCATTAATAATTAATCAATCAATGAAAAATTAATACAAACTTAATGAAAACAAACAATCAATAATATTTCAAAATTTGAAATTATAATTAAGTGGAATATAAAAAAAAACAAGTAAAAAACTAGAATGCCTTTGGTAATATCAATATTATGGAGAAAGAAAGTTTTACTCAAGTAAGGGGAAATTAATTCTCTTAGATTTTTTTAAAATTCCTTTACAATGCAAATATAGATGTTGATATAAAACTAAATCTAAAGAGCGTAATGTTTTTCCAACACTATTTGTATTATAGATAAATTAATTTAAAGTTTCAGAAAATTAAGTTTGTTCCAGTAGCAATTTTCATGGGAGTTATAGCAAAAATTTATATACTTTATTAATAAGTATTTTGACAGTAATATATCAGGATAAAAGCTATATAAGATATATACAGCATTACTTATATTGATAACTAGCTTCTGCGCGTGACTTCATTCGCGTGGAACAGTTACTTTGGGCTAACGCTAACAGGCAGCGGAAGCTCTCAAAAGGAAACACACCCCGATTTTGAAACGTTCTTCATCGGTGCTCCGCTACTATTGGTCATAGCGTGATGATATATATATATCCGAATATAAATATATATGAGCCTATAACACCCCTCCTCGATAAATGAACTATATTAAGGTATTATTACTATATATTTATAATATATAGCATATAACCTTCCTCGCTAAATGACTTATATAACACTGTTATAAAACTTATAAACAAATAAACTGGGGGTTTATAATATTAGTATAGATAAAATAACTTTTCAAAAATTAATATATATTAGTCCCAATAATCATGTAGCGAAAATGCAATAGCTTTTCTGCTAACAGCTATTTAATAATCATTGGGTTAAGTGGGTGAAGCGGCATTAGAAGTGAGTTTCATATAAAGCATATGTCATTCATAAATGCTGAGTGTAGATAGATTCAATTGTTTCTCTCTGAGACTTAATAACTAACTCTCAATTTACATGAAATAATATGGTGCTGCAGATTTTTTGTTATATTTTCTTCTATAAAGTAATAAAGTCGATATATGATATTAAAACGTAAATTCGTTGTGAAACTTAATTAAATCTGTCAATTTTACTTTGAAACTAAATCAGTTCATATTGTAAATAGGAAATGGCCGCCGCGTTGCCACGATTTGTATTCCGGACAAATCAAACGACCATCCATCGTCTAGCCAGATTAATTATGATTCACCACCCTCTATGTTTGTCAATAAGCTAGCCGTCGTGACTTTTCAGTATAAATCTTTGTACATTAATAATTTGTCTTCGTATAACAAATGCAGGGAATTTTTCAGGAAACTATTCAATATTATCTATTTTATAATTGGGTTATAATAAATTGTAAACGAAATAAATAAAAATATTTTTTCAAAAATTTCCCTTACTTTAAAATCCAAGTTATGCGTGCAGTAATAACAAATCCAAGTTATGTGACAAGAAAACTCAAGAATTATGAAGAATGAAGATGAAGCGTATTTTAATCAGCTAGCAATCTTTTAATATCAGAATGCAATGTTCGATACTCAGCTATGTTTTTTAATATATCCTATATTAATACATTTAAACACTAATATATCGCGTACATTTTTAGATATATAATATTTTTACCAACTCTGTTTCAAATACAAAGTAAATCAAATAGTAATTTTAACTGTAACCATATCCAGAGGGAAATATAAAGTAAGATTCATTTAGTTCGTAACGCTTAACTTTAGTTATTAAAGTTACGAATCGAAAATTAATAAGGTCGCTAAGTTCAGTCACTTGGAATACTTGTATAAATTAAACCCTGATACTTATGAAATTGTTTTAATGAAGTGTTCCAGATAACGTATTAATATTGGACCACAAGCGAACACCTTAATCTTCAGATCTTCTAGTTACGACTTGTATATCTCTCCACAATTATCTATATGAAATAAATATTGTTAAAATGAAACTTTACTATACGTAGAACTTCATTAACAACAATTGAACTTATTAAATTCAAATTGATGCCAGGAAAAAATATATCATAGTCTTCCCACAAAAATTAGAACGCATGTGGACAGAATCACACGAGACTTAATCATGTACAATCAAGACTCAATGTAATTCCCATCAACGAATTTACTAAACATGCAACAAAGAAGATGAAAATAAAAGTGTATGTAACTTTGAAATCTATGTATATTGTATATACAAATTATAAACTATTTATTACGTCACGCTTTAAAAACCTACATTTAATAAATTAAATAATGTATTTCATTACAAAAATAAACATATACACTGTGTATTAATCAATTCTATAGTAAAATTTAATATTCTATCTAATACATGGATATTAAGTATGTCAACTAGTTTTAAACAAATAAATTATGATATATTATACATGATAGAGCTATTTCTGAAATTATTTTATTCATAAAATTGGAAGAAAAAATTTAATTACCCCATAAGTAATGCCAATTACAGACCATCTTACAGACGTTCCTAGTACCTTTGAGGTACGGAACCGTATCTTAAACCTATTATCATACTTAAGTCTTTTTTGGACGCTTTCTAACAATTCTTAAATCAGGTAAGCAATTTTTATTTGCGGAAGTCTTTCTGAACTATGCATTTTCTACCATTTTATAGCACAGCAATATTCTGGAACATCGACTTTGAATAGAGCAAATTCTGCCTATCTTACTAACATGATGAAAAAAGCTGTTACGTTTAAAAATCACGCGTACCACATAAACTGCTTTTAATGGTAATAAAAATAATGCTGTATCGAATATATCGAAAATAACTATCTATTTTCTATATCTATATTAGAGCTTTAGAATATTTGGTTAACTAAAACCAAATATACACTGATGGCAAGTCAAAGGTGCACGTAAATCCGGCAACGTTGTCTTGGAACACGCGCTGTTTGCACTTTGCTTTGTGCAAAACAAACGAGATTCGTTAACAATCCTGCGTGCCCTTGTACATACATATGCGATTTTATCAGTCCCCGACGTACTTGTTTACATTATACCTTAACAGTCTAAAGTGAAGCTAGTAAACTTAGAACTCAGAAAAATAAAAAAATACTCGCTTTACAATTTTCTGCAAATACGAAATACTCATAAGATTTATCACATATTTTTTTCGATCCATTATTGGTACATCAAATCAATCTGTAAGAGACCCACAACAGGACTACAAGAAAAGGTACAGGTACTACAAGAATATTTCTCAGGTTCATGTTTCCTCACGATACCCTTCGCCGGCACACGATATTGCTACCATTATAAAAAAAAATTTTTATAGTAGCATGGCAAAATGACTGCACTGTGCCTGATGGTAAGCACAGTACAATCCAAAAACAACGGCGACCACCGAGTGACACAGTATCCGTCGCCGGTCGCCGCTGTCATGCCGGCCTCCGAAAAGCTGGGTATGCACAGGCTGATCCCGAAACCCGACCGAAACCGACCCGCAGAAGCGAATCACTATGACGGGCTTTTTCGCCATATACATAGTAGTTGCGGCCCAGTCAGGCTGTAAAACCCTACCACCCCGATACCACACCACTACAATGTAAGCGATTTTCCGAAAAATTCGTTGGCACATGCCGGAGTCCGAACCTGCTTATATGGAATTGACATTCCATCGGTCATACCACTCCATCACCATTATCATTTCAATAACATGCCATGAATAATACATATTACTGATAACGTTGCTATATATTTTTTAAACGGTTAGTTCTTACTATTTTGTTTACATATTTAAGTTTTACAAGAGAAATCTGTATAAACAATTTGTGTAACCTAATTGCAATAATAACTAGATTAAAAAAAATTATAATGAATATCGGACGCATCAAAGAAATTGAATTTAAATTCTTGAACGCAATTTTCATAAAAAACCTCGTATGAATACACCGATCTCTATTATTGCTAAATTATTACGTAAAATTGCACGTGCAAGGGTGCACGGCACACCTCGGCTTGGGCTGTTGCCTGATTCATGCAATTCGCGACCTAACTGAGCTAAGCTAAGCTAGATATTCATACTTATATGAGTTTTGAAACATATATGTGTACCAATCATAAATACTTCGATAACATTCGCAGTAGAAAATAATAACAAGTTTTTATACTTATATACGAAAGACTAAGACTTGGAGTTAAAGACTACAAGTGTGACTTCGTAAGAGTTATTTTAACATTTATAACCAAATGATTAATATGTTAGCCATTATAGGTACCATATAATATATATAGCAAGGGTGAATTCAAATCGATCAAGATGTAATATTCTGATGTAAATGAAGTCTCCTTCAAATAAAACGTTCAATGAACTGTAAAAAAGGATTTGTTGCGAAGAGAACATTTTAGGGGAAAAAAATGTAATTCCGTACATACATTCAAAATACCTTTATAAGAGCGTTTCCATAACGCATTTAATGCGACAAGTCGCAATAATAGAAACGAAAGAAATATATAATACTAATGGGCCGGGCGGACGTTGTCCTGCCTTGATATTAAAAAAAATCTAATAAAAAATTCTGGCTCCAATCGTGAATCTTAACCAATCTTGTTTCCACTGGAACACTCATACAAAATTTCATTAAAATCGGTCTAACCGATTAGTAAGAGTTCAGTGACATAACACGTACAGAAGAAATTTATATATAAAGACAATTATATTCAATAAAAATAATATACGACATCGTTAATATCGATATACTCGTAATTACGTTTGTAATAGAAACCGTATAAAATAAAGTAGCCAGAGAAAATAACGAATTTTATACTAGGAAAAGAAGATGCAATAAGCGCTAACAAAGTAAATTTAGCAAGGGTTACTTACTAACTTATCATCGTTCTTTTAGTGAATGAATAGTCTTTTTAATTTTAACTAACAATGAACCCGTGGAACCATGTATTTTGTTACAAACTTATGAGAAAACGTTTCGTTATGTAATTCTGGTGTATCGATAGGAAATTGAAAATCGTGACATGTGAAGAAGACCCGTGACAATGCGATAAAATGTCCATGTTCCATTGAGTCTTTTTCGAGGACTCCTGAAATTGTAAAATAAACATTCAGCAATGTTAAACGGTATATTTTTGATTGAATATTATACATACGACGGAAATATGTTTTTGAAAATCAAATATTCTTATAAAATGAATCATTGAAATGGAAATACATAATAAGATGTATATTTTATGTTAGAATCCTTATGAATGTTTTAACAAAATATAGTGTTTTAATGGAATTTTGCATGAGTTCAGTATTGAGCTTATACAACCCTTGCACAAAAGTCTACAAAAGAAAGACACAGAGAAAGAAAGTCGCATGGAGGGGGCATAACGCGTTTTTCTTATGTAACGATTTCTACTAGTTGACTCCTATCGTGATCCACTTTTAAAAACTTCGTCTCAAAAACCTGAAATATAAATTAATCTAAAGAACAGTGATAATTACGGTACTAACACTTTTTCACTCACAAATTTTAATCCCACTCAATAGTACGTAGAAAAGTAATTTGCTCGGGGCATTCCACTCGTAAGAGTTCTTGAGAAAGTGGCGAACCCTTATAATTTTCCAATTATATTTCCCGTCCAATTTTCCGAGGTGTCGCTCGCGGCGCTCGTCAAATGCAGCTCTAGATTATAATAGAAACGGTACGGACCCTCTCGTTGATATATTTATTTGTAACTGCAAGTCAGGTAGACACCCAAATTAAGGTTAAATGTGTAATATAATATATACCAATATTATAAATGTAATCAACAGCTTTAGTTCACATATAATAATAGTATATAAATCACTAAAGAAACTGTTATTTAGAAATAAACTCGACCTACTATTATAGTTATAGGTGTTGTTATATGACACTTTGGGGTTTTTAGGGGTGTAAGGGGTGTCGAATAACATCATAAGACTTGAGACACCCAAGCCAACCTCACCTACACTTAGTGCACGCTGCCGAATAACGAACGAGGCAATGGCGAAAGCGGGGTGGTTGGGTATTACAGCCTGACTGGGTCGCAACCACCATGTATATGGCGAAAAAGCCCGTAATTCGCTTCTGCGGATCGCGTTTCGGGATCAGCCTGTGCATATCCAGTTATTCGCAGACCGGCATGACAGCGGCGACCAGCGATGGATAGTGTCACTCGGTGGTGGCCATTGTTTTTGGATTGTACTGTACTTACCATCAGGCATAGTGCAGTCATTATGCCATGCTAAAATAAAATGAGGTGTGCTATTTCTATGATATTCTTTTTTAAAGACAAATGTAATAGAACATCGATATTAAATAAAGCATATTCTATATATATTGCTAAAGTCACAAGAACAGCTTTATTTTAAAGCCACTCTTTCCAGAAGTTTTATTCAGCATCTCACTATCGTGTATTAATTTCTCGAAATAATTCGGCTATCGTATATTGACTTCAAGAATCAATTCGGAAGTGTCATGTAATGTAAAACAATCAACAGGATCATTAATTTGAGTTTATAATAGCTGATACCCGTGATTTCGTTTTGGTGCATTTTCAACGGGCAGTAAGTAGTCTGTCTGGTTTCAAAGTAGGATATTGTCCAGGGGATGTGCGGATGTAAGGTTTTTAAATCTGCCTCAGTAAAGTTTAAGTGATACGTTTTCATACAGGTATGTAACATGTTGCCACTATTATATGAATTATAAAACACCCACACACACACACACACACACTTGAAAAAAATCTTAACTCTAACTAAACAATCAATACTTTCGGAACAAATTAATTTAACGTAGTATTTATTGTACACAGCCAATTATAGAAGTATCAAAGTTTCGTAAGCGAGCCCTGTTGGTGTATTCCTTTCGACGATAGTGTATACAACGTATGAAATAATTCGAAACTCGGTTTATTTGTTCAAGTTACATTTCGCCGGCAATCTACACGTGCGTGTCTTTTCACGCCTCAACAAACATTTTACACCGATGAAATATTATTTCCATAATTAAAAGGAGAATATACATACTTCGTAAATCGTAATTAGTTATATCTAAATAGAGCTTTAATACAAGTCCTCATTGCGCGACTGTGACTCGCATCTTCATCGCATTTCTTAATGTAATTTGCCAAAACGATTTTATTATTCAAATGTTATTTATACTAAGACTAGCCTCCGTTCGCGACTTCGGCCGCGTGGAATATTTACTTTAGGCTAACGCTAACACGCAGCGAAAGCTCTCAAGAGGAAAAAAAAAACCCCGTTTTTTAAACATTCTTCATTGGTGCTCCGCACGTATTGGTCTTAGCGTGATGATATATAGCATATAACCTTCCTCGATAAATGAGCTATATAACAATAAAAGAATTTTTCAAATCTGACCCGTAGTTCCTGAGATTACCCCCTACAACGTCACAAATTCACAAACTTTACCTCTTTATAATATTAGTATAGTATATATTAGTTAAATATGTACTTGGATTTTAAACCGAAGGAATTATGAAAACGAATTGTAAGGTACTTTTACTAAACGTCTATGAAACGAAATACGTTTTAAAAATTTAATTGGTATGATCTTAGTTATGTAGGTGTTATGTGTCACACAGGACCAGTACATTTTTTCTGGATGTAAACTACCCTATGTCATTTACCCCATACAATATGTACGCAAAATTTTATGATGATCAGCGTTGAGTAGTTAAGGCGAGAACACGTAATAAACAAACAAACTCACATACACAGTTATACTATTGCGTACTAAATGCAAAAGAGCGTACACAACAGTCAGATAGTTGGTTTTAGGCCGTGCATAATTATTAATTACTAGTGGGCCCGGTGGACGTCGTCCCGCCTTGATAATAAAAAACCATAACAAATTATATACCTAAACCTTCCTCATGAATCACTTTATCTAATGGTGAAAACCGAATGAAAATCCGTTTAGTATTTTATCGCGAACAGACATACAGACGTGGTAAAGAACTTTGTTTTATATGTAATATGTAGTGATTTACATTTTCAACTTAAAACCTAAGCGATTGACAATAAAAACTATATATACCCTTTTTACATTAGAAATGCAATATTAATATTATTCTTTTTGATTTCCTCATTTGTATAAACATATCCCACATACATAATATATATTCAACAAAGGCTCGGTCGCTTTTCTTATGTCGAACATAAAGATTTGCTGCAAAACAATCACTTTCTTTTCTTTTTGCTTACAAATTTTGTATTGATGATGAATTTGCTTCAGGCTTCAGGCTAGTTACAAATTACAAATCTGCTGAAATTTACACATTCCAAAATTAATAACTATTTCAAGAAATACAACCTTCTCTTCATAACATCAAAGTTATAAATTCACTTACTTTGAATAATCTGGGATTTTACGTAAAAGCTGATTAAATTTTCAGCTCATATATTGCATACCTTTCACCCTCTTACGTTTATCATCTTCTTTCGCCGTGTGAACGCTTTCATTAATATATCAATTAAAATTAAAATTAGATACACTCTGTTTGGTTAATGAATTCATTAATTCGTTTCGGTTATAGACTTATATACGTTAGTATAAAGTTATTTGTAACGTATCCCATGAGATTTTACATTATTAAAATGTTATAAATAATACTGTTTTCAAATGTGTGGTGCCTTTATTAATTGTTTTTATCTGTTTCGATGTACAAATGTGGTTTTGTGTGAATCGTGCATATTATATTTTACGTATAAAAACACTTTTACACATTTTAAAGCACTTAAGTAAAAAATGTAAGTTGTAAAGAGACTTTGGATCAGTTGTGGGATATTTACTACCAGCAATCTTTGCTAATATTATAAACACAATTTTGAATATATCTTTTGTTTGTTTGTTTGTTTGTTTGTTTGTTTGTTTGTTACGTTTTTATGCCGTCATTACTCAAGCGATGATAATAAAATGACAGTGCCTATCATCCAGATTATTCTGTTACCGAGGGATAGACCAAATCTATACTAACGAAAGAAACCGCGTGCAAAACCTAGTTTTATTATAAGGGAATCTGAAAGTTTTAAATTCGCAGTCAATGAAAATGAAATGTGTTCAAAGTCCTTCTAACTATGTACGCAAACAATATTAGTAACAAAGTCCAATAACAAATAAACTCAAGTTCTGCAACTCAGTCAATTGAAAGAAATTATTACCGGTAAGGCATGCCTAAGTACACAGTCGTGAAATAATAGGCATAAAATGTAACAGTAACTTTTAATTAGCCTTCGAAGAAAGCTGTGTGAATAACTTAATGCAAGTTTTCTCACAAAATTTAATGGAAAGGAAACGAGTGGATTCATAAATCTTTAATTTTATAGTTGCAAATTGCGATCATCCGCCAATATCAGAGCTAATGCTTGAGAGTAAACAGCACGGATCATAAATAGCCAGATATATATCTACTTATCCAAAGATGTTATGTTTTATTTGTTGTTTAACATATTGTTAGAAATATTATACATAGTTATATAAATACATACAAATCACAAAACTTAACTATTATTTAAAAAAATCTAATTTTCTAAAGTATTCAAAACATCATTTTTGTTTTTGTGATGAGATAATAAAATTATAAAGCATACCTTTTAAGTATCTCACGATATATTGATCGGCTTATTAGGTAACTAGCGGGCCCGCAGACATTGTCCCGTCCTGATTATAAAAAAATCCTTGACAGATTATATACCAACATTCCTCATGAATCACTTTATCCACTGGTGAAAACCGTTTGAAAATCCGTTCAGTAGTTTTTGAGTTTATCGCGAACAGACAGACAGGCAGACGCGGTAGGAGACTTTGTTTTATACTATTAGGTAATATTAAATTATGATGAAAATTATGAATATACATATAGTATAGATGAATGTCATATGAATGGAAACTTATATGAATACAACAACATTTAAGTTTACGATCAATGCTTAGTATCAATTATAATAATCAGTCATTCGTCGCGTCTTAAAACCAAGTCACCTGTCTAAGAAGAAGCTTAGCGTTTTTTCCCACGTATTCCTCCCACATAAATTGTTCACTTCTTCTCTCGTATATTTTGTGCTTTCGATCGGCAAAGGATAAAACATTCATTAGTAGTCCCCGGCCAACCTCCCGAATGAATTCTAATAAAGTTAATCGCAATGGAGAAACTCCCCTCTATTTTAATTTGTGAATTCCAATCGGGAAAAAGTCCGTTCCCGGTTTATTGCTTTTAAAAGTAGATCACTTATACTTTACAATGTTACTGTCGGTTTTGTTAATTATTAACTGTATTTAATTGACAGAATTTTTTATCGCAGCAGTTGGTATGGAAATACCAGGAGCGCATACGATTGAATCAATACAAGAAATCAATATTGGTATTATAATATATACATATAACAGCATAATTGATTGACAGACTGACATATCAACGCAAAGCTCAAATGACTAGGCTCAAGGATCGTAAAAAAATTTCAAGCGGGTTCCTTTTATACTATGGTAAAAACGGACGTGCACTTTTGTATGAAAAGATGTCATTTTTTCGTTAGTCATTTCGTCAATTAGCTTATTATTTTATCGTGATATTATGAACATAAAGTGGTCCGAACAAATTCGTAACACCGATGTTCTATGACGACCTAATTTCCTAGGGACGGAGGCGTATTTAATGCGGCGCCAACTGCGTTGGTGCGGACATCTCTCGCGAATGTCAGATACGAAAAAGGTAAAACGCAACTTCTATTCTGAACTACAGTATGGTAAACGGAAGAGTGGAGGACAATTCTTACGTAAAGAAGTTCAGACGAGACATATGAATCGAGGTAACATCGAACATTCAAACTGCCGTTAGCTGAAAAGCGTGGCGAATGGAGGCAACTTGTTCAGGAGAGAATAAATACATTCGAGGATGAAAGAAGGCGTGACTTAGATTATAAACACGAACACTTCAAAAATAAACCGTCTTCAAAAATAAAATATAACTGTGTTAACGGTACATTAACATGTCCTTTTTGTGCTCGTAAATTTACAGTAAAAATTGGGTACTTCAGCCATCTACGAGCAAAATACCCCAGACCCTGAGTTTAGTCGCTGCAGTCGAAATCGGATAGGAAGTTTATATAGATATGTAGAATAAAGAGTCGAAGGAATTAATGCATAGAAAACACATACAACGCCGCGGTAAATTGTTAGTTAAATTATACATTTCTGTATTACTATTAACAAAATACTGAAAAACGATAAATTTGTATCATCATAATATTTTATGTTTCGCAATATTTGTAATAAATATATTCTCTGAATTTGTTGTTAAACGAACAAGCGAAATTTATGTAACTTATAATTGGTAACAACTGTATGGATATAACAACATAGACCTTGAACATTTGAATGAAACTACGCATTAAGTAGGAGAGACGAGCAAATAATTGAAAATATCAGCGGGCGAATGTGACATATCGCAAATTTGTAATTTTCCAGAGCTGCGTTCCAAGTTTTGTTATATTTTGGATTATATTATGTACATAGTTTGGATACCTTAGTTTATTTTCCTTTCTAAACCTATTTGCGATCATAACATTTTGTAACACAGTAACTTTGTCACTCAGTCCCCACTGACCGAAAGAAAATATAGGGATCACGCAATGTTTTCGGTTAGCAATACTCGGCTTTACTGTCTTACGTTCTGTAGAAAATAACTCAGAACTCTGGTACAAGTTTTTTTATTACTTTCACGATAAAAAATATGTACCTTCTAGAACAGTTTCCCACCTCGATCAAGGAATAAGGAAAATGTTAGCATGATGTGCAGTCGTATCACGTTTCTGTATAGTAATGACAGAACGCGACAGTGGCGCCGCCAACATGGCCATGTTCGGAAACATAAACGGGTAACTAATTATTCCACACATTCGAACTAAACATCTCTAACGGTGTAGACAAATGCTAAACCATTAGCTATTAGAACCAATAACGTGCCAAATATGTATGCAAGGTCAAAATTGTTACCCCAATTTAGATAATAATCCAAGTGGATGTATTGGTCAATTCGTTTTGATTGAAAAATTGTCTCTGTCACAACTGTTTATCAAACACCACTGATGTGTGACGCTCAGAATGATACGATAAATAATGTTGAATCATCCTATATCAATGTGCACAACGTACACAGAATATTTTCATTGATTTCCTGGCAAAAAAGAGCACAAACTTTATTTGCACCTACTTATTAATGACTGGCTGCCCCGTGCCCAATTCATTGGTCGGTAAACATATATAAAAAAACTACTTTTTGTGATTTAAATATAAAAATTAGACATATAGTGTCGGTATCTTTTTTGTAGGCATTATCAAGCACTACACCTTTCCTCTAGAACTCAATCATATATCTCTCATCGCTACGGAAGCGTTCGGAAGAAACGTTTTCGTTCGACCGTTTTTTCTCCGACTTTGCAAATCCAACTTTCACAAAGAAGTCTTTCATTTTTCGGGTTAATATATAGCCTATGGCACTCACAAATAACGTGGCATTCTATTGGGAAATGAATTTTCAAAATCGGTTTAGTAGTCCGCGAGATTACCCCCTACAACTTCACAAACTTTACTCCTTTATAATATATAGTATAGTATTTAAAGTTATCGTGCATTCGTCTTTGAAAACTTTGACTTATGTACATAGAATACATAAATTATAAATAGAACTCTCATTTCATAAATTTATCTTCTCGTACTTTGATATTACATAAATACATATGTCACTATTTTAAAATCCAATTAAAGTTGCCAATTCTAATCACCAACTTTTAAATTATGATATAGACGCGAGTTAATCAATGTTGTAATGTTTCACTGACATTCCTTTTCTCGGGATTAATTTAAAATAATACGTTCTTGAAAAATATTTGCATCTTACGTAGGATATGAAAGAACGGATGCTGCTTGTTAAAGAGGACGGCGTTAGTGTGCCAACTTGGAGTTCGAGCGAAACTAGAAAATTTTTCCAATATAAATTTGGTTTTAATAAAACTTGCAAGTAAAAGCTCATACTATTAATTTACCAATAAGTATATGTATGTACATTAGGAACTCGTAATTGAATGCACTTATATTCTATTTCAGTGTTTTGGTACATATTTCTTTTCAACAAATGTATTGTTTAACAAATTGTAACACCAGCAAGGTGTGTGCGTCCCTGGTATGAGCTTATCTACAAATTATGACTTATTATTATAACCTACTTATACTTCTTCTTCTTTTTTAAAATGGCAACATGTGTGCGCACACAATTTTGCCAATGTCAAGTGAATGGAGCCGTAAACAATGGAGATTGTGCCAGACAATTAAACTAAGATCTAAAGTTTAATTTTGTTAGTATTAATAAATTTTGAAAAGCGTTCTAACATTAAATGATTATCCGTAACAGGAGTTAAGAGACACATAATGTTAATAGGACGGGGAATAATAGGAGGTAGAACATCATAGAGAGAGAAACTGTTTCTAGGGCAATTAAAGAATATGTGATCTGGTGATCCGTCCTCTAAGCCACATTCATAAATAGAGTGATCCCTGATCCTTATTTTATTCAAATGTGGTGTGCTGACGTGCCCAAGGCGCAAGCGGCAAATAATAGAGACAACGTTTTTACTAACATTTCTAAATTTAAAAAAACCACGGCTTTTATATTATACTTTGTCAAATATAGGATGATAATTTTGACAGCTCAGAATAGGGATGGGGTAGTGTACAATACACCCTTTTCGCGGGGCATAAGCATTCTATAGCAATAAATCAAGTAATTTTTTATATCGATTTTAAATCTGTTAAATTTCTTATTGTACAAAATGTTTGTCTTCTATTTAGAGTACCTACATTTTTAAAGCGTTATTAAAGGATATATATACATTTACATGGATAATATTTCTAAGATTTGCGAATGTACTACAATATTCCTTATACTAAAAAAAATACAGCAAACACATACTTTGCTTACAAATATTCTTTAGTTTAATGCTTATAAAAATTGTAGTTTCATTGAATTAAGAAACTTTATATTGAATTAAGATTTTTAGGTTTAGATTAATAAGGACCTTTGTCTAAGAAATAAAACTAAAATAATCTATAGAGTATAGTTTAAATGATGTGCACTCATCGGCAGATCAATTTATTTATGTAAATAGAACACGTCATTTATTTTCAATAAAATTAAATAAATTACTAAGTAATACCATATATGGTAACAAATCTAAGAGTTTAATACGTGTAAATCTAAGACTTGTTTACTCAGAAAGCAGGTTTGTCACTGCCTAGAAGGTATTAGGTTTGAACATGATCCGCTAGGGTGGTCGGCTGATCTGACAAGACAAATTAGACGAGTTGACGCAACACCTGAGGACCGAAGTTTAAGCGAGACATACGGAACACACGAGGGAGTGAGTATCTCGTATGGTAGTGCTCATTGGATAGAGGGTTTTAGTAATTCATTACACGAGATTATATTGCCGTCCACTGCTTCTATTTAGCAACATATGATGCATTTGTTGTTTACCTATCTTGTTCATAAATCCTAAATACAATACTAATAATTGCATTTTGAAGAGAAAACCATGGTAAATAATAATCATATATGTATACGATTTAATTATAAATTTTCAAATAAAAAACAAACCTACTACGATATTAAAAGTAATAATCATGATAAAAAATATATTATTGTATGTTAATTGTTAATTATTTTTCCCATTAATTTCGACATAGTTAGGAGACAGTAATAGTAGGAAGCTTTACTGTGGAATTAAAAGTTTATGCGTCTGATCTCTGCGTAGACTGGCTTTTGTGTGATGATCAGGTTAAACTAGCAATGTTCTGTCTGGGCGATAAATAGCTATAAATTATGTATGTAGGTATATCAACTGCTCAGTTATCATAATACAGATTATACCTTTTAAAAAAATACTGATTATATCTAATTTGTTTATATTGATTTACTATTAAACAATCGGAATATATGTGATTTAACAACGTTATTAGATAAATGAATAATATTGATTTAAAAAAATTGACTTGAAAAGTACATTATCACTTCTTTCAAAGTAATATAATATATTCTGAAAGACATTATAGATAGCAATATAGTAATCATAACAATATTAAATTGTATAAATTAAAAAACGAGAAAGACCGACCTCAAACTTGGCTAATAAAAAAACGAATGAATTATAATTGTAGTTGTAAAAAAGACAAGGTTCTTAAAAATAGATTGCCTACTTTATCCATCGCCTTCCTAACTTAATTCTACCTACACAATACATTTAATATCGTAAATGAAAATTTCTTAACTCATTCTTAATTGTAATAAATTCTATTAAAGGAAATACCTAATAAATTTCTTCAAATATTTTAAATTAACAGATGCAACTAGTATTGGAAAATATAAATGGGGTTTTGTTTTTGGTATGGTCACAAGAGATTCCGTGTATGTAGAAAATCTGTTTTTAAATTAACACCTGATGTACAATAATAAAATATCTTTATATCTACCTACTTTCTTGGTTTTGTCTGAATCGACACCATAGAAAAGTTCAGTCTTTGCCTTCAACAAGAGTAAGCAAATATTGCCTTTATTTATAAATTGATCCAGAGTAACGAACGTGACCGTGGGAAATATAAATGAATAAGGGTGCTCATGCATCCGTTGAAATCAAACACAGTCCATATGTCAATGTTTCTTTAGCACGCAACTGTTTCCGTGTCGAGGAGTGCGATGTACGGCATGCAAATATATTTTCCGCTCCATTCCCTACAGATTCTTTACTCCTAACAGGTGTTACATAGGGCTCAAAAACGTAAGAATTTCACTCGATCGATACGTCGGTGGAGTTAATGGTTTGTTCTCAGCGTATTTCTCAGTTCAAACCATAAGTTATACTAATTTCTACCACAAGGCAGTAACGGTCAGACGGCTTTGTTCTAGTTGAAAAGGTGTGTTTGGTAACATATAATTTGTACATACGGCATACCAACTTTTATAAGTTCTTTTCAGGAGTTACACCCTCTTTTGTTTATTTTGTACAAATACTTTTTAAATAGACAAAAGAGAGAGAGAGACGAGAGGTGGCCACAATATGACACGAGTCATATCTCTCCCCGTTAATGCGTCGTATGACAATGGGGTGTAAGGGGCGTCAAATAACATCTAAGACTTGAGACATCCAAGCCAGCCTCACCTGCACGTGGCGCACGCTCCTGAATAACGAACGAGGCAATGGCGAAAGCGGGGCGGTAGGGTTTTATAGCCTGACTGGGTCGCAACCACCATGTATATAGCGTTAAAGCCCGTCATAGTGATTCGCTTCTGCGGGTCGCGTTTCGGGATCAGCCTGTGCAAATTCAGCTTTTCGCAGGCCGGCATGATAGCGGCGACCGGCGATAGATAGTGTGTCACTCTGTGGTCGCCGTTATTTTTGGATTGTACTGTGCTTACCATCAGGCACAGTGCAGTAATTTTGCCGTGCTACAATAAAATAAAAAATGTTATAATAATATCCCATAAAGGTACATCGTAGGCTTATTTAAATATAAACCCAAGTGTAAGTAAAGGATTTGATGGCCGACTCCTTACTCATGAAGTACAAAAGATTGACGCGAGATATGCAAATGTTTTTGGAAATATTAAGTGCTCTAATTACATCGAAAAAATTAGGGACAGTCTTGAGATAAATATTGAAAAGCTTACACAGATATTTTTTGCAAGGACAGGTGTTATTATTAATTATTAAAAGATCTTTCATAATAACAATTGCACCTTATTATGACTAATCTCATGATTACAGTTGATTAATCATGATTAAAGTATGGAAAATATTATTCTCACACCCAAATATTCTCCCACGTCAATTATCTAATTAAATGTTGTTCTACGAAATTCAGTCATATAATTTTGTACATTAGCTGAATATACTTAGCTGTGATATTTACTTCGTAAAGTAATGTAGTATAAAACTAGGTCTTCCAAATATAATACCTGCAAAAGAATAAAAATAAAGATTAGTACAAATTTAATTTAGCTTTCAAGGAAAACTGTACTAGGAAATGTATTTTGAAGACAGACTCACTTTGATATACACATGAAAGTTTCTGAATAAGATTTCAAGGAATTAATTTATGTGATAAATAATATTAAAAAATCACACACATAAATGTTTAATTAATAAAACCTACGAAACTTTGAATGAAATTAATTTATTGGAGACATTCAAGAGGTGTGGTCGATACGACGTGTTTTTATTTATTTTAAAGATTTATTGAAATATTTTAATAATTAATACTCTATATTAAAAACTATTATTTATGTTCATAATTTATGCATGCTGACAACAAGAATAGTTATTGCATAACATTTCAAATTACTGTTGACTGTAATAAATAAATACATAATTGATTTAAAAGACAAATATTCTCTGTGTTTACATATCCACACATACAGTACTCAAGCTTTTAATTTGGCACGTCGGAGATTGATTTTTTTTTTTTTTTTTTCGAACTGACTACGCTATTGACCTGGCAAGGTCTTTACAGCTTCACCGGACTACTAAGGCGAGCGCTTAAGGCACTCAGCCGATTTTTGTTTTTGGCAACCAGCTCAAGGGTGCACGGCACACCTCGGCTTGGCTGTTGCCTGTTCATGCAATTCGCGACCTATCAAAGCTAAACCTAAGTTAGAGCTAAACTATTCATACAAATAAGAGTTGTTGAAACATATATGTGTACCAAGCATACATATCTCAACAACTCCTGTGTGTATTTTGTATCGGAAAAGATTCTAAACTATTACAGTTCGATACGGGAAAAAAAAGAAAAACCCATCCACTTTATGTGTAAGCGTGTAGGCGTGCACGTGTGTGGAGGTGATGTGAGTAGTGTTGTAGCAGTGATGTACGGGTGTGTCACTGTATCGCGCGAGCAGCGTACTCAAGGGCTCCCTGCCGAGGGAACGAACCTAGGCTTGAGCCGCTGTCGAGGGGGGCCTAATCTGGTGTGCGGGAGCGAAGTTTACCCCCAGACCACGGCGGCGTGATCTGTGGTTACGCGGGCGTGGGCGTGAACACGCTCTGTTTTGAGAGACAGGCTGGTACTGATCGTTCGCTGCCGTTATATCGTCGGGAGGATCGGTAAAAATATGTAGCGGACGTCTTTTGTAACGCGGTGCATTCGGTACTATTCTGTATTTAGCGGCGGATACCACTAACGGGCTACGATGGTTCTCGGCTTTATCAAAATAGCTATCTGTGAGTGATTTTATATACGCCCAGATAGAAGGCATCTCCAGGTCCCTGTGGAGATCCTTATTCCGGACGTATCGCGGAGCCCCGGTGGCTTTACGCAAGAAACGGTTCTGAATACGTTGCAATGTTACAAAGTTGGCTTTAGACATATGTGCGAAAACGGGTGCACTGTATGTCATAATCGGACGAATGCAAGTTTTATAAAGAGTGTCGGAGATTGAACCAAGACAGTTGGCTATATTCGTTTTTCCATAGCGTTATCTTTGTCTCTCTCGCAGTCATGGCGTCGTGCGATAGAGAGAAAACTCTTTACAAAACCGAAACAAGCCGTTCGTCTCACTCTTGGCCGCGACATACCAAATCAAGTGCTGGGTATTGTAACAATTTCCATAATTATCGGATGAGCGATATAGAAGTTTAGGCGATGTATAAAAATAGAATACAGATATCCGTTTTTTTTATACAAGAATTAATCGTTTTAATATTTAATGCGTGTTACAACAAATACTGGAACATACATAATTCAAAATGTGGTCACTAAAATATTTAAAATCTCGAGCACATGAGACCAGTGAGCCAGGAAAGTAGCGTCCAGAATGCAAAATGATGGTCAAATAATGAGACTGTCAGGGGTAACAAACAGACGGACCCCTGTTCGGAGCACTGAGTAATGTGAGACGTTTGGCGGTCCAGAGCGAACGTGACCAGTCCCTACATATTCTTATAAAATCACCGGGTTTTAGAGGATAAAAACCTTTACTATACCCTAAATATATGTTTGCATAATTGCTTTAGGATAAAAGAATATTGTGTTAAAAATTACAAGTACTAAGCCGACTATTCATATGTTCTTCTAAGTATAAATACAAGTCCTCTAAGGTACAAAAAATAATGTATGGTACTGGTCACACAAATAAGTGTACTGTTTCTGACCGATAGATCAAATGTTTTTTTTTTATATTATAGGAAGCAAACGAACAGGTGGTTCACCTGATGTTAAGTGATCACCATCGTTCATAGACACTTGCAACACCAGGGGAGTCGCAAGTGCGTTGCCAGCATGTGTTTGGGGGAGGAAGAGGGGAGAAGGAGGAAGGGAAGGGCGGGAGAGAGGGGAGGTGGGGTTCCGGCGTTCTCACTGACCGAACGAAACGCAACAATGCAAGCACTGTTACGTCACGTCGGTTTCCTGTGAGAGGGTGGTGCTACCCCGGGCGAGCCAAACCATTCATGCTGAAACCAGTAGTAGCTTCAGCGTGGCTCTACCACCTACAAAAACGGAAGCGACACCGCGTGAAGAAGCTAGAAGGGATTATAGTTTTGCATTTCTAAAATATTGCAAAACATCTGAGTTTATTAAAAAAAAACCAAGAAGATCTAGGATTACGTGAAATAAATTGAAATTTTAGATTACACAGTCCTATAAACATAATTAAGTAGAGTATGAACGTTACATAGGAGAAATTCAATTAAACTTAATTAAGTCATGCTGGAGAGTGTCATCTCCTAAATTTATACTTCTGAAATTAAAAAAGAAATTAATCTCAATATATATTTTTTTATATTATAGGACGTAAACGAACAGGTCGGTCACCTGATGTTAAGTGAACACCACCACCCATAGACACCTGCAACACCAGGGGAGTCGCAAGTGCGTTGCCAGCCTGTGTTGGAGGAGGAAGAGAGGAGGAGGGGAGGCGAGGAAGGGGGAAAAAGGGGCGATGGCCTCCGTCGCTCTCACTGACCGAACGAAATGCAACAATGCAAGCACTGTTACTTCACGTTGGTGTTTCTTTGGGTCGGGTAGCAGAACCCCGGGCGAGTCGACCCATTCATGCTGAAACCATGAATAGCTTCAGCGTGGCTCTATCACCTATTTAATAAATTAAATTTGTGCGTTGATGAAATTTTATGGAGCTTGTTCTACATTGGAATAAAACTTATTATGCACTGGAGGGTAAAAAAATTCGTTACGTGATACGAGTTAAGCCTAAGGTATATTTGTGTGTACGTGTAAGTATGTATAAGTGTCTGGGTCTAATAGTATACCAAAATGAGTAAATGTATAGTTAAGCACTTAATAGTAGTATACGATTTATGAGCGTTCTCGTATATATATATATATATATATATAACTAACGTCTGCCCGCGAATTCTTCCGTTTGGAATAGTTATTTTGGGCTAAAGCTAACACGCAGCGGACGCTCTCAAAAAGAAAAAATCCCCGATTTTGAAACATTCTTCATTGGTACTTCTCTCCTAACGGTCTTAGCGTGATATATAGCCTATAGCCTTCCACGATAAATGAGCTCTCTAACACTGAAATAATTTTTCAAATCTGACCAGTAGTTCCTAAGATTACCACCCCCTACAACCTCACAAACTTTACCTCTTTATATTAGTATAGAAGTATAAGATTTATGACTTGAACCTTTTTTAATTATTGTAAGATATATGAAATTAATATTTCCTGTGTATATTATATGAAACAACTTTCACGTTGACAATAGATGTACAAAGCCATTCAATACCACACAATTAAAGCCTCCTAACGACATTCAAGTAGGGGGGAACCTGTAACTCAATCTGTAATTAATATGGCTTCCTAAATTGTACAACGCAGAAACAAAATTACTCTCGTATTTACTGATAACCGTACTGATGATATATCTATAAAAGTTAACTAGCAATAACAACTAATTACTGTAACGTAATATAGTACAATATTGGTTGATATTGTCTGTTCTTAACCGCAAAACCCTGTGTATCTGTAGAAACGTTTACTACAAAAATTGTTATATGAAATGAATACAATATAGGTATAATTGTAGAGCGCTCCAGTCCGAAAAGTGTGCAAGGTGCCTATTATTTACGTTTACATTTATAAATAATAAACTTATACTTTATTCACATGTTTCAAGAACTGCATAAAAGAACAACGGCCTTGTTTCCTCTTTACATTTTTTTTTCATTTCTATTCATTACAGTAACAGCAATTATTAAATTATATAATTTTAATCGAGTTATGAAATGTTTTGGAATGCATACTATGTTTTCAGAAACTGTACTTATGTAAAGATTTAATTAGATAATATATTATGTTATATTATTATTATCGTTCCTATGTAAAAACTTATATCATCATCATCATCATCATCATCATTTCCCTTATCCCACTTAAGTAGGGTCGGCACAACATGTTTTCTTTTTCCACTCTCTCCTGTCAAATGTCATTTCAGTATTCACACCTTTTACGCACATATCGTTTTTCACGCAGTCCATCCATACCTTTTTCGGTCTTCCTCTACTCGTATATCCGTCCACAAACATACTCAACACTTTTCTAGTTACATGGTTTTCATCTCTCCTCATGACATGCCCATACCATGCTAACCTATTACTCCTCAACTTCTCTGTCACTGGTGCTATTTTCAAACTTCCTCTGATATACTCATTCTTAATTTTATCCATTCTAGTCACACCACACATCCACCTTAACATTCGCATCTCTGCCACATGTAATTTTCTCTCATCCGTCTCTTTCGTAGCCCAGCACTCAGATGCATACAGCATGACTGGTCTTATCATAGCTTTATAAACCTTTAAAAACTTATATATTTACTCTTACTTATTTGGATTTTTTTTAAATTGTTATTAAGTAATAGCAACTAACGACTCAGGATAGATGATTTAAGATTAAATCTATAAATATAACATTGAATGAGTTCATACGAAGAAGTAATAATAGGTGACCCAATTATAAGTATTGAATATACAAACCGCAAAGTTTTATCTCATCTTACCTACTATTCACAGATAAAGAAACAGAATACCTGTGACCTTTGGTGTCATAAGATTGAATCATAATAGCTGTACCACAGTTTAACAACTATTAATCAGGTTATTATCTATAATTGACGCTATAGTCTGGTTAATATATTAGCCCAATATATTTAAACAACCTCATGTATTGTGTGAATGGTCTTGTCTAATGAAATGAGTCGGTCCATTGGAACTTGTTTTCAAAATTACAGAATTTATAGACAACCCAGTTTAATCACTTTTATTCCACCATTGGAATAAATATTACAAAAATATATAGTTATAAACATTACAAGGTGGTATCGATTAATTACATAACTAGCTAATACCCGCGACTTTGCGTAATTTATTATATTTTATGTACAGAAGGATATACGTAAACACCACACCGCTTGCTCCACTTCTCTACGGCAAAAAAAAACATACATCACTGAACGCGTAGTACTTATAAAAATTTAAGTTTCTGAAAATATTAATAACTTTATATTAATTGCACATATCGAAATACTTTTTTTTTAATAAGGAGCATATATCTAAGAAGTAAAAAAAAGAAAAATCTTTCAAATAGATCTTACATGAAGTGCGCACAATGTAACATCTCTATCATTTTATTACGAGTATTATACATATGTTATATATTTTTAACTGAATTAGCTATAATAATGAATGAGTATTTTATAAAGAAATTTAAAACGTTCGAGCGAATTTATAGAAAAAGTTTCGAAGAAACTGTGTAATATTGTGTACTTGTGAACAAAATTCAATTTATCTACTTAAAACATTGTTCCTGTGTAAACTTCACGGAATAGACTTAAAGCCGCATTTAGCCAGGGAGCCGTGAACAAACTAAACGAAAACCGTGAGACTGCACGAGAATGGTCTGAACGAACACGTACAAAATGTTTACTCTGCTTCTGTGGAGCTACTTTTTATAAGCGGCGAAGCGCAAACGACAAGCGATTAGCGATGAAATGATACTCAAATGTTACACTTGAATGTGGTACCGCGACTTTCTAAGTGCATAGATACCAAATTTGCAGGAAACGAAAAAAATGTTTATCTATTCTCAGAGTTGGAGTTTTACTTATATTCAAAGTTTCAATTTTAGGGAATGGCATAGGCTATTGATTTTGCCTGCCTATGGCCATCAGCTCTAAAAGAGAAGTTCAAGAAATTAAAAAAAATGCGATAATTCCTTAACTGTATTTTATTCTTACTTTACTTATTATTTGATGACTTGGTTGTACTTAAATGTATTTGATCCCAAAATCAATTTTAAAACGAAAATTAAAAGGCTTTAGCTGTATTTTATTTTTTGTAGGAATTAAATGGTGATTTGCAACCAATAAGACTAGATGGCTCCATACTCAGTTCATTTTTAGAACTTGTGGCACTTAGCTGTCTTTGATTCTATATGCCTCAATTGTAAAAAATGTAAAAAATGTAAGTGATTACGGCGTGGCAGTCAAAGTGCTAATTAAGATTCCAACAATCTTACAATTACGTTGATATTTTGGCAAAAGTAAACGACGTAACTGTGACATTCGCTACTGGTTGACTTTTTCGTGGAAAATATTTCCAGTGTAGTTACGTAGCTGTACTTTTTTTAAACTTTAAATTTGGCAACCAATTTTTTAGACTATTACTGCCATTATCTAGTAGTTAATAATAGTATTACAAGTTCTTCTTCCATTCCATTTTTGGCAACCAGTCTTCTAGTAGACTATTACCATTGTCAAGTGAGAATCGATATTATTCTTGATAAAATTTCAATGAACTAACAAGATGGTAGCCATCTTATTAGAACTTTCCATGGAGTTTTTGTGGCATCTCAGAATTCATGGTCCGTGGTATTATTTTCCATTCACTTCACTTATGCACAATAAACAAACTATATTACATAAAACACCACCAATTTTACACAATATAGAGTCAAGTAACACAAGATTATGAATAAAAAATAAAATCCACTACATGGCAGACCAAGATCCCACCAAAAACTCCGTAGTTGTACTTTAAACGTAGACTCCTTTCTTGGCCGTAGTTCGGTGAAGCTGTGAAGACCCTGCCAGGTCAATAGCGTAGTCAGTTCGAGGAAAAAAAAACCTTTCTTGGCCTAGTGAGGTCTACCTACTTCGACCTCCTTCGTCAAATTCATTGTTATTTAAAATTACATGTCCTTACTAATATACTATATGCGAATATAAGTTTGTTTCTTTATTATACTTTGACGTCTTAACCACTCAACCGATCATTATCAAATTTTGCATACAAGTTGTCACATGTACTTATGATGTATTTTTCATCCAGATAAATAGTATTGTTCCCGAAGGATGGTTAAATTTATATAATCATGAGCAAAGCCGCAGGCTAAAGGTAGTAATAATATATATAGTATAATATATATATATATATATATATATATTCATTATTATATACTTGTCAACCTAGACGACATGTTATTATTATTACCATTTTATATCTCCCTTAACAGCGTTATATATATATATATATAGTTAATATGGGATATTAATTCATCAATAATGTCAACGTTACTAAACATAAAAATGGCAATATAATAAGTTCTTAAAAGAAGAGAACAAACATAATAATAAAATTAAAAAACAAGATGGCTGTATACGAAATTTTTTCTGTTATCAAATTACCTTTTATCAAAACTAAGCATATTCCTCACATCTTCATTACGTGAATCAATAAACTGCTAAGCTAGAAATCAATGTGATTCGCTTTTCACTTAAAGAAATAATATAGCAAAACAATCGAATGGTACGTGGACTTAAGAAGTTTTAAAGTTATTATTATTTGATCTAGGAATATTTGCCATTCTGAGATACTCTCTTGCAAATGCATTTTCTTTGTAAGATATCTACAAGAGATCCTAAAGCAATTTTTCCTCTTTACACAGTTCTCTGACTGCTCATATCTCTCCATTCTTACCGCTCTTAATCCTCTCTCTAGACATTGTTGAGCTTTGGAGTAACTTTAATCGAAGTTATATCGCAGATACGTTTGTTATTTTCTGCTTTGTTTATATTTATTCTCACTCGTGATTTTGTCTTTGCGACAACGTTCATGATATATCTTTTGTGTCCGTGTCTATCTTTCAGAAACTTCGAATTGTATCGTTCAAAATTAGTTTATATTTTTCGTAGTAATCAATTTCCTTCATGATTATGCTGATAAAACTCAAGAGTTGGTGTTTTAAATAAATAATACATTTTATAATATATACCAGTGAAGCGTTACAACCACTGCCGAAATTGAAATAAAATTTATTCATATCCTTTAGGACAGTTTCTTATACAAAAAATGTACCTTTTCCAATTTCTTCGAGTAACTGATAAAATAAAAATGTATATAATAAAAAGGAATATTATAATGCATAATTACCCAAATTATTTGAATAATACTTTCAGAAAATAAAGGGGGAAATTATTTATAATTATGCCAGTTTTAATTCCTTCAAACAAGCTATTAAAATACCAACAACGACGAATACAAAAGTTTGACAGTAAAACGAAATGAATATTCATAACTCAGCGTTACATCTCTAGGACGTGAAAAATGTAATCAAACTCTTAAATAACTACGTAACAAGTTACTTACAAGCGATAAACCACCCGAGACACTCCCCGAAATTCTCATCTAATCAAATGTAATCCTGTTAAAACTTTTCCAATAATTTCACCCCAGATGCATTACTCCACACTGAATCCACGCTGACGTCATAAAGTGTTGTTAATTTATTAGAAAGGTCGTGACTGTTTCGTGAAGAAATACACGAAACAAAGATAGATATATGACAAGATATAAAGATTAATTGCACGTTAAAGAGTTTCACTCGTAAAGTATGGTTATGCAGATTAGTAATTTATGCATAAAATTTTCTAAGCATGTTCTTAAACTTGTACCAGGAAAACGAATCTTGGAAAATTTTAATGTTTCATTGTTAAAAATAAATCCATCACGGGTTTCAATTTATTTCGATTGATTAATGATCGCGCTACGAATATGTTTATATCAAAATTTAAGTATTGTTGGGCTTTTGTGTTATATTAAAGCATAACTCGAAAGTAAGGAAGAGTAATTTAAATATTATATTAGTGTAATATATATCCATATATTATGTACTCAAACATTTCTCTTTATTTATTCATGTCTTCTATATGTTTACGAAATACATAATATATCAGAAATAGAATTCAATCCTTTTTTTTACGTATAATTCGTGATGTACTGCTGTGACTCGCTTTAGGTTCTAGCTGAAAATCCTAGGTGACTTTATATTAAAGAGACTCGAAGTTTCAATCAAGTATATTATTATTTATGTATATATATGTAAGTATATCTGTATACACATTTTCACGTGCATTTTCTCGTTTATTATGTATTTAATTTTGTGTGTATCGTCGCGTCTTGTATTTACAAACAAACGATTTCTTTATTCTTTCCTTCTATGAAGTGGTAGGAACAAGTGATTGTAACTAATTTCATGGTAGCAAGTTGTTTGATAAAACATATTTCTACTAGACATTTTTATTGTGTTCAATCACGCTTATGCAACATTCGAAAACATATCAAGAATACTTTTTGTAACTAAAAGTCGTTATGCTTCACAATTTATCATTATATTAATACGTGAAGCCTAAATTTTGTATCCCTTTTTAACGGAATTCGGTTAACGGATAAACGTGAAATTTGGCATAGTTAAAGTTTATATGGAGGAGAAATGTAGAAAGCTATTTATTTTATATAAAATGCATTAGAAGTACATTAAATTAATTAAAATATGCATTACTCACACTACTGCTTCAATTTTACACAACAGACATACATGTAAATAAAAAAGACATTTTGACATCTGTCAATAAAGAACTTCAAAAAAGGTTGTGAAGGAGGTTGCGATGCTCGACTGTATGCATTATTTTACTCTTACGTTCCAATTACCCTTTTTCATTCTACATTCTACAATGATATTATAACATAATACCCTTTGACAAAAGAACCCTAATGAAATTCAAACTTTAAAAAATCAATTAACTATGGTCGAATGTCGACCTTTGGGCGCCCACTAGTAAAATTAAAACAGCGTACATCTTAACATTTTAAAACATTATAGGTGCTCCAAAATTTCATGTCATGTCATGTTTCATGTGACCAATTTAAATAGTAAAACACACATTATTTGCCATTCATTAAACGTACACTTTATTGCAACATATCGTGTATTATTGCTTTTTCGTGGTTCTAGCAATGATTATCAAATCCCAAACAACTCGCATTTCATCGAAATATTATTACGATATCGCTATCATAAAAATAATGCATAAACAATAAAACCAAGACATAAAATTTGGTAATAACCACATGACTGGTGTCATGAGTAGTTTAAATAATAACTGACATTCACAGCGTTAGTAATCGATATTATTTTCATTTGTTACACCAAATACAGTTGGAAAACTGCTTATACCTATATTAATATTGCGAATATAAAACTCAGGCGATTGCTATCTGTTTGTTTGTTTAACGGATTAGTATTAGGAATTATCAAATAGGTCTGAAAATTACTTTTTGCATTTTATAGTCTTTTTTTTTTATTGTAGTACGGCATAATGAGCGCACTGTGCCTGATGGTAAGCACAGTACAATCCAAAAACAATGGCGACCACCGAGTGACACCTTATCCATGGCCGCTCGCGCAAAAAGCTGGATATGCACACGCTGATCCCGAAACGCGACCCGCAGAAGCGAATCACTATGACGGGCTTTTTCGCCGTATGCATGATGGTTGCGACCCAGTCAGGCTGTAAAACCCTACCACCCCGCTTTCGCCATTGTCTCGTTCGTTATTCAGCAGAGTGCACCACGTGCAGGTGAGGTTGGCTTGAGTGTCTCAAGTCTTAGATGTTATTCGACACCCCTTACACCCTCTTACATCCTATTAATTGAGAAGTTTATAAGTTGTGTAAAAACTCGTTAATACCCTTACAAGCAGAGCAATTACCATATAATTTATAAGGTCAGAAAGTACGGTAGGAGAGAGTGAAAAAATTGTGTGGCCGGATCATGTCACGGATACCCCGATCACGGACTGAGGGCAAGTTCGTCATCCGAATAAAACCGAGTATTACCGAGAGAGGCCGAAACATGAATGCCTATGGTAGTAAAGTAATATCATAGATGTCTGTCGCGTAGTCGTCTCTCTATGCAACAGTAGTGCCTTATGCGAATATTAAAAATAAAATGTGAGTGAAACCGCGTATCACAGCTTGTATATTATAAGACGTAATAATGAAGGAAGCTAAACAACGCATGTCACGTTTCGTTAAACACAACCCACGTTACTTGAACAAAAGCTCTACATAGCATGCAGGTAATGAAACTACTAATCAGGTTCTAATTGGTATTCACCTTACATCTAACGTTCAGTTTTTCCCTTTAAGTTACCTTTCGCTTTAATACGTAATGAAGATTCAATTTGTCATGTATCAAACTATTTTTTCTCCTGGATTCGTTCGCGTATGTAGATGTAATGTAGATTTAAGTTGTCTCTCAGAAGCAGTACTTTTCTTCTTGATGAAATTAACTTGTATGCAAAAATTCTTTATAATTCGTTCAATAGTTAATGCGTGAAGAGCTGAAATGAAAATGTTACGGTGGATGTGCGGCGTCACTCGGCTCGATAAAATCCGCAACGAATACGTGCGAGGCAGCCTAGGGGTGCGCGACATTGCCGACAAGATACAAGAAAGTAGGCTGCGATGGTATGGTCACGTAAAGAGAAAGCCACCAGACTACGTGGGAAATTTGGCATTGCAACTGTCCATTCAGGGTCAGAGATCCAGAGGCAGGCCCAAAACAAATTGAAAGGGTGTAGTGCTGAAAGATATGAACGAGTGCGAAGTTTCCCAATGTGATGTCATGGACAAAGCGAAGTGGAGAAGAAAAGTAAGGAAGGCTGACCCCACCACCATGTGGGACTAACAGCCAGGAAGAGAGAGAGAGAGAGTTAATGCGTGAAGACGTAACAAACAAATAAACTCACATTTCCATTTATAACATTAATAAGGAAGTAAGGATTCTATATATACAAAATAAAAAGTTTTTGACGGTTTTTCTGATTTTTTTTAGACATTGAATATATTTCGTTGTAGGTGGTAGAATGGTGAAGCTATGACTGGTTTTAGCATGAATGGGTTGGCTCGCTGGGTACTACCACCCTCTCACAGAAAACCGACTTGAAGTAACAGTGCTTGCACTGTTGCGTATCGTTCGGTCAGTGAGAGCGACGGCGGCCCACCTCCGCTCTCCCCCCACTCCTTTCCCCTCCAAAATGCAGGTTGGCAACGCACTTGGGACTCCCCTGGTTACTAGTGTCTATGGACGGCAGTGATCACTCAACATCAGGTGACCCTTCGATTGCCTCTATGATGTAGAAAAAAGAAAGTTCTGCATGAATAAAAATGTACCTTGGAATTTTGTATAAATATTGTCAGCGAATTTTCCAAGATGTTGCTATCATTAAGGGGCCTGCTCAAGTCTGCCCGGTGTCTAGTAACACTGAACGCGCCGTTTAACTAATGAGATAAATTTTCTTTCGCCGGGGTGATTTTGTGATTTTTACCCCTAGGCAGTGAACAAGTAATCTTTCAATCTTTTAATGACTTAACTTCGGGAGAATGATTGTCGGATTTTTCGGTTCGATCCTGAAATTATAAAGTTTAATTTGACTTGAGAAGATATTTAAAAATAGGAAATAAAATATTGTACCTACATGCCGACATGACGTCCATTATACAGGTATGGAGATAAAATAAAATGATTTTGATTTGTTTTACTATTATTACTTTTTCATATTATTATAATTATTAATAATACTCTTTTACAGCATTTCCATTGGAAAACAAATTATTTATAATAATATAAAGTTATATATTGATTAATGTATATATTAATAATGGGTTTCCAAATTAATTTCATATACTGCTAATTTGTCTAAAAGTCGAAAGAATAGAATGAATAAGGACACTTTGATCGTTATTTAATGCAAAGAGTAAAACAAAAGAAGATAAATAATGCAAGATTATAAATGGATGTCGAGTTAAGAGATTACGAGTGTGTAAAAGTAAGAAGAATAGTGTTACATTTATAAAACTACATTGTCTAATGTAATATGATATATTATATGTAATTTATAAAAGTCTAACAAAATGACGAACTAATCAACAAAAGAGCGGCCATTCGTCACACTTCTCAACCCCTAGACAATGTAATGGAACGAAAACGATAAAAAATGGAATCCATTTCCTTGTAGTTGATGACTTCGGAGATGCGCAAATTACATTTGCGAACATAAGTTTGATGTTTTTAAATTAATTTAAATATTACAGTGATATAGTATTATTATATTATATCAACCGCATATAATGTACAGCGTTTATCGAACTATCGTAGTTTTTGTATTAATTAGGCTTATTATATATTTTATTGGTCCGCAAAACTGTCTACAATCTAGTTATATACTTAGAAATACACGGTATTGAAAAGTCATGCGATGATTGCACTCTTCTAGATGTAAACACAGCATGCACATAAGATAAAGAAAAAGATATTAGGCGGCACAAAAAATAAACATAAATTAATCCACCATAAAACTAAGATCCAAGAAATTACATTATTTAAGTGTTTTAATATTATTTTAATAGAGGTAACAGAACCTGAAAAAATATCAATTTCTGTGCGAACAGCGTTATAGAAAGAGAGATTTGTTGAAAATAACGATATTTAATGTTTGTAAGAATTAATATGTAATGTTTTTAAGTTTTTAAAATACAATAACGTAGAAAATGAACTAATAGTAAAACTTCAAGAATTTATATCAATAAATTGCGTAGCAGCTTTTACGAACTTAATTGTTGATATATTATCCATTGCTTCGCTATTTTGTACCGAATGACTCACCCTAGTTACCGAGTAACATTCCCATTGTGGGATGGGAGGCTGTTTGCAAAATAACTGCTAGAACCCCTCTTTATATTAAACGTATATAGTTATTGGTCCCATAAAGATAAAAAGTAATTGCAGTGAAACAAATAATACGTAAATAAAAGTGAAATGCCAAACTGCACGTTAAAATTTACGAAAACTGTTCCGACATCTTGGGTGAAACATGTTTTATACATTTTTGTATAAAAACGTTATTCGAGGAAGTAAATTATATGAATGTAAAATTTTAATTAAGGTGTAAATTTTAACCAACAAAATTCTATACATTGTTTATTGTTACTTTCTTTTAATTGAATTAACCAAATATGATTTTGATTAAGATGTTTCATTGTTAATCTTTGTTATATATATTTATTGTATATTTTATATGTATGTTATAATTTAATATTTCTAATTATGGCGTATTTATTAGTTTTCCTTTACTTAGTAACTGAAAACACCCCTGAGTCTTCTCTCGGGAACATATCTATGCAAAAGTTGCCTGGAAGAGATTGCTATCAGCAATAAAACAACCCTTTGCATTCACCACATAATTCGAAACGCCTAACAATATATACCTATATATAACGATGTACAATAAAGACTAAATAAACAAAAAAACTTCATAATCTAGTTCCTCGCGTAACGCCATTTCATTCTAGTTTTCAAATGAGATAACCACTCTAATGCATAGAGGTGTATGAAATAACCAGAAATTTAGATAAATGCACTCAAAATACTCGTAATTAAGAGCCCGCATAAATTTCAGCACGGCTAAAATAAAGTTATACATAAAAGCGGATGTGGAACAAAACATTCACTTTAAACAAAGACAGTAAATAAAAACGTAATTTGACCGACGTAAAAGAGCTTTAATAAAGTAATTGAAACTTCCGGTTCTCGTTCATCGTGCCAAGTTTGTGACGCAGCAGCGCGACACGGACTTGGTATCGTAAACCCGTTGGGAATTAGCGTTTACCAGTTTGTTTAATTTACCGAATTATTCCATCGCATCTGTCTGGATTGGGAAATAGATTATGTCAGTAGGTTCGTAGCTCGATTAGAATAATTCCATTTTGGTACACTGTACTGAAACTAAATAAGAGCGTAGTAAAAATTAAACAATTGCTATGTCGGCACTGTTTCTTAGGTGATACGTTACTTTTTTATCTGTATGTTACTTTCTGTTCTTCGTCCCGATTGGTCTGGGATTCCCTTATATAATTAATGGTCTTCACTTAATAGTCATGTAATCGAACCCTTACTTACTTATATATATTCAATAGGACACATAGTCGTATATTATTCGATGGTGGTAGAGCCACACTGAAACTATTACTGGTTTCAGTATGAATGGGTCGGTTCGCCCGAGGTAGTACCACCTGCTCACAGAATACCGACGTGAAGTAACAGTGCTTGCATTGTTGCGTTTCGTTCAGTCAGTGAGAGCGCCGGAGGACCACCTCCCCTACCCTTTCCCCTTTCCTTCCTCCACCTCTCCCCAAACACAAGATGGCAACGCACTTGCGACTCCCCTTGTGTTGCAAGTGTCTATGGACGGTGGTGATTGCTTAACATCAGGTGACCTACCTGTTCGTTTGCAACCTATGACATAAAAAAAAAATAACAAAAAAAATTATAAATTTGATGCCTCTATGATATACCTATAATTGCCATGGCTGTATATAACAATTGGTAAACGAAAAAAAAAGTTGTTCCTCATCTTCTAGTAAAATAAAATTCATCTAAAGTGTCTGCTTGTAACGTCAGAACAACAGCTTTTTACTAAATGCATATGAAAATAAATACGGTCCGTTAATAAAAAACAATAATTAAAATTTCTATCTGTCTGTTTTTACCGACTAATCTCCGAAATGGTTTGACAAATTTGACAGGTCTTTAACTGGCAGATATAAGATGTTATAAGATTTAAATTAAGCCACTTTTATTGGGGAAAAAATGATATACACGCGAATATAATACATTTAATTTGCATTTTCCATAACCACGCGCACGGTTACACTTAACAAACTTTTTTTTGCTAAATTCTATGTGGTTGAATTAGCGGGTACCAGTTATTTATAAGTAAAAGTGTAGAATTGCTATAGATACATCTTAATACATCCGTTTCGCATATTTTTAGCAATATTATATTTTTGTGTATAATATTGCTAAATCCATCATTTCATCGCCCTTTGTAACCGCTAATACAGCCAAACGTACAAATTTATTGCAGCATATTTAAAAATATATCCGCGTAGCACATGTTGAATCTCTAATTTTATGGGTTGTCAGTTCTCAGACAATTGTGATGGTATAGCCACTCATATTAACTTACTCGGTAAGCTATAACAGTTGGTACTTTGTACTTGGAACTATTATCTTGCCCATAATCACACTAGGTATTATTAGCATATAATAATATTGCAAACAATTAAGGAATATTTGAATATTTAAGAAGCGAAAATCCTTTTAAATACGGTAAAAATTGTTTAGATAATAAATATACAATTATACTCAGGCTACTTTTTTTTTTTTTATAGTAGCACGGCAAAGTGACTGCACTGTGCCTGATGGTAAGCATAGTACAATCCAAAAACAATGGCGACCACCGATTGACATACTATCCATCGCCGGACGCCGCTGTCATGCCGGCCTGCGAAAAGCTGGATATGCACAGGCTGATCCCGAAACGCGACCCGCAAAAGCGAATCACTATGACGGGCTTTTTCGCCATATACATGGTGGTTGCGACCCAGTCAGGCTGTAAAACCCTACCACCCCGCTTTCGCCATTGCCTCGTTCGTTATTCAGCAGGGTGCACCACGTGCAGGTGAGGTTGGCTTGGATGTCTCAAGTGTTAGATGTTATTTGACACCCCTTACACCCCAAAATTACTTACTAAAATTACTAAAATTTCTCCTCTAACCAATTAAATAAACGTAACGACAGAGTACACTCAACCGACGGTTTTCATTTGCAACAATAATTTTATTATGAACTTGCATTAACAAGCATTTCAGTTGTGTCCAGAGCACACGCTCGTTAGCGAATGCGGTTTTAGCTTGTATCTGTTTTAGATGCGAACAGTATTAATATTAACGTGCAGATAGCTAAATATGATTATCCTATTTTGGCAGTTTGAGATAAATATAGCATTTAATATTAGGGTTATAAGAATATCTTATAAACATGCGAATGCGGCAAAATTAATCAAATTATCATAGACTAACAAACGTTTACGATTTCGTTGGCCGTAATTTAAAATATATAACTTAATAACGCTAACCCCCGTCTAACGCCATTTATCGACAAGTTTTAATCAAATAGGTTGCATAAAAACGTTTATGGAAAACACTTAGCTATGCCAATTTTTACGGTGATTGATTAAACGAAGTTGAAATTCAATAATCTTATATGATATATAACATTTATTTTTATGTACCTATTTCATAGATTTCTCCGTGAATTTAAAAATAGTATTATCCATTCACTTGATCTGTGGGTTACTAAGATTAATCGAAAACTATGGGCAAGTGAGTGACGGTAAGACGTAGGAACGTGAGGTGATGATTTATTTATTATGTGAAAGTTATTCGTGATGTTATCGTGGGAACAAAGAGGTTAATTGTAAACGAGTTACGGAGATGTAACGTGATATAAAGATACCTTTAAATAAATAAAAAGTATACAATTTCATTGAGATCATATCATAAGATGCGATGAGATTGTTAAATCCATAATCACTCTTTACTAATTGTACGATACATATATTATTGTGATAGGAAGTTTTAAAAGCTATCTCTTATGTCTAACGAACTGCACGCTCCGGCTTCTCACGGCTTTTTTATATCATAGAAGCAAACGGCACAGGCAGGGTCACCTGATATTAAGTGATCATCGCTGTCCAGAGACACTACCAACACCAGGGGAGTTGCAAGTGAGTTGCTAGCTTGTGTTTGGGGGGAATGGAGGAAAGGGTAGGACTATGTTGGAGAGAGGAGAAGAGAGGGAAGGGGGTGGGTCTCCGGCGCTCTCACTGACCGAACGAAACGCAACAATGCTCTAGCACTGTTCACGTCTGTTTTCTGTGATGTACTAACAACAAAAATGAAACCATATTTTCTGTTTATAAAACGACCATGTAATGAAATAAAATGGTACCTGAACGCTAATCTGTCAAATCTGTAAATAATTTTGGAAATCTCCTGCCTCTTCTTTTCTCTCAATCAGTCACTTAACTTTAATACGGAGATTTTCTGACTCAAATTTTCATTTTTCCGTACTATATTTCAAAACATTGTATCTCATGCAAACCTTGTCGTGACAATTAAAAATAACAAAAAAAGACTCCGCCAAAAAGCCAGTCTAAAGTGATGTGTCTACATATATTCGGCAATCGCTTTTTTTATATAACATGGCATTTTAATTATCACAAAATCTTATAGAATTCCATATGATAAAATAGAGTACAGTTTTTTTTGTGCTTAGAATTTCTACTATATTCGGATACTTTAATTACAGTTTTGTGTAATTTAAGATATTGCTTTACTACCTAAATAGCACAGTGCGAATTAAGAGCCACTACGAAGATTATAACAACTGTGTGCGAACCTATAAATGATATTTCATACCGTATACATTATTTAGATCCTTCATTATTCCAAGAACTCAATTGTTAATTAAGCCATGGTAGAGTGTATCTAATGAGCGCTTCGCATTCCTACTATAAATAAATACACTGTTCAGTGTGCCATACTATAAGCCTAAAGTTACTTCGTGATTATTAAGATTTTAATGATATATTGTACCATTTAAAACCTTAAATTAGGTCTAAAGCTCTTTAGCTATAAAAATTTACCAATTATAATGTAAGAGTTTCTGGCGGGATCTTTGTCTTTAGTCGACTTTATACGTTCTTCATAATCTAGCTTAAGAGTGGTAGAGCCACGCTGAAACTATTACTGGTTTCAGCATGAATGGTTCGGCTCGTCAGGGGTAGTACCACCCTCTCATAGAAAACCGACGTCAAGTAACAGTGCTTGCCATTGTTGCGTTTCGTTCGGTCAGTGAGAGCGCCGGAGGACCACCTCCCTTCCCCTCTCCTCCCCCCCCCCCCTCTCCCTTTCCCCCAAACACAGGCTGGCAACGCACTTTCGACTCCTCCGGTGTCGTTAGTGTCCATGGACGGTGGTGATTACTTAATATCAGGTGACCCACAAGTTCGTTTGCCAGTTATGAAATAAATAAAAAATCTTGTCTTACTTGACTCTATAATTTGTAATATTAGTGGTGTTTTACGTAATATAGCCCGCCAACAACTGAAGTGGATGGGAAATAATCAAAGGAGCATGAATTCTGAGATATTACAAAACTTCCCTGGAAAGTTCTAGCAAGAGGGCCTCCACCTTGTGACCACTGAATCTGTATCTCTGAAAGAGTTTTGGGTCGGTGTTAGGAGTGAATACCCTGAAATAGCAAAAAAAGCTATCTGAACATTGCTTTCATTCGTCGCAACGTATCGTTGTGAAAGATGCTGTTCAGTCTACGTTTATACAAAAAACAAATACAGGTCAAGATTGGATGCTACCCCAGATATACGCATACAATTATCGGACATAATACCGAACTATGAAACAATTATTCATAAAACAGTAAAATAATTTCATTCTCCACATTAAAACATTAAGTTAAGAATAGTGGTTTTCACTTATCTATCATTTTACATAGTATAAAACAAAGTCCCCAACCGCGTCTGTCTGTCTGTCTGTTCGCGATAAACTCAGAAATTACTGCACGGATTCTCATACGGTTTTCACCAGTGGATAAAGTAATTCATGAGGAACGTTTTAGTATATAAATTTGTCAAGGTTTTATATAGATTGGTTGAAATATAATGATAATTGTTGGACAAGTCGGAAAAATTCAAACCGATTGGGAGTTTTCATCGAAACCGCTGCCTAATCCTTTTGAGATGTAACAATGTATGTTGGGTAAATGTAATAAGGTTTAGTTTTGTATGTATAGATTAAAATAATTACGTCCATTGCAAAATGTATTGACGACTTAATATAATGACAATGACATGATACGTTTTTATTTTTCTTTTTAGCCAGGTGTAAATAATGAAACATCAAAGAAAATATAGATCTACAAAATAGCCTGTGAGGCTATCTATTTTTATAGATAGAATATCTATTTTTTAAGGATAGCCCACTATACTCACTATATTTTCTAAAAAAAGGTGACGTACAATTTGAAAGCTAATTAGACGGATACAGTATTAATAATTACCAACTTAAATACTTTA
>MU158751.1:159314-189932 GCA_015888305.1 Antheraea pernyi | reverse complement strand
ACACTTGACCTGAATGCCCGCCGGAGTGCTGAGGGCGGGCGTGTAATTAATTTTTAAAAGTTTTAACTTATTCGAGATAGAAGTCCACAGGGACTTATCTTGAATAGTTACGGGAGGAGGTGGGCGGGGCTTCTTAGCCGTTGCGGAACCCGAAGCGTCTGTCTGCGAGAGCGAGACAGAGGAGGAGTTAGGCACGCTCGCTCGCGGTCTTACGTTTGCCGGTATAGCCGGCACGCGAACGCCATCGATGTTGGCGCATTTCTCGACCGGGCGTGCGGAGCCCTGGTCGGAGTCTGACGATCGCGATCCGCGGCGTTTTTGATACGTGACGGTTTTAAAACCGTCGTCTACGTGCGCGGAGGACGCGGACGCGGGTAACGCGATCGGCGCGGGTTTTCCGGTCGGCGCGGCGAGCGCCGCCTCATCCAGCTCCATCTCGGAACCGGTATCCGAGCTGGAGCTTGTCGCGGGTGCACGGCCTCGATCCGCCGAATTCAGCGGCGAATCCGGCGAATCTAAAGACGACTCCGAGTCGGACTCGAGAGCCGCAAACGCGTTCGAAGTCGCCACGCGGGGCGTACATTGCGAGTCCTCGGAGGACTCGGAAACAAACCTTTCGTAGACCGAGCTAAGCGACGTTTCGTCGCATCCGTTCGCTATAAGAGCGGCGCATAACCTATCTAAATAGTCTTTGCGATCCATACCGGTGGATTGAGGGGGACGCGGAACAACCTCCCCGCCTGAGGGGCAGGGGGGCACGCCTTAACGGTTTTTACGGGACTATCCCGAGTCCGGACCAAAAGAGCTGTGGGCGAAGTGCAATGCCTCACAGATGAACCTACGAAGCCTAGGGGGAAGCCCTAACTCTTCTTTCTTGAACGCCTTACGGAGACTCGACGCGTACTGATAAGTACGATTTCAGGCACTGAAAAGTGCGGTTTACAGGCGCACCGAAAAGTGCACTCTTTGTCACTCCGAAAAGTAACAAAGCCCGGCCTTGCGGCCGCCTATACGATTGACGTGGATTGACACTCGAACGAACGATTGACACCTTGTTCTAGAACACAGAAAATAACAGTTAGAAAAAAGCAAAAGAAGCAAAATAAATTTTAAAAACTTACTCCGCTTGCTCTGCTTCGCTTCGGACCTGTGAACAGTACACGAAAACACAGAAAAAAACAACAAAGGAAATAGCAGGTAGGTGCGTAAGCGAAAATAAAAAATCTCACTCAAACACGTGGGTCGGTGTAAGTTACGAAAAAAACACGGAGCGCACGTGCGTACGCTACCGCGTCCAGATCGGAACTCTATCAGAGCTACCAATTAGAATAACATTTTATAAGGACTAACATTATAAATTTTTTGGTTTTTAGTTTTCTGTTGAAATTAATACATTTAAGTTTTGTATGATCTAATTTATCCAAATCATTCGGATTTTCATGCGATTTTCACTAGTAGATAGAGTGATTCATGAGTAAGATTTTGGTATATAATTTGTATATATTTTTATAATTATCAGGGCAGAACAACGTCCATGGGGCCCAATAGAAAATAGTATATTACTAAAACATAGACACAATGTAGCTGATGGGCACCAGTTCGCAATTTTAATCCTAACTAATATTATAAATGCGCTACTTTTGTATATTTGTTTGTTAGTTACATTTTCACGCCCTATCTACTCAATTGAGCAAGATGAAATTTTGCATACACGTTGTTAGAGGCACAGAAAAGGACCTATAGGGTACCTTTCATCCAGAGAAGTACCGTGCTCGAGGGATAACTCAAATCTATGTTAACACGAGTTAGTAATGGTTTTAAAGGCCTTTGTATGTCTAAAACTTCCTGTAATCGACACGAAAGTATATAATCAGCCAATATATAAGTAATCATTACTCACCAAAACTTGAACGACAATTATTCGTGTATTACTTAACCGAAAAGATAAATTAGGTTTACTCAAAGGTCACAAGAAAGTCAAAAGAACTTAAGTTATGTTTAGAAAAGGACAATAATAATATATCCTGGGGATACCAAACAAACCCCAATAGAAAACAAATTGACATTTCAATAGGACCAGCCCGCGGACCGTCCCATTTGCAATTCTAAGAAGCAGTCTTCAATAACATGCCAACGTATGGGAATAAGTGCGTCTTCAAGATCTGATTTCTTGTCCATATATTGACTTCTTTGGAAAAAGCACGTTTTTAGGAAATTAAAATTAAATTAAATTTTAAATATGAATACATTTTATGTGGAATACGACACGAATACTATAGGTTTTTTTTACATCATAGGAGGCAAACGAACAGGTGGATCACCTGACGTTAAGTGATCACAACCGTCCATAGACACTTGCAACACCAGGGTAGTCGCAAGTTTTTTTTTATGTCAAAAGGAGGCAAACGAACAGGTGGGTCACCTGATGTTAAGTGATCACCACCGTCCATAGACACGAGCAACACCAGGGGAATCGCAAGTGCCTTACCAGCCTATGTTTGGGGGAGGGTTAGAGAAAGGGGAAGGGAAAAGGGGAAAGGAGGTGGGCCTCCGACGCTCTCACTGACCAAACCAAACACAACAATGCAAGCACTGTTACTTCACGTCAGTTTTCTGTGTAGTAGGTAGTACCCCGGGCGAGCCGACCTATTCATGGTGAAACCAGTAATAGCTTCAGCCTAGCTCTACCACCTAGGTACTATAGGTATACTAGGTCTTAAGTATTTCAATTCAACAAGTTATCTACTTCTGTGTTTCAACAGTTTGTTAATTTTAGTTACCCTTATTAAATTATGTCAAATATAATAAATTTCATCAAATTCCTAAAATAAGATATATAGTGCGAATTTTGCTTGAACATATTCCGGTTTCAGGACAATTTATTTTTGGTAAATCTTATTCTATCATGTAAATACCGATTTATTTTTTCTGTGCATCATAACAAAACCAAAAATGATATATACATTGGTATACATACATTACATCTACTACAGCAATAAAAGTGTATTACGTGTGTATAAAGTGCATTAGTAAAGTTCTCTAACCCCAAATGACGAGGAAATAGGAATCCCTGCGGAGTCGACGCGCCCCGCTGGTTAATTCTACGGCATATAAGTTTTTATTTATTCGAGTTTCTCTATAAACGTGTCTTACTATGTAGAAGTATTTTACATGAGAATAATACCTTTGTTTAAGGAGTTTTCATATCATTTAGATAGTTTATACTTATTTAACTTTATTATTATTGTTCACGATATATGACATTAAAGGCTTAATCTATAATTACAAAGATCGTGACTTCAGATATGTAAGTATAAAAGATGTTAATTTAATATCTTAATATAAGTTAATATAAATCTTTTTTTCCCCTCGTTATTTTCTTTAGGGCTTTTTTATCATTTTTGACATGTCAGTCCCATCGTAACATATATCTATGTATATATATAGATCATATACTTATATATAGAACTCTCTAAATAGACTAACTACTAAACCTAAATATACTACACAGATTTTTGGAACAGTCCAATATCGGTTCTGCCAGAATGCTGTTCTATACACCCACACCCACGATATTAATATTGTATTCTTTAATAAAACGCATCCTCTGAATTTGATTTATTTTGCACTCTTTCAAAAAACGATGGATGTCGTCAACCACACTTTGCAAATTGTTGTTGGAATTTATAATCCATTCATTATATTTGAATGATAAAATATAATATAGATATATTTTGAAAATATATCTGATTGTATGAAAAATTCACAGCAACAAAGGAGTGTTTATAATATCTTAACTATGTAAGTATACTACATTATTCGTTTTATGTATCAAACGCTACACGAGTTTGGCGTCAAATTTTGCTTTGAAGGTGTTAGCTATTAGTGAAGGGAGGTTTGGAAAATAAACTATGTTCTATTGTTAGATCACTATATTTTTCTTCGCCAAAACTTCAGGCTCGTTGTAGATAAGCCAACACCTATGAACGCGGTGTTCAAACTCATTACTGCTGGTCCATATTGATTACCAATAGTATTCATTTTACATACCTTTTATTTAATTGAATGTAAAATACCTTAACAACCGAGCGACTTTTGGAGATTTTGGAAAAAAAATATCAGTGGTATAATTTATCTAGATGAGCATGGAAAGTAAAAAAAATATCTAAATATAACTTTCCATTAAAATTGTTAACACATGAAGTAACGCAGGAATTGCCTATTTAAATGCGTTATATTACTTTTAAATATTACCAATGATCGGATTTCACACTTTTCACATTAAATACTGTTTACTTTGACGTAGAAAATGAAAATATTGAATATACTATTGAAAATATTTACTCATAATTCTTTGGTGGTCCGACAACGCTTTATAATTCTACGAACAGAATTATATGATCCAAATATATACTTCACGTCATATTTCAATTTACACTTCATGATTTTATCTGTATCACTATATACATAAAGTACCAATTATTTCCCTTCTAATAACAATATATAAGCCTTTCAATCCGATACTCTAATGTGATGACAGCTTAATGCGATCATCTGGTGAACACTTATTTATTTAAAAAAAAAACTACTCTTCCTTTCATACACCGCAACGTGAAAGTACGACTTACACCATCGACTCTTTCTGTTGAGAAAAATGGTATTCGAAGAAAAAAGAGTTCCGTTCCGTCGAAACTATTATAATCCGGCAAAATGTTGAGGACAAATGTACATTTGTACGTACAAATACAATAGTATATTGACGGTGTTTTTTAAACTATCCTTCGTGTTAAATTATTTGAATTTAGAACATCATGGAATGAGTTCGACAGAATTTCAAAATAAACAGAGTTTGTGAATAAAAGACGGTACAAAAAATTACAATGTAACAAAGTGTGTGGCTATGAACACGGGAATCAATGATTTAGTTTAAATCTAATTTCACTATATGTATTGCGTTTATAGAAATCTTGTAGGAATGTACTAAGCAATTCTAATATTATACCCTAATAGCAACTTCAAGGGTTTAGTGTAAAAGCTTAATTAATCAGCCGCGCCAATATATTAGATTTTTTTTTAATCTTTGTCATTTTAATCTTCAAGCATAATCGAAATGCTGCCTGTACAAATTAATTTAATATTGCGGCTGGCATCGGGATTTTCGACGAATAAAACAATAGCAAAAACGTGGAAGCAACACACAATGATTTTAAAACCGTTTGCACCTGCACAACAGTGTTCCCTTAGGATAATAACGCAATTATTCTAAGGTGCAAAGGTTTAGTCGTGAAAAGATAACAAATAAATAGACAGACTGAGTTTTGAGTTTTTACAATATTAGTGTGAACTGAACTCAACAGGAGTTCACACTAATCAATATGAATTTACAAGCATGTATTCCAAGTAATATGCTCTTTTGATATGTGCCAATATTTTGTTAATTTAATCGATACAGCTTCTATTTTGTCTCGACTTTATTTACCAATCATACTCAATTGAATAGTTTATATTTTTTTCTGAACCCCACATTTCCCACGTGCCATATACTGACTAACGCAGCATACCTTTTTAACGTTATTAGTAGGTCTCCTTTTTGACCAACCATAGTACGTAACCATTCGTTCTTAATGGAGTACATTTACTATGAAATCAAAATCTCCGTGTTAGGACACGAATCACAAGGACCTTTAATCCAAATAACACATATAGTATAATATATAGAATATAGAATATCAAAAATATCATGTGAATCAAATCACGGCCACCAGCTATTAAAACATAATACTAGATCCCAATACTTATCTCAATACACGTACTACAAAATTGTTCATCAAATAAGCTCATAGTATTCTTATTGTTACTATTAAGTCTATTATATAACGTCAGCAAGAATTGAAACATTTTTAACATCCTTACTCGTGTATCCCGCCCGACCGCCACTAATCCTTATACTCGAGTTTCCAAAGCCACGAAACCTTCGGCTTTGTATTATATTACAAGCAAGTTTTGTAAAAAGAAATAAAAATATATACGTGGACAGTTTCGAATCTGTGAATAGGTATATCTTAAAACTATAGAAACAGGACAACGTTTCCGAATAACATCTGTCTCACAGATGGGTACGTTGTAATACAAAAACTTTAATATGCGAACAATGCGAAAGTCAATAACAATTATTTGTTAGCTTTGTTTTGTTAGCCAACCAAAGCTATTATTTTATTTTAAATCGCCACAAGTAATTATTCTATTTAAATATCCTATGTTATAATATAAAATCTTACACGTGTATTATGCAACCATCGAAATAAGTACAAAACAGAATAGGTCTCTTCGTACACGTGTTGGTCACGTTGCTATGAAAAATAATATAAATCAATTTAATGTTTACACATATTGCGTAGAAACGGAATGTACGGCGTCTTTAGGGCCACAATTAGACACTACTTCGTCTTTTATCGAATGATAAATTTGGGTTCATGTGAAATATTCTTAAGGAAATAAAATTAATAAAACTCAGAAATAAGTTGACATTTTCGTAGTATTTCTAAAGGTTCTCTCCAATCTTTAGCAAAATGGATTACTTCATTCTATTTAATTGTAAAGTTGTTTCTCATTTCATTATAATATGCTACAGTTTATATTCAAATTACCGAATCAAGTAATTGTTCTAAATATAATTATTTATGAAATGTTTCACTGAACAGTTTTCTAAAAATGCAAATACAGTTTTGATGTAAACGCTCTTCTAAATTAATAGCTCATAAAATATCACAAAAATATGCATGTCGAAAGCATGCGTCGTGTTTATAACTTGCAACAACAAAACGCTTTGTTGTGTTCTGACGTCATCGATAGAAAAAAAATAGAACCGTTCTCTTTGTTAGTAAAAAAAACGTATATCAATTTTACTCTGTGACTATTAATCCATTGTTGACGTTTTCAAAGCCCACATTCGTGAACGTTTAGGACTCACATAAAATTTAATTGACAGACAGGAAACAAAGGCCTTTGTCTTTATTTCTTTTCTCAATAATTTTGTCAAAGACAGCGAACACATTATTTATGCTTTATTTTTGTAAAAGTTATTTGTATTTTTGCCCTGTAATCAATAACGGGAAATAAACCGAACCTTGAAATTCATTGTGACGGCATTTTTGTTCAAAGCAATCCATTAATGACGGCTGCGTATATTATTACGAGCTCCGAAATGTTGAAATAATTCTTTGATTGAATAAAATTTTGATAAGACTCTGAAATTGATGTATTCATGAAATATGAAAGCAAAAATAATACTTGCAGAAATGCTTTTAAAGTAACATTACGTTTCTTGAGAAATACTTATAAAGATAATTTCGAATTTCCTCTTGAAAAAGGGTTTCTCTTTACTGTAAAACCTCACTTCAAAAGATATGAAAATTATCTCTGAAAATAGTAAATTAACTTTATATGTCGTGGGTTCATAGATGTGTTGATGCGAACAAAAAGTATGCAAGGTTATCGCTAATGTGTGATGGATGAACTTACAAAATATAATAAAATTATCTATTATACTACTTTGTAGCACTGTGTAAGTTTATACCTTATCCAAACAAAGCCCTTGAAGTAATAGGTGCACTTGAGAATGCTGATAAAATAAAAATAGAACGGCAGGGCGGTACCTTTTTAAAATTTACCAGCAGGAGCAGTGTTGAGTACATACCTGTAAAGAAAAAAATATTTTATAAATATTGCATTCTTATGATATTTCCATTTAGATAATAAAGCTTCAGTTATTAAAAACTAGCTGATAATTTAACTACATAAAATTGAAGTATATTATACAATTAAATTATTTGATACCTGTATGTTATTTAGTCGTTAAAATTAGAAAATCATAATTGAAAAATAATTCATCGCGAATATGCACACATAACAACTTATTACAGTACCCGCTATTTGATTTGATATGTCGGAGACAAGAGTGAGTTAAGATCGGCTTGCTTTGGTTCTGTAAAGCGTTCTCTCTATCGCACAACGCAATGACTGTGGTAGACAAAGACGTTATGCGAAAGCAATCTTAGCTGACTCTCCTCCCCGACGACACGGCGTGCAAAATCGAAAGTTGGATACTGTGAATACATTACGTAGTAAGATCTATGCCTTATCAGGTATTAACATATTAATTTCCTTTATGACTGGATACTGTTCAGACAGATTTCAATAGACTGATATTATTTGAAAAAAAAAAAATCTATTGACCCGATTAATTTTTTCTTTCGTCGTTAAAAAATGTACAATTCCACTTTCGAATTATGTTTTGAAATTAACAATAATACATAAATAATAGATAAAACTATTACTATAAAAATGTATATACTACTTGCAATTATTTTTATTTGAAAAATATATTAGTAGTTGGGAATTTAATCTACTACGAATATTATTATAACATTTTGTAGAAGTTTATTGCGAGTGACGACTGAAGATTAACGAGATCCATGTACGCTCCCCATCCAATTACTTACTGTAGTATACGAGGAGGTCAATCTATCTATATTTGATCTAAAAAGTCACAGAATATACACGTTATGGCATCCCTATCGATATTATATCTGTTACGCAATTTTATTTTGTATCGGCATACATAAAGATAAGATTTGAATGGGCGATGGCGTTTTGTATAACTCATGAATTTATTCGTATGCGAAATAAAAAGGGAACGTGGAAAAAACGTATATAAGATGTATATATTCTGATTAGATTTTCTTGTTTCTAAATTTGTTTTATAACTAATACAATACATTTATTAATAATTCCTGATAACATTACGCATCATTTAATACAAAGTATTTTCTATATATACAGTAAGAACGTAAATCTAACGGGTCAAAACTATTTAGATTTTTGTAAAAAAAAAAATGTTGCATGTGTCTAGCAAAATGTAATAAAATAAATAAAAAATACATTTAAATCATTTTTAGAAGTGTATGTCTGTCTGTCTGTTTACATGAACACGCAACACTGCTAAAATACTGCGTTCATGATAAAACTTCTTCAAGAAAATCGTATAGTATATCTTCGAGTGACACTTAGTCTTAGTTTCATTAAAATCGGTTCAGTTATAAAAAAAGTATTATCATATAAATTAATACGTGAAGCCCAAACTTTGTATCCCTTTTTTAAGGAATTGCGTGAACGGATGAACGTGAAACTTGGCATAGTTAAAGTTTATATGGAGGAGAAATGCAGAAAGCTATTTATTTTGTATAAAATGCATTAGAAGTACATTAAATTAATTAAAATATGCATTACTCACACTACTGCTTCAATTTTACACAACATATACACACATGTACATAAAAAAGACATTGTATGTATTGTATGTATTATTTTACAGTTACTTTCCAATTACCCTTTTTCATTCTACATTCAACAATGATATTATAACATAAAACTATTATTATAATAACTGAGTAACCATGATAAAAATCCTTGATTATAGAAGTAAGTTGACAAAAGAACCCTAATAAAGTTCAAACTTAAAAAAATTAATGAACTACGGTCGAATGTCGACCACTGGGCGCCCACTAGTACTTTTAATAACGACGCGACTTAAGTTCGCTAGAAAAGTAGATAAGTAAATAGACTTAATACATTCAGGTGACTTTATTAATCTGTCTATTTACATAATGTTTTGCGGAGACGAACACAGCACAGCACAGCTAGTATAAATATAATTCCATGTCTATTAAATCATTATGTTTTCAAAAAGTATATCCATCAAATTAGATTAAAAAATACTAAGGTTCGGACGAACGTTTCTCATTATAATATCCAAACATCAAGAGAATAAATATTAAAATGTTAATGCGGTGAAATCCGCAAAATGTAAACTGAGTCTTCGCTGTGGATTCTCAAGGAAATTAATTATAATACAACATTCATTCCGACGGAGCTTTAAAATTATTCTATTACCGAGATCCTGTAACGCCCACAATGAAATTAAAACCCGTATTCTGGATCTAGAAATCTGATTAAATTTCAATTCGAATTTAAGTGAACGTTAACGTTCTAGAGTACACAATTCAACGAAACATAGAGCTATGCGAAAGGAATTTCTGTTTGAAACGAAATACTCACTCGAAATTTTAATCAGGTAAACGAATTCGGTTAAGCAAAGTTTTCAGGATTAAGTTACCTCGTCGGTTTCACTAAGAGCTCTTAAATTTGCTAATAGCACTTTGTCTTTTTTTGTTTATAACAAACAAGTTGAAAGTAATTCTCAAACATTTGCAAACACAGACTTATGTTATTAATTAAGTAATTAGTTAAATCATTTATTTCCTGCAGCAAATGATATAGGTTTCTCGAAAACATTTATTATTAATAATGTATATATCTTTAAAAAAAAAGGTTCTAAGTAAAAAAAATCTCTTGCTTTACAGCCTAATGCTTCTCTTAGATTTCAGTTTAAATCACAAATGTAATGTAATCTTAAAAACAACGTTTTTTTTTTTTTTTATGTCATAGGTGGCAAACGAACAGGTGGGTCACCTGCTGTTAAGTGATCACCACCATCCATGCACACTAACAACCCCAGAGGAGTCGTAAGTGCGTTGCCATCTTTCGGAGGGAAGGGTTAGGGGAGGGAAAAGGAGAGGAGAGAGGAGAGGGGAGGGGAGATGGGTCTCCGGCGCTCTCACTGACCGAACGAAACGCAACAATGCAAGCACTGTTACTTCACGTCGGTTTTCTATGAGAGGGTGGTACTACCCCGGGCGAGCCGACCCATTCATGCTGAAACCAATAAAAGTTTCAGCGTGGCTCTACCACCATTACGTTCTATCACGTATATTCTATTGTCTATCACGTTGTAAGTTAAAACATTTTTCTTGTGATATACGGCCTAATGGTTCACTGAGATTTCAGTTTTATTCACAAATGTTTACCTATCGTTTCCACAAGAAAGATAATAAAGATCACAAACAACAGAATAAAATGTGATTAAATTTTCCATTATTGCTGTCATAAGTTAGAAAGGAATAAACGATTTCGGCAATATAAGTACTAATTTAATAATATTTATAACCCTTTTATTGATATTACTGTATCATAGTCGCATCATATCACAGTGTGAAGTAGTCCGGTGAAACTGTTAAGACCTTGCTTGGTCAATAGCGTAGTCAGTACGAAAAAAAAATCACAGTGTGTAAATACTATTGTAAATAAATTGTAAATACTACTGTAAATAAATTGTAAATACTATTGTAAATACTATTGTAAATAAATTGTAAATAGTATTGTAAATAAAATATACACGAATGACGATTAACCTGTGTTTGAATATTTACTAGAAACTAGAATACGTTCTAGCTTATTCATGACTGTTTAGAAAATACACAGTATTTTAATGTCTTTAATAGGTTACGGAATTATAATCTTTATTCATATTTCAAACATATGGAAATTGGTAGATCAGAAATAAACTTTAAATTACAAACATCTTGTAGTTTCCAAAGCTTCTGGCTTCAGATCCACTCTTGAATTTCAATTTTCCAGTTGATTTATTTGAGGATAATTTAGATAAGCCCTGGGCTAGAGCGAGGGTGGATATGTCGGAGACTCTAGTAACTTGTATGTGAAACTAGGTTGGGTAAATTCGACAAGGATTACGTAAAAGTTACGAGTTCACGTCCGTTAGCTTTTTCATGTAACTATCATGAATTAAATCAAGTAATTTTATTTAGACACTAGCGGACCTGGCGGACGTTGTCCTGCCTCGATAATAAAAAAACCCTAAAAGTCAACCGCAACGCCACCTACCGGGGTCCAATTGTGAATCTAAACCATTCTCGGATCCACTGGAACACGCACACAGAGTTTTATTAAAATCGGTCCTGCCGTTTAGGAGGAGTTCAGTGACACACACGCACAGAAGAAATATATATATAAAAATTATTGCTCCGAGTGCCAATATATATGAAAACCATACTAATGTTAATAATTTCAATAAACAAATTCTAACATAGAAACATTGTCATCCCCCTTTCCTTATCCCTCCCCCACACACAGGCTGGCAACGCATTTGCGACTCCCCTGGTGTTGCTAGTGTCTATGGACGGTGGTGATCACTTAACATTGGGTGACCCACCTGTTCGTTTGCCTCCTTTTGACATAAAAAAACCACTATTACTCATGAAAATTCAAAAGAGAACACATTTATTTCAACACAACACCTTCTTTCACGCTCACATTTAACACTATAGTAGTTATAGATTTTTTATTCCTCTTGCTGGCATGCCCTTACCACTAACTTTTGGTTTGCCTCCAATGATATAAATAAAAAAAACTGATTATTCTTTCACTTTTCTGTTATTGGTACTACATTTTTACATGTTCTCATATAATATTCAAATTGTATCCACTCTAATTACACTACAACAGGCATATTAACATATTGATCTCTAGAAAAATGTATAATACAGAAGACATACTAAAAATTACATAGACTAGCTGACCCGGTACGCGTTTGTGTGGCTCAGTTATTGCATATTAAATTAAAATAATAATAAACTATTTCCAAAATTAAACTTGACGGAATTTATAAGATATCTATAACAGTCGCTAGTCGGTCCTACAGTTGTCTGTCAACAAACTAATTTAATGAAGAAACTTACATTTAATAACAATAATTAACGTTGACAATAATTCAATTTGTTATTAAAGAATATTTAGGCTATTAACCGAAATATAAATTATCCTATCTCTCAAGTTGTACCAAATTATACATAAACAAAACCAAATATAGTAGAACAAAGTTGAATAAATCTGAATAAATACCTGCGCAAAATTTGACAATGACCCACATACTACAGGTGAAGCTAATAAAAGCGTGATAAAAAAATCTTTATTCAGATTTATTCAACTTTGTTCTACTATATTTGGTTTTGTTTATGTATAATTTGGTACAACTTGAGAGATAGGATAATTTATATTTCGGTTAATAGCCTAAATATTCTTTAATAACAAATTGAATTATTGTCAACGTTAATTATTGTTATTAAATGTAAGTTTCTTCATTAAATTAGTTTGTTGACAGACAACTGTAGGACCGACTAGCGACTGTTATAGATATCTTATAAATTCCGTCAAGTTTAATTTTGGAAATAGTTTATTATTATTTTAATTTAATATGCAATAACTGAGCCACACAAACGCGTACCGGGTCAGCTAGTCTATGTAATTTTTAGTATGTCTTCTGTATTATACATTTTTCTAGAGATCAATATGTTAATATGCCTGTTGTAGTGTAATTAGAGTGGATACAATTTGAATATTATATGAGAACATGTAAAAATGTAGTACCAATAACAGAAAAGTGAAAGAATAATCAGTTTTTTTTATTTATATCATTGGAGGCAAACCAAAAGTTAGTGGTAAGGGCATGCCAGCAAGAGGAATAAAAAATCTATAACTACTATAGTGTTAAATGTGAGCGTGAAAGAAGGAGGGTAACTGGAAAATGTAAGTTACTCATTTTTCAAGTATGTCTAAAGCCTTATCAAAATGGTAGCATATTCTTTTACCTTTACAACCTTTTTAGGTTCTGGAACAAGTAAATTATCACAAGACACATAAGATAAATCAGACTCAACTAATTTGAATTTTGTTGCAGAATAATTGATTGACTTAAAAAACATAATTTTAACTTCACCATCTTCTTCTACTTCAGATAAGGCTTTACCCAGACATACATAATCCTGTTTTAAGGTGGAAATTTTAACCAAGACACAAACACCTAGTTTTATTTTATTGACATGAATATTTTCCTTTTAGATCAAAGCATCTTCATTTTGTTTTGATGTGCCGGGTTGTTCTGACAAATAAGTGCTAGAAGGTTTTTCTTTCAATGATATTAGAGCAGCATCATCATCGGAATCTGAGCTGTAGATAGTGTTGTAAAATCCTTTTGGTCACTTTTGACAAAGATTGCTAATATCAGACATTGTCGCAAGGTGAAGGAGTTTATTGTGCCACTGCAATTTTTAATTTTTTTAATGAAACGTATTGCTTAGGATGCATCCAAGAGCAAAAGCCGCGCTGACAAAAACAACGTAAATTTCTATATTTTAGAACTCCAGCCTCTTCAGTGAACTACAGTTACTACGCGTTGGTAACAGAGTTGCACAGTAACAGAGTAGTAAATTTAACATGCCATAACACATAAATGATAAAGTAAAGCGTAAATTACACTTTTTCTTTCATATTTAGATTATTAACCTCTTTGACAACATATTGACTCTAAAATAATGAAAAATACGTTATTTACTTACGTAAATAGGTAGGTAACAAAGTAGACGCACAATAAAAATACGCAGCAGGTTGAAAACTTCGCGGCCGACTGACACCTCCTATACCTCCTCCCCAGCTCTCCCGGACAACAAGTAATAATACAGAGATCCCGCCCAAGCAAGTACAAAGCCTAAACAACGCCATATATAATATTGTCATGATATCTAAGGTATTTAAGTATAATTTCAAAGTGTATGTGTTATAAACCTTTTACTCATACATTTTTGAGTAACGGAATTTATTTAGTGATCGTATAAGAATAAAACTATGCATGCGCCATTAAAAAAAATGCATGTTATTATGAGCACCTCCAGATATCATTTTATCATTTTTTTGTCATTTTTTTACAAAAATATACATTTATTTCTAATTTACACTATTCTTAATCCAAATTTATTAAATCTTATTTTCTGTTTTTTACTTGGGTTTTTTTATGAAAGCGTGTTTTTTTTTAGTTTTTTTAAACTATTATTTATTTTTCATTTTTTAGTTAATTTTTTTTTACTTTTTTTATTATTGCATTGCATTGCATTGCATTGTCATCGACCTTTGACAGTTATGCAAAGTTTGAATTAAATCTGATCGTTCAAAGTAAGACAAAATCGAGCTCAAAGGGGTCGGTTATAGACATACATGGGTCATTGTCAAATTTCGCGCAGGTAAACTTGTCCCTTAACTATAATTATTTTTTTATTAGTCATAATTATATAACATCTTTCAAAATTTATATTAAATACGATATACATCGCACTAATAAACATTCAAAACAAAATAAATAATAGTTTAAAAAAACTAAAAAAAAACACGCTTTCATAAAAAAACCCAAGTAAAAAACAGAAAATAAGATTTAATAAATTTGGATTAAGAATAGTGTAAATTAGAAATAAATGTATATTTTTGTAAAAAAATGACAAAAAAATGATAAAATGATATCTGGAGGTGCTCATAATAACATGCATTTTTTTTAATGGCGCATGCATAGTTTTATTCTTATACGATCACTAAATAAATTCCGTTACTCAAAAATGTATGAGTAAAAGGTTTATAACACATACACTTTGAAATTATACTTAAATACCTTAGATATCATGACAATATTTGAATATAAGGAAGTAATAATACGAAGCTTTAATCGTTTTAAGTTTATCTAATGATGTCTCAAACAAAAATCTTTTATTCAAATGTAAAATAATTGACACTTGACATTTGGAAATGATAAAACGGATAATAAATTCAATAGGAAATAACAATGAATAAATTGTAAGAGGCAACAATGGAGAATTTCGGTAGCGATCCAATTAGTCGGAGATATCTTTTTGATATTCGATCATTCTATAGACTGTGTTAACAAAATAATTCCGAGTGTAATTTCGACCGAAGATATCGTTTAAGAAAACAACTGCAAAGTTAAAATAGGAAAAAAAGAAATTTTTAAAAGATCATGAAACACTGCTAAATAGCTTCTTATAATGAGAAGTTTTTTTTTTATGTCCTAAGTGGCGAATGAACAGGTGGGTGGGTCACCTGCTGTTAAGTGGTGACCACCGTCAATGGACATCAACAACACCAGAGTTGCCACCCTTTGAGGGGAAAGGATTAGGGGAGGGAGAGGGAGAGAAGGAGAGGGAAGGGGAGGTGGGCCTCCGGCGCTCTCACTGACAGAACGAAACGCAACAATGGCAAGCGCTGTTACTTCACGTCAGTTTTCTATGAGAGGGTGGTCCTACCCCGTGCGAGCCGACCCATTCATGCTGTATCAAACATAGCTAAGCTCTAGAAAAATAATAACTATGCTACATCTATATAGAGTCTAAATTCAACCAAAAATGAGCGTACACTTCTTTAAAAGGCCGGCAACGCATTTGCAACTCTCCTGGTGTTGCTCGTGTCTATGGACGGCGGTGATCACTTACCAGCAGGTGACCCACCTGTTCGTATGACCTCTATAATATAAAAAAAACCTAAGAGACAGTTTATAGATAGGTAGCATAGTTTATATCATGCCTTTTGCATAAACTGAATTTGAAGTCGGATTTTCGCAATTTGCTATGTTTTAACGAATTACGTCTCTTGAGGCCGAGAAGATAACATACACTCTGTACCATAGAAAATATATATTTAATATCAATATATACAATACAACTTAATATATTTTGAAAATTCGAATTAATTTTATTCTAATTCGTCCTAAAAACTCACTTGAACGCGAGAAGAACGTATTTCAGAGAAACCAGAATGAAACTCGGGCAAACTTGAGACAAACCTACAACTCCAAAGTCAATACTTACATTTAATTATTGTATGTTTCTATATCTGATTTTAAAGAATAGGCATATTATATAGTTTGCAGAGCAAAAATACAACAGACAAAAAATCACGGGCAAAAAAGCTGCAAAAACACTTTTTCAATTCAGAACAGAACAGATTATATAGCCGTCAAATTTCACACACGATGAATCAGTTAATATTAGGCACGAGAAGAAAATAAAAAATTCACTACATTCCACCAGCTCGGGACCGAAATTTCTAAAATTATTTCTCTCTATACCCTCCCTAAAATAAAAAAAATAATTCAAATACTTGAAATATTTAATCAGGGGAAGTCATATTAATCAGCCCGCTTTTTGATTTCGAATAAATAACAGAACCGGTAGCGGGATTCGATTTTCCACTCCAATAATTTCGGATACATTTAATTCGACAAAGCCTCTTTAATGTTCTGACAAATCTATTATTAAAGTATATTACGGTTCGTATCTAATCATATTGAGAGGATTACTGTAATACGTTACTTTTATTAGATTGCTAAGTAAAATGAAATACCCATTATTATTTATTTTATGAAAGCCACAAAATTATTATTATAAGTAAGCTTGGAACATTTTAAAATTGTATTAATAAGCGATTTACATTTTAAATTACAAGTTACTATCAGAAACATAGAGTTTTCCAAGTGGTCATCTTTATCGGTATATACGAGTTTAACTAATTCAGTAAGCATATGGACTAGTCTTTATATATAAATTTCCAATGTACGTGTTTTTGTAATTCTTTCACCTCCTAAACGGCTAGATTGGTTTTAATAGTTTTTTGTATTTATGTTTGTTAGATATTGTTGGACCCGATTATTGGCGCTTTAGCAAAGATACAGATCTGTGAAATGTTACTGACCGTATTTTAACTTATTTTTTATTTCTCGGATAAAATACGCATTTTCCCAAATATTCATCAATAAAAATTTATTTATTTTAGATATGGAATAAATTGGAGCAGCCAATGAACGAAAACAACGTAGTAAAACCACTTTGGTAGGGCTCTTTCTAATTCCCGCCTAACTAGCTACCATCTTCAAGTAGAAAATCAGTAGCCAAACATCTATAGACATATCCCAACAGATGTATTTGAGAAACAATCCACCTCTAAAGTGTTAACATCTTTAGCCACACCAGCATTTGAACATCAGGTGAGCTCGTGGTGAAATGCCAAAATCTATAAAGCATGAAAAAATGAAATGACGGTTATAAATGAATGGATTATGGATATGTTTATGGATGTGATGTGATTTTTTTTATGTCATAGCAGACAAACGAACAGGTGGGTCACCCGATGTTAAGTGCTCACCATAGACGGGAGTCGAAAGTGCATTGCCAGCCTGTGTTTGGGGGAAAGAGAGGGAGGGGGGAGAAGAGAGGGGAGGTGGGTGTCCGGCGCTCTCACTGACCTAAAGAAACGCAACAATGCAAGGACTGTTACTTCACGTCAGTTTACTATGAGAGGCTGGTACTAGCCCGAGCAAGCCGACCCATTCATGCTAAAACCGGTAATAGCTTCAGCGTGGCTCTACCACCTACAAAATGGATGTGATTATGAGTCAGGTCTGATAAAAAGCATAATAAATATGTTGGTACCGTTCTATATTTTACACTATAATAAATCTGGCTTAAATAGAATAACATGAAGAATATCAAAGTATCAAATTTTGGATAGATACGAAATATCTTACAAAAGGAATGAATTCAATAAGCGCCAGTGAAATACGACCAATAAAGTAGCGCAAGTATTGTTACTTGGACGCCTGCGGACGATACCACAGAGCGGGAGCAAACAAATGAAAGCTGCTGTGAAACTTTTACAGAAAACTATATTATAATTTATATTCTTTACAAACACACATAAAACCCTCTATTTTAAATAACTATATACGCATTAAAGGTACTAAACTTGTAATATCAAAACCTTGGGGTGTAAGGGGTGTCTAATAACATCATAAGACTTGAGACACCCAAGCCAACCTCACCTGCACGTGGTGCACCCTGCTAAATAACGAACGAGGCAATGGCGAAAGCGGGATGGTAGGGTTTTACAGCCGAAAAAGCCCGTATTAGTGATTCGCTTCTTTGGGTCGCGTTTCGGGTTCAGCCTGTGCATATCCAGCTGTTCGCAGGCCGGCATGACAGCGGCGACCGGCGATGGATAGTGTGTCACTCAATGGTCGCCATTGTTTTTGGATTGTACTGTGCTTACCATCAGTCACTGTGCAGTCATTTTGCCGTGCTACAATAAAAAAAAAAACCTTAATCTTTCGGACAAGTAACCCAAAAGAAGTGGTATACCACTATTGCAAATGCTATCCAATCACTGTGAAATTTAAATAAATATTTATTCTATTGACAAAAATTTGATATTTACATAAATAATTCAAGCACAAATCTTTTCTAAATCTCGACCCGATAATAGTAGCCGCTAATAACACCACTGAAATAGATAATACTAAAAAAAATACTGATTTACGAATCGAAAACTATGAACAGTGTTAAAACGTATATGAGGTAATAATTCACGTTTGGTTCGAATATATGAAACAAGTAATTGTATCACCACATAGAATATATTGAATAAAATTTGCCCTTTTGTATATTTCAACCGACATCTCACCAGAACAATAACGCCTTAATGTAATGCTACAAATGAATACGGAATTCCGCGAGGGAATTACAAAGAAGTGAGAAATGTTCATACGAATGTGGAAATACAGGATGATACTTGAAGTGAAGCAGCGGACATGGATAAATTAATACGCTGAGACGTGCAGCTTTCACAGAGGGAAATAAAATAGACGGGTCACTAATAGCTTTTGTCCCATTCGATGTAATTTGCTTTCACCGATTGTTATTACTCTCATGCACATTCATGATTTTTACGGTTTAATTTTTTTACGATATATAGACACCGGATAATTGCGTTTCGGATAAGCAATAATCTTCAAGTGCTGTATTAATATAATAATATGCTACGGATTTACATATATCGTAACCTATGATTGATTTTCGCTTCGTAATGCAATTATAGTAAAATTGATTCGATATTTTAAGAACTCAGTCTCTTTTTAGGAACCTTTTCTTTACAATTTAAGGAGTTTACATATTTTTTAATACTTTGTAGGTTATAAAATATATGTGTAAACTAGAGTATAGAGAAAATGCGAGTTTGTTTGTTCTAATTTTTTTTTATAGTAGCACGGCAAAATGACTGCACTGTGCCTGATGGTAAGCACAGTACAATCCAAAAACAATGGCGACCACCGAGTGACACAGTATCCATCGCCGGTCGCCGTTGTCATGCCGGCCTGCGAACAGCTGGATATGCACAGGCTGATCCCGAAACGCGACCCACAGAAGCGAATCACTATGATGGGCTTTTTCGGCTGTAAGACCCTACCACTCCGCTTTCGCCATTGCCTCGTTCGTTATTCAGCAGGGTGCGCCACGTGCAGGTGAGGTTGGCTTGGATGTCTCAAGTCTTCAATGTTATTCGAGACCCCTTACACCCCTTACATGCTTACATGCTTTAAGTACTCATCCAACCATTATGAAATTTGGCAAACCAGGTTTTTAGGGGTACTGAAAGGTGCATAGATACTTATTATAAAAAAAAAGTCCTATTACCAAGGAATAGATTGAATGTATATTAATGCGACTAAAGTCACAGCCAAAAGTAAGTAGATTAATATAGTTAATATAATTTTATATACATAAGATGGTCTCCTTGAAACTGTGAAGCGAATACTTTAAGTAATAACTTAGCTACAACTTTTTTTAATTTATAAAAGAAAAAGTACGTAGAAACAAAATAAAAGTACGGTTATTGAACGCGGTGGAAAACAATGCTTAACGTTCAAAGTTCGCGGGTTTAATGAAAAAGTAATGAATGAATACTCATGCGATCGTTTCATTTTAAAATACGAGCCAAATCATACGCCCGAATTGTATTACAAACACTCTTAGCCACAAATTAAATATTGGTAATAAATGTAATCAGAAATCAATGAACCATGAAATCGCTCTACTGATTTCATAACGGCATTTAATTAATGTTTTGTGTTAGGTAGTATTCAATCAAAACGATTGGACTAACTTACAAATTACTTCAAACTTTTTCTGTACTATCTTATAAACTTTTTTCAGTATTATCTGCTTCTATACATAAATGGGCGCGGATGAAACAGTTCAGTATTTTTTATCCTTAGTTTGCCAATCGATTTTCTTTATTTATTTTTTTGTTTCATAGCTATTGATGAACTTTATCTTATCAATTAAAAAATAGGTAACGGTGTTATTTTTTATTACATACCATCGAGGAGTTGAGTCTTTATTTTAAGTTTAAACATTTATTTATGTTCTTTTTTTTAATACTGAGTAACACTGTTTGCCTGACTGATTTTCAAAGCTATACGGAACCAGAAATCTTTATATCTTTATTCGTCATACCTCTGGATCCTTACGGTCTACTAATATACTTTATTTGTGCACTTTCTGGCAATAAAAAAACCTAAATAATATTGAAAATTACAAAAATAACGAGTTATGGCCGACTTTCGATCACTGTATAACCACTACTTTCAATTATTCGACAACATCGAAAATCGAACAATTGATTTTTGCAATTTAACCGTATACACTACTAGGTTCCAGCTGCGACTCCGCCCGCGTTAAATTACAGCATAAAATTTAATAATAAATAGTATAATAAAATGTATAATATAAAACATTCTTTATGAGAAAACATTAAGGTGTGCCGCCACCTTTCACAATGATCAGACAAACGGTATTGGAATTTACTGATCTCATACATGTGTAATCTTTGCATAGGTATTTAGAGAAAGGTGATTAAAAAGAATATATAAGGTAAACAAAATAAATTATAATAAGTGTTTTACCAATATATAACATTAACAATGATAAATATTAAAAATATTATGGCGTTGATGTTAGAAGATATTTTTTATAAAATTTCAATGGTATTTATTATTTTATGATGCATGCGGAGAAAGCCTCAATAAATTTTGATGGAGTATATCCGGTTGTATTTTCGCAGCTTACTGCTTTTCCCGTTCGGGAAATATAATAAGCGGGTTATAACATTTGCATATAGATCACCGTGTCCCTACCCCAGAAACAGATTCGAACTCAGACTTACTTCATATCAAATACATATTTGATATAACATAACATAAGTTATTGCAAATTTTATTAATAAAAAAAATCACATGAAATACAACTTAAATGGATTAAAAATTGACGAATGAAGCTGCTATTCCCTATAAAAGACGTTTTAATAATTTGTAGCATTATCGGTGATAAGACATTGTGTCAGACTGTATCACAACCACGTATAATCCAAAAACCCGGCCTAGTGGTCATTTTTAGTTCGTCGCGTTTCGGAATCGTTCATTTTCCTGCCAAGAAGTTTTTAAACGAGTATGACAAAAACCACTACCGATGCATTATATATGTCTTGATGATCGCCATCATTTTTTTATTGTACTGTTCTTACTATCAGAAACAACAATGCCACCTCTTTGTTGTACAATCGAAGAAAAAATCATTTAATAGCGCATTTCAATACCTATTTAACTATCTATTGGTTTGATATATCTAAAATATCTGTACGTATATATCATGAAAATATAATTTCTTTGAGGCTCGGTAACATCAAAAGTAATGAATATATCAGCATAGGATTATAAGCATTCAATGAAGAATTTTTCGTAGATTGTTCTATGCTACTTTTTTTTAACCAGAGAACTCTTGCTTTTTTTAATTCCCAAAAAAGCGGGCGGGAATTCTCTAGTTTAAATTAGAATCGAATAAAATCTCAGTTTAGAAGGAATAAATAACATTATCTCTATATGTCGTATCCACCTACTCATATTTTTTTAACCTTGGTAAGATGATTGAAATAAATCTGAACAGCGAACTTCGACCCGAGGCTTTCAATTTATTTATGAACATTCCGCTCTTGATACGAGTCTGGAATATTCGTATATACTTGTATGTTGTTATTTATGGATTTCTTATGAAGACCAAGTGAATAACGGGTACACGCTTTCACATTTGCACAATACATCCTCTCTCCTATATTCGGGGTAAAATAAATTTAAATGGGAATTTTTCACGCCCGTATTTACTTGAAAATATTAACATATATTCTTCTTAAAAATAATATTAAAACTACCTAATTGTAATATATGTACAATCATAATTATTTCTGGGCGAAGGCTTCTCACTAAGGGCAGACAATAGGGCAGATAATAATTATCACGTATTTGTGATTTTAAATATGAAAAATAATTAAACTTTTCTACTAACATTCATATAAATATATACGAATTGGAAATCGTTTGTAGGTTCAGAGGCTAGAATTATCTGAAACTAGAGTAATATTTGGTTAGTCTTACGCCTTTGAATACTAAAAATCAATGATTAATTTAGCACAATATAGTTGTAAGCATTGAACAAAAATAATGTTGTTTTTTCGATAATTTACACTACATAAAAAAATTATATCATATAATTTTTATTGTTATGTTCAAAATACCTTTTAAATAACAAATAATAAGTAGTTGTTTGTAAGATATGAACAGAAAAGTCAGTCACAGCGCATGACGTGAATTGTTCCCGACCATAGAGTAACAAACACGCGCGTAGTTGTAAGTGTAAGCGGTTTCATAATTCTATGTTCCCGACACATTGTGACTACACTTGTTACACTACACTATACACTACAGTAGTAAGTATTACGTTTACCTACCACGCACACTTTAGAACATTCACATCGAATAAAAAAAACTAAATACAACGCCATAACAGATACAAGTGTTTTAAGAGAAAAATTTAAAATATTTAGCAGAATATATTTCAAATAAAGTTACAGTTATGAACTAAGATTTGTAAATATAACAAACCTATAATTATAAACCAAAAGTATTTTTAAAAGCGTTACCTATTTAAGTTTACTAGTGGGCGTCCAGTGGTCGACATTCGACCATAGTTCATTATTTTTTTAAAGGGATACATATTATAGTAATAGTTGTATGTTATAATATCATTGTTGAATGTAGAATGAAAAAGGGTAATTGGAACGTAAGAGTAAAATAATACATACAGTCGAGCATAGCAACCTCCTTCACAACCTTTTTTGAAGTCCTTTATTGACAGATGTCAAAATGTCTTTTTTATTTACATGTGTGTATATGTTGTGTAAAATTGAAGCAGTAGTATGAGTAATGCATATTTTAATTAATTTAATGTACTTTTAATGCATCTTATATAAAATAAATAGCTTTCTGCACTTCTCCTCCATATAAACTTTAACTATGCCAAGTTTCACGTTCATCCGTTCGCCCAATTCCGTTAAAAAGGGATACAAAGTTTAGGCTTCACGTATTAATATATAGATAAAAAGGGATACAAAGATTAGGCTTCATGTATTAATATATAGATACTCAACTTTACAACGTATAAAAACTATATGAGCGACTCAATACAATTGAGCACATCAGCCATTGAAAAGTTATTCCTAGAAAAAATCCTGAATACGTATGCTCCAATTTAAATACATTTTTTCGTATTACAATTTGTAGTGTATCTGTATGGGGGTTATCAAAATTCCGCCTGTGTCATTACATCCGACGGGTGTACAAAGGATACGAGACTCGCAGGAAGACCTGTTATGGTAAACAAGTCCACATTCGTCACGGGAGATGCCACCCACGGAGATTTAATAGCGAATAGAATTATATTTTTATTTACAACTAGCTGACCCGTGCGACTTCGTCTGCACCAAATCGGTTATTACCGGTTTCGATTGTACTTTTAAACGCGAAGAATCTAAATACATCTCAAAACCCGATTGCAGCGATACCTACTGTTTCAAATTGTGAATCCCAGCTATCCAGGGACTCACTCAAACATATACCCAGATGGTATGTGAGAAATATTTTAAAATATGCTTTGAACCCGTTCGCAGCATCACCTACCAGGTCCAATTAAGATAACAAATAACCTACATATATTGCCGATAAATGTCTTCCCAGTACGTTGTCCCAGTAACTTCTGTCCCAATAAGCCTACAACCCGTTCGTAACATCATCTACCGGGTTCAATTAAAATAAAAACTAACCTACGTATATTGGCAATAATGTAAAAAAAGCTTGAGAGGTCCATGAACCTCCAGTTGGAACGTAGTTCCTTTCCCTTTTTTGTAGGCGTTTACTATACGCTCAGTATAGTTTACATTATAAAATATCAAGTTGATAAAGTTAAATTGTAATTTAAACGTTAAAATATATTCATAAAATAAATAATGATAAATTAAACACTGAATGACATAATAACTATTTTCAACTTGTATTAAAAAATTTTCACACTACATTGTATTAAAGAAAAACATAAATATTAAAAAGATATGAGCAACATGTGTCATCTGTCACTTGCCTGTGACTATTTGTCTAAGAGCTAGGCAACGGTTTCGACAGCGAATTGGCTGCCGGTAAACCTTTACAGGCAAAAATATTGAACTTTATATAATTTTAGAATGTTTTGTTTTTCACTAACTTTTAAACGCTACTAAAACGTGAATTTATTATTGCCAGACATTTTTGATATTAACAATAATGTGCCCGATGCAATTTTTTGTAAATAAAGAAGTATGTTCAAACCATGTTAAGATATCTGTAATTTTATTGAAGTTATATTTCTTTTGGCGCGTTAGGGAAAAATGATGAGAGTAAATTTTTACGATGAACGCGCACACCGTAACAAAAAAATGATGAGAGTAAATTTTTACGATGAACGCGCACACCGTAACAAAAAAATGATGAGAGTAAATTTTTACGATGAACGCGCACACCGTAACAAAAAAATGATGAGAGTAAATTTTTACGATGAACGCGCACACCGTAACACAAAATAATTCATTTCGAACCATTTTATTTTTTCCCTTGCAAAGAACATATTTCATTTTGTTAACCAGGCTCTTCCACAATTATGGCTATCTTTATTATACAGCCAGTGTTGCGCTAAGCTAGAGTTATAGCTAAGTTATTCTATACATAGGTTTTGGTAGGGGGTAGAGCCACGCTGAAGCTATTACTGGTTTCAGGATGAATGGGTCGGCTCGCCCGGGGTAGTACCACCCTCTAACAAAAAGCCGACGGGAAGTAACAATGCTTGCATTAGTGCGTTTCGTTCGATTAGTGAGAGCACCGGAGAGGCCCACCTCTCTTCCCCTTCCTCCGGCGAGCCGACCCATTCATCCTGAAACCAGTAATAGCTTCAGCGTGGCTCTACCCCCTACCAAAACCTATGTATAGAATAACTTAGTTATAACTCTAGCTTAGTGCAACACTGGCTGTATAATAAAGATAGCCATAATTGTGGAAGAGCCTGGTTAACAAAATGAAATATGTTCTTTGCAAGGGAAAAAATAAAATGGTTTGAAATGAATTATTTTGTTTATAAAGAATATCACCAGGCACATTATTGTCAATAACAAAATTGTCTGGCAGTGAAAAATTCATGTTTTTGATAACGTATAAACGTTAAACTTATAAAAGTTACTGACAAAAAATGTTCCTTAAATTATTTATAAATCAAAATGTTGAACTGTAAAGGTGTAATTCGCATTAAAAAATACAACGTTAACCGGCTACCAGGTATCCTGAATCGTGTTTGGAAGGGCATAATATATCTTCATATTAAAGAACCAACTTTTCTCAAATTCTCGTTCTTCCAACGTTGCTGGCTCTTATACTAAGGTGTCGCAAAAAAGTCTAGTTACATTAACTAATTTCTTTTCTTTCGTTATCCTGGAGAACCCCTTGCGTTTTATGGGTCAAAAAGTATCCTAAATGTAACCTTGTAATGTACAGATTTGGCTTTGTTACAGTTTTATTATAGTATAGATAAATAAATAAATCTTGTCACCTTTGTTTAGCAAACATTTTTTTATACAATGAAATAAATGTAACAACATAAGTGACAGTTTCGTCTACATAAATGTTTCATACGTGGTCGATAATTACGTACAGAAATGTCATGTAGGCGTAGCTCAGTTGTAACGTACGGGGCTTTATATGTTTCGACGGAGCCGACGGTTCGAATCACGGCGGTCGTTTTTTTTGGTATTTTTTTTTAAGTAGCATATGGAAATATAGCTTAATTTTTTAGCTAATCTGTCTGCTATATATAGCACAAAGAAAATTTACCAAAATTCATCAAGAATATCATGAACTACATTTTTTTTACTTTCGTCCGTTATCCTGGAGAATCCCTTGTGTTTTATGAGATAAAAAGTATCCTAGATGTAACCTTGTAATATTGGTTATTACTGTGCCAAATTTCGTCTAAATTGGTTCAGTACTTTCAGAGTAATACGTGTTTAAAGGGACAGACAAACAGGCAGATCCTGGAGAATCCCTTGCGTTTTATGAGAAAAAAAATATCCTAAATGTAATCTCGTAACATTAGTTATCACTGTGCCAAGTTTCGCCAAAATCGGTTCAGTACTTTCAGAGTGATGCGCGTTCACAGGGACAGACAGACAGACAGACAGACAAAAATTTTAAAAGGGTTATTTTTGGCTTCTATATCGACAACAAAGCCTACCCCCATCAAAATTTTCAAAAAATATTTAATGTACAGATTTGACCCTGCTACAGTTTTATTATAATATAGATTTATCGTAGTGATCATCGTTTTAAAATTATGTGTATAATTAAAGGAAGTGGATGTAAATTATATTAATACATTTTTCTTCAATTTATTACGAGGTCAACAAAACTAGAGCGCTATCATAATATTTCTAGAATAAAAATTTTTAAAGACAGTACTTTCAAAAAGAAGCAAGTGTTCCAACAAAAATGTAGTTATTTTAATTACTGTGAACAAAGAATTAAAACTAAAATTTATAACTAAATCTTTTTATATACATAATTTTTCTGTCCGTGTCTGTGACCAAACTCCTATATGGCTGGACACATTTTTAGTATTCAGGTGGATTCACGAACGCCCCGCTAGTTAGCGCTTGAATTTTAGGATGTTTTTATCATCAAGGGAGGAACGTCCGCCGGGCCCGCTAGTTTGTATGTAAAAATCATTTCCTAAAGTATCAATAACTTTGTTTTACTCGGGGCTTCATTCGCGTATATATAGATTTGATATATCTCTCAGGAACAATACATTTTTTCGGGACGAAAGCTATGTACCACATGTACTTTTCCGTATCCTTGGCAACGTGTACGCCAAATTTCACAATGATCGGTTAAGTAGTTAAAGCGTAACAAACAAACACACCAACACACTTTCATATTTATAATATTGTTTCATAATTCATGAAATTTTGTAAGACAGTAATTTACAATAAATATGGCAAAATCAAAAGTCACCACCATAAAAGTTACGAAAAAAATCGTGTCCCCACAACGAATTTCTACATTTATTGTATCAATGTAATTGATCCACGTTCAGTATTGCCAAATGAACCGAACTGAAGCAGTACGCTCGTGCCCGGTGCACCTCACGTCGAATTCAAATAGAATTTGGAGATGCAATTTCCTCGTCTAACAAAAGCTGCCCTTTGTCAGGTGCTGTTGTAACATGAATCACGTAACTCATTTTGATGCGACCAACAATGAACAGATTTCCAGTACATAGACAAAATATAACCATTTATGAGCCCATTGAAATCCAATTCGTTAGTAAATGAACTAATCAACGGACGTTTTCAAATATAACCTACCCTACTCTATTCAATTTGAAACTCAGTACGTTCTGGTTTAGTATCTTTTATTATGAACTAGCTTTTGCTCTCAGTTTTACTCGCGTTAATGTACATTTAACGTATCCCTCGTGAACAGTTGAATAGTAAAGAAAATTAAGCACACCAAACTCTTCTTTTTTTCGATCTGATTACGCTATTGACCTAGCTAGATCTTAATAGCTTCACCGGACTATAAGCAAACAAACTCAAAGTCGCATTTATAATATTATATTACTAAGGATGAACTAAAATATATTTAAGTATATATAATCTTATATACATACCCATAATATACAATACAATTATTATTATCTGTTTATATTTTGATGGCAAAAACTATAAAAAAGAATTTAATAATTCATATGACTTATTTTTATTAGCACTCACATTTTAACAAATATGTAGGGCAATATTAAAAGAATGAACATTTCATTCTGCAAAATGTACAACAAAAAGTAAATATACTAATATAGGTATAATTGTGTTCATTGTATGAAAGCTGCAACGTTTACCTTCAGAGCCGAATATATATTAAATAGCCGAAAATATTTTCCATTGAAATCTGATCTATCGTACTTTCTCTTATTGAATACCCTATTAATTACATTCTCTAGAACAGAATGAAGCAACAGAGAACATCTTAATCCGTTTTATCAGTATGAAAACAAAAGATTTAACTTTCTAAGTTCAATAAATTGACTTATCAAGATGGGCGGCGACGGAGAGCTACGAACGGGCGTGATCGAGTAAAGTTCCCATTTCTTTGTCTCACCGGCCTTCGCTGATCTGAACAAATAGATTTTTTAAGGAGAAAGTGTATTAACTCTATTCTAGTGAAAGGTTATCTGTCAGTCCTGTCATTTTTAATCACCATTTACTTAATTAAACCTGTGAAAAGTTACATTTTAAGATAGTACTTACATAACGTTGATTTTAATCTGTTATTATGAACAAACTCATAAATCTTCGTTCACTGACAGTATGACACGAAAAAAAAAAAGATCTAGTTAAAACAAATGACTAATTGCATTATTTTTTTATTACTTGAGCGTTATATAATAGATTTCATAATAACAATATACCTATAACTTATCAAGAGATTTTGGGACGACAGACCACTCGAAGCTTTTAATGACAACAAAGTAGGCTGGTTAAACCTACTCAAAAGACTAATATGAGTAGTTGGATTTGGAATTATTATCCCATATACTCCTATGGATTATTATAATGCCAGGATCTCACCACTAATTAGGATTGGGATAATAGTCTTGCTATAAATATAAGATTATTCTTCTGACTTATACATCTCGAAAATATCATTAGTATTTAATGATTACTAGCTGTACCCGCGACTTCGTCTGCGTGGAAGCTTATATAAAAAACATTGATTAATCTATACTAATATATAAAGCTGAAGAGTTTGTTTGTTTGGTTGAACGCTATGATCTCAGGAACTACCAGTCCGAATTGAGAAAGTCTTTCGGTTTTAGATAGCTCATTTATCGAGGAAGGCTATAGGCTATATATCATCACGCTAAAACCAATAGAAGCAGAGCACCAATGAAGAATGTTTCAAAATCGGGCACTTTTTTTGCTCTTGAGCGATTACGTTATTATTATATACGTTGCCATGGTAACGTGGTAAGTAGTAGTAATAATATTCATCCAATAGGACAGGCGAAGGAATTAATCCATACTGCCAATTCTGAAGTTATGTGGTATCAAACCTAACAAATTCAAAGTTTTTTTAAGCGCCTTCTCAGGGCCTAAATCGAGTAAAATATTTTTGGTTTTGATTTTTGCATTTACTAAAAGTAAATTTTCAAAAAAAAGTATTAACCGACTTCAATATCAATCAAAAACCCATAAGGCACTAAAAAGCGGAAAATAAATAGTTTATCAAAAATAAAACATATGAATATGTGTGCTACCTAGAGATGTACTGGAAGTCGGTACCAACCAAAATGTTTGTATTACAGAGACGCGAGAGTGGACTTAAACTTTGTACCTATGTAGATGATATGATTTTCGGTTTGATTGGCACCGACTTCCAATACATCTCTAGGTAGCACAAATATTCATATGTTTTATTTTTGATAAACTAGTTATTTTCCGCTTTTTAGTGCCTTATGGATTTTTGATTGATATTGAAGTCGGTTAATACTTTTTTTTGAAAATTTACTTTATATA
>MU158751.1:104271-157001 GCA_015888305.1 Antheraea pernyi | reverse complement strand
ACATATTATATCTATCTATAAAATAAAAGATTTAAGATATATTGTTCGATAATGTATAGCTTATAATTTTCATTACTTTCTTATATAGTGTTAGTGAGTACTGAGTTTGGTATATAGTAGGTTGAAGTTCCAGTTATGTTGCTGATGGTAAATCCCATCCCACTCGATATACTATTTGTATTCATATATCTAATGTACACGTTACATGTTACAGTTGACGTGAGTGTCGTAGTTAGAAATGTTTTTGAAAAAACTTTTCTGTAATGTACACACCCACTCACAATTTTCCATTTCTGTAATACATTTTTTAAAAAGCGCGTGCGGAGCCGCGGGTAACTGCTAGTGATTAATAAAGTCATCTGAATGTATTAAGTCCATTTGATTAAAGAAGGGGTTACTTTGCGGAAATCCATCATTAATATTATAGTAGACGCTACTTTGCACTTCCGCCTGGAATCGATGGAACACTACTACGTCTGACTGCAACCTAAAATAAATCAATTAATCAATATATCACTTATACACATATATATTAATTAACAATATATAATTAACGAATATAAATATTATAATAATTATTATCAATAAATTAATTAAAGTATGTTGCAGATTGACGTGTAATCACGACAATCTATAACACGTGTTTCGCTCCTTCACGGAGCATCTTCAGATCGGAATCGTCTCTTTGATACTTTGATTAAATTATGTTCTTTATATTATAACATTATATCGTTGATTTTTTGAAGTTATACTTCTTTTGGCTGGTTAGCGAAAATGATGACAGTAAATTATAGCCAAAAGAAGTATAACTTCAAAAAATCAACGATATAATGTTATAATATAAAGAACATAATTTAATCAAAGTATCAAAGAGATGCCAACAAAGGGAATCCATACATGAGGCCAATCTCTAAGAGAACTCACTACTGAGGTTTCGACGGCCGTGACTACAGCTTAATTAGTATTTTCCAGTACATCTTTATTACGTTAATACTGAAGGTTTGTGGGTTAACAAAGTCCTTTTATTAATATTTCAGTGTTTTAGGAGTATAAAAGAGAAGCAGAATTTTGAAAACTAAAATAATTGTGTTAGATTTGTTCCACATACAGATAGTAGTGAGGAAAACCACACTTCGTAAATCTCGTGTAAATACGGACACGTTAGTATACAAAGATAAATCTATGTCGAATCACGAACATTTATCGAATCCCTTATTACTTTTCACAGATCACCTGCCACTAACCGCAGTTTATAGAAAAACCATCAATAAAAAGTTTATTACGAACACAAGAAATACAATTATTTCGCCTCACTAGACTATGAAGTTTTTGCAAATAAGAAGGGTGGGTTTACTTACCGCCAGTGTACACCGTAGATCCATCAAAATGCGCATAAATCAAAAGTTTGGACAACACCCGCGTCCGATTCTGGAAAGGAACGTCGCTTTCGATCACCGAAAACGTTCTCCGAAGTTGTTTACCCTATTTTGTTTATTCCATCGACGGGGAATATTTTTTTCGAATAAACTTTAGTTTTATGACAAATAATTTAATCACGTACGGAGAAGGTATCTAAAGAAATTGGTTAAATACTGTTGTAAATCTAAAAATAATATATCTAAATATATAAAAATCAATTGTCATGAGGTTTGTCCATGATGAACTGCGAAACTACTCAACCGAACTTCATGAAAATTGGCATATATTTTTAATTAGGTCCAACTTGAAATAGGATAATTTATATTTCGATTAAAGGCCTCAATATTTTTTTAAATTATAAATTAAATGATTGTCCAAGTTGATTATTGTTTTTAATTGTAAGTTTCATCAGACACGACAGGTAGTGCATTAAATTACTTTGTTAACAGAAAACTGTATATAAGACCGACTGTCGTAGATATCTCATAGTTTGCGTCACGCTTTAATTTTGAATGTGTTTTTCAATAACTGAGCACAGCAGCCGAGTCAGCTAGTCTCTTATATATTTTTCACTCGCGGCTTAGCTCGAGTTAAAAGTAGATTAAAATGTAGTAAATAGTTAGATATATGGTTTTCTGTAGGTCAAAGAATTTTTAAAATCGGTAAATTTTTTAGACTTTATTCATTACAGATTAAAACTCAAACCTTTTATCATCATAATACTAAGTATAAACATATTATGTAATATATAATAAATATCTTCAACACATAAGTATTTATATTAAATCCTTAAAAACTACACCGGCATTTTCTAGTACAAACGATTTATCTTAAGTTTCTTTTTGTTCGCCTTGCTTTGAGAGTAGAGAATTGTCTAGAAAACCTGATTAAAATTTTTCTCAGTTAAGCATTATAGTGTTTACAAAGCTATCTGTTGGTTAAGTTGTTTATATATAGCAAAGCTTAGAGGAACTCGGAATTAAGTTGTTACATCCATTCAATATTTATACAGTGCCATGCTTCTTTTTAGAAATCTCTCCTTTATTATTGTATTAAGGGATAATATAGGTTCCTATTAGGTAATAATCTTAAGTATCTGGTTGACAGTTCTGGAGTACTTCCTACAAGCACATTAATCAATAAAATAATAATAAGGTTTATCAAACATTTCATATTTGTTACTACATATTTTAAAAGTATTGACTCTGTAAGCCACTTATAGTAACAACCATAGAAACTTCTTGCAGAGTTTATTTTCGATTGATTATTTTTAATGAACCTTATACATTAATTATAAATTATTAAAATTAATGTTTAAAACTGCTTATATTATATTAAAGTATTTCGAATCTAAATGTAATATTTTTAAACGAAACCATCACATATCATGCCATGCTATCTCTCATATGTTGCTCTTTCATATCTCTCATCATGCTCATATGTTGTACCATGAGAGTAAAGATTGAAACACGTTTCGATCCATTAATCCACTTAATAAAATACGTGTTGTTGCTCTGAGAAGACAAATTACTCGGAGTACCTAATTTCCAATACAAAGGCCGATTACTGCAAGTAGTAATCGCGTTAATTAATCATCTCAAAGCCACATATTCAGAGAATATATCATATCGTTTATTACCACAATGCTGGTTAACATCGTTAGCGGTAGTATAGTCTAATCACTCTACATTATTTGTAATTACGGTAACTTATTGTGTTATCTACAATTATTTTGAAAGTAAATCAACTTTTATCTAAATTGTAAATATTATTTTATTCATTTTACCGATAGTTAATGGATAGTTTTAATAGAGATTATTTGGTTGAAAACAATGTTAATAATAGTAGTAAAAAAGCTTGACAAATGGGTGCCCCACGAACTCAATGATCGCCAGCGCGAAGTACGCGTCGAGACGTGCCTTGCACTGCGCAACAGACACACAAATGAAGGAATTTTGAACCGCATTGTTATATGCGATGAAAAATGGAATCTGTTTGATAACCGCAAGCGCTCAGCAAGTTGGTTGGATCCTGGTTCAGCACCTAAACAATGCCCTAAACGAAAACTTACCGCTAGAAAAGTGATAGTCACTGTTTGGTGGTCTAGCGCCGGTGTGATTCATCACAGCTTCTTACCAAACGGGGTAAGCATTACTGCAGATGTGTTCTGTGAAGAACTGAACAAAATGATGGAGAAGCTGGCACATCTCCAACCAGCATTGGTCAATCGCTCGTCTCCGCTGCTCCTGCACGACAACGCGCGACCTGATACTGCACAGCAGACAGTTTCCAAGTTGCAAGAACTGGGGTTGGAAGTTCTCAGTCATCCGCCCTACTCACCAGACCTTGCGCCTACAAACTACTACTTTTTCCAGAATTTGGATAACTCCTTCACGGGAAAAAAATTCAATAGCCGAGAGGCAGTACAAAATGCCTTTGAAGAATTTGTTGCCTTCCGTCCAGCTGATTTCTTTAAGAAGGTCATCAATAAACTGCCACTGCGTTAGCAAAGATGCATTCATTGATTGCATGGGTGATTACTTCGATTAATATAAATTATATTTCGTTTACATTTTTTCATACAAAACTGCAATTTCATAGGTAAAGACCTAATATATCAACTATAACATTATCACATTATAAAAGTGAAAAGGGGGATAGATAGTTTTAAAGAAAATCGATCACTTTTATATCTATGAGAATTGGTATTTAGCATTTCAGTTACAAAGCAAAAACTGTATGGTTTTTTTTTTAATTAATAAAAATATCTTGTATAGTCCTTTATAAAGATATAGGAAAGAAATGTCCCGAGTGAAATATACTACTCGCGGTGTACCTCAGGGTTCCATTTTAAGCCCCCTCTTATTTATACTTTTCACCGCTGATCTCACACACGTTCCTCAGTTTAGTAATATCCATTTATATGCTGATGACACCCAGATTTACAAATCTTTTTCCGAAGAAAATGCTAAAACAGCGGTGGAAAATATAAATACTGATTTGAATAAAATATATGAATGGTCTGAAAAAAACTCTCTGAAACTAAACCCTATAAAGACTAAGTACATGATTTTAGGAACTAAGTCACAAATTAAAAAAACTGTGGATAAACAATTTAACATCATCATAAAAAATGAAAGTATAGAAAGAGTATCAGTTGTTAGAAATTTAGGATTAGTTTTAGACGAAAAAATGCATTTTGTCGAACATATAAATAATAAAATTAAAAATGCTTTCTATAAACTGAAAATACTGTATGGTATACGTAATCATTTGAAATTAAATACTAGAAGTCTTCTTTGTGATCTAATTGTGTTGTCGCCTTTCAACTATTGTGATGTTGTGTATGGGCCTAGATTAATGAAGAAAACCTCAAAAGCAATTCAACGTGTTCAAAACGCATGTATCAGATTTTGTTATGACGTGCCTAAATGGTCGCATATATCTCCGATCATTAATGGCAAAAATATCTTAAATATGTGTTCAAGGAGATACTTACATTTAGCGTGTCTTACCCACACTATTATTCGCAGTAAAAAACCGGAATACCTGTATACTAAATTTGACTGGTATAAGAACATTCATAATATTAACACAAGATCTAAAATAAGAAACACTGTATCCCTTCCTAAACATAAATCAGTAGGCTATGAAGGTAGTTTCAAATATGCGGCGTCAAAAATTTGGAATAATATCCCCCCCCCATTCCAGGCGAAAACAAAATTTATATTTAAAAATTAATTAAACAAGAAATTCTTGAGCAACAAAGGTTAGGTCATTTATAATTATAATTTAATTAAAAGATTTGACGCATAATTCACAATATCATTAACAATATGCAACACCTTTTTTTATCTTTTTCTCTCATATTAAAATTAAAATTATTTTTGTATGGGCCCTTAATTTCATTTAATTTAATTATATGTATAGCAATAGATAGATATTATAAGTTTGTTTACGACTTGGGCGCGAAATAATAAGTAATGTTTACTTGTATTTCAGCCGGGAAGTTTTGAGGCCTAGCTGAAAATCAGCGCTGTTTTCAAAGGCGGCAATACGCTGACGCTAGGTCTCTTTGTCATAGTTTTACTTTTTTACGCTTAAGGTTTTTGTTTGTACACTTATACTATGGCAATAAATATATTTCTTTCTTTCTTTCTTTCAAGAAATAATTATAAAACACTGTGAACGAATATCGAGTACCTACTAATGTAATCCCGAAATAAAAAAACTGTATTTTAAAATGGAAATAGTGGGATGTATCGAATTAAAAACAGTACACAGTATATGAGCAATAATTAATAGTAATTATATTATAATAATATAATAAGGCGGATGTGGCTACAGCGGCGGCAGTTTTAACTCCTCTTGTTAAGAATATCTGGGAAAAAGAGGAGTGGCCAGATGAATGGAGGACAGGTCTTCTGGTAACCGTGCCGAAAAAAGGTGACTTAAGTCAGTGTAACAATTGGAGAGGAATCACCTTACTGTTCATCCCCTCGAAAGTTATGTGCAGGATTATCTTGGATCGCTTCACAAAAGCTGTTGAACCACTACTTCGTCACGAGCAGGCAGGCTTTCGACCTGGAAGGTCATGCATAGACCAAATTAATACGTTGCGGATTATTATGGAACATAATTCCAAAGGGAGATTTATTCTCTTTTTGTCGACTTTGAAAAAGCTTTCGATACGCTGCGTTGGTCTGCGATATGGGCGCGATTAACAGAAGTTGGCGTTCCCTCCAAAATCATTAACCTTATTAAGTCTGCGTATGACAACTACTCATGCAAGGTACGCCATGATGGGTTGATTTCGGAGAGAATTAGCGTCCACTCTGGTGTGAGACAAGGATGCCTGCTGTCACCCGTGCTGTTTCTTGTGGTTCTGGATGGCGTCATGTCGCGTGTCAACGTCAACGCCCAGCATGGCATAGAGTGGGGTCTTACGGACCATCTACAAGATCTAGATTACGCTGACGACCTATGCTTGCTTAGTCACAAGTGTGTTGACATGCAGAATAAACTCGACAACTTGCAGCACGAAGCAGCACGTGTGGGGCTCAAGATCAATGTAAAAAAGAAGGATATGCGACTAGGTTCGAATAATGACATCCCACTTTTAATTGGGGGAGAGGTGGTGGAACCAGTCTCCAACTTCACATACCTTGGCAGTGTCGTGTCACAGACTGGAGGATCAGACCTTGACATTGCATCTCGGATTGCCAAAGCAAAGGGCGCTTTCGCGTGTCTTGGGCCCGTATGGCAAGCCAAGTACCTCTCTAGAAGAGTGAAACTGAAAATATTCAAGTCTAACGTCAAGTCAGTCTTGCTGTATGGGTGTGAGACCTGGAAGGCTACCGTAGATCTCACACACCAGCTCCAAGTCTTCATTAACCGCAGTCTACGTCATATATTGAGAATCTTCTGGCCAGAGACAATCAGCAATGTAGATTTGTGGAAAATGTGCCATGAAGATCCCATAGACCATCAAGTGCGACGTCGAAAATGGACCTGGATCGGCCACACTTTGCGAAGGGACAACAGCTATATCCCTAATCAGGCATTGGACTAGAATCCCCAAGGCAGGCGGAAACGTGGTCGTCCTAGACAAACCTGGCGAAGATCTGTGCTTGCAGAGTGTGCGAAAATGGGGCTTGCTTGGAGTGAGGTGAAGCGTCAAGCCATCGACAGATCGAGATGGAGAAGCATTGTGTCTGCCCTCTGCCCCGACAGTTTGGTGACATAGGATCCCAAGAGAGAGAGATATTATAATAATAATGTAAAATATCGAGTAATAAAGGATGTAAATATAACGTAATGCATTTTTTCTTATAATAAGTAAATCTTTGTTAATAATAATTGGTAATAATACAGAATGAAAATAGGGTAAAAATAAAACTAAGCTCATAACAAATGGAGTTTTACATACTTTACACAGAATATTAAATTTTTATCACTAAACTGAAGTCTCAGAAATATAATTTTGATTGTTACATTTCCCTAACAACACGATTGCCTTAACATTGATCAAAGTTGTGTAACTTGTCGACTAGGTACTTAGAAAATAAAGTATACATGGACTTCGTTTATAACATGTAGATGCCAAATAATAATTTGTTACTTTATTTTTTATTTAATTAATTTATGCTATAGTATAATGTACATGACTTTAGACAATACTATAGGTATACGAACTATATAATTTATTCATCTTTGTTTGACACTCAAACATTAAATAAATGGACATTTTGAGAAACACATGTAGGTTTAACTATTGTAGTCCAATTTGAAAATTAAATTCTTCCAAACTCGTAAATAATTTATAACACATCAAATCCGACGGTCGACGAAGCTTCGTTGATACAATCTGCATGCAAATCAGCAACAGCCCAAGCAAATAGGTACACGCTTATCAGCTTACAACACAACCTGACATTACAAGCGGTACGTAATCGTGAGTAACAACAGACAACGAGGATTAAGCCGTTGGACAACAAAACCGTTCGATAACCTATATGAGATAGCAATTGTGACCTACATCAACGTCCGAGAATAGGCTAAATTCTATTAAATTTAAGCAGCATTTGTAACATTTTTGAACGTTTATATTTTATTATTATTATTTGTTATCCTGAGTTCTGTAATATTTTTATCAAGACACTGACTACAGGTCTGTATATTACTTGGCCCCCCATTGAAAATCAGCGCTGCAGTACAATCCAGATGTACTGCAGTACGTAGCTGAATGTGGGTGTTATTGTTGGATAAACTTTTTTTTTTTTATAGTTGCACGGCAAAGTGACTGCACTATGCCTGATGGTAAGCATAGTACAATCCAAAAACAATGGCGACCAACGAGTACATACTGTCCATCGCCGGTCGCCGCTGTCATGCCGGCCTGCGAAAAGCTGGATATGCACAGGCTGATCCCGAAACGCGACCCGCAAAAGCGAATCACTATGACGGGCTTTTTCGCCATATAGATGGTGGTTGCGACCCAGTCAGGCTGTAAAACCTTACCACCCCGCAACTATGTATGTCTTTCCTTTATTTATTTAGTTGTTTGTAATTGTTTTCCAACAATTAAAACTTTCTCTTTCTTTCTTCCAGCAATCCGAACAGAATCAAGAATTTATAAATTTAAAATACGCTTTCTTATCAATAACAGCAATCGAACCAGAATAGTGACAAAACGCGTAGTCCGGTGAAGCTGTTAAAACCTTGCTTGGGCAATAGCGTAGTCAGTACGAAAAAAAAAAAAGTGACAAAACGCATTGTTATCAAGTAAAAACGTTTCTCATAGAAAAAATCTTCAGTCAATTAATTAGAATTTTGTGCATTTATATAAAATATCCAGTTTTACTACTGAATAGTACATAGTTTAGATAAAGTCCTAATGTACCAATTTTACAATGGGAATCAAAGAAGCAATAAACAATAATTTACGTCATTAAATTATTATAATTACTTTAAAAATTCTCAAGCTCGAACGCAACACGCATATTCCCATAAATCTGAATACAGATGTTAAAAAAAGAGCACATGAATATAGAACGTTGTGTAATAAACGATCCCCGAGCAAAGTGCCGCGCCGTAAAAACTTAAAGCGAAACTAAAGTTTCACGCGTTAAGAAAATCCTGAAGGTCTTTGTTCTCGGCAGCCAAAACAAACGTTCTGTTTGGGCATTTGCTACAATAACAAACATTCGGGTACAAACGCACGTTACTGGGAACGGGCAAAAACGTGCCCAATCGAGCCATATAAGAAATAAAATCGCCATGATTCTATAACGACGTGTCAAGTTCAGCGGAATGCGGATTAAGAGCTTATTGTTAGTAGAATTCGCAATACCCTAGCGTATACCTGCATCTCAACGAAAGGTTGTAAATAGTTGATTTATGGTAACATTTATTTTACATCTTGACTTTACATTTCATTTATGAAGAGTGTAATAATGTTAAAAAATGTAAATATATTACATATAAATAAATGCAAATTAGTTGCTTTAACTGTGGAAGTTTTAAAATCTTATATAAATAAAATTATAGGTTTGCAGTTGTCTGTGCAGCACTCAAAAACTATTGGATATATTACGAACATCTTTTTTGTTTTGCTTCTTTACACACTTGGTCACTACCTAAATACCTAAAAATATCACGATGGCTTCATGTAATATATAGTTATTAGAGTTTTAAGTAGATACGATTTAATAGGTACTACGTGTTCACGATATGTGCTCTCTTGCTGTGGAAAAGTGGGACAAACGGTGTGATGCTAGATTTTTTCACCTATAGATAAAATATATTGCTTTTGGGAACGAAAAACTATAAAATTATCGTTTAAAATTAAATATTGAATATTTATAAAAATTATAAATTCTAGAAATTGTAAAATAATTATTACAAAAAAAAAACCGGTCTTAATGAAATGTTGTACACTGGAAGAATATTCCATTTAAAAAGTAATAGATTATATAATTTATCATGAACAGTTATAGAGATCTTAAAATATGTCTAAAGATATCGAGTTGAAAATCATTATCGTTTAAAAACCCATACCAAACAACTGGCACATAATAAATTTGTTCGTTATGATTTGCACTAACATTAGGTCTGCCATGGTTCTACCCATTCTTTACCCTTCTGGATATTGTGATCTATAATAATTCACAAAGTTTAAACAAATACCGTTTTTTAAAGAAGTGTAGTCTAGTTCAATATTCCTACAATATAATGAGTGATTCATGAATTATTCAAATAATAGTTCAACGTAAATAATGGATTTACACATCCAACAGTCCGGTGAAGCTGTTAAGACCTTGCTAGGTCAATAGCGTAGTCAGTTCGAGAAAAAAGGATTTCCACATTTCAAATCAATAATACATTTTATTTTGGATTTCAAAGACACATTTCCTTGGCAGTATTATTTGAAAACAATACTTTTATTATTTTCAAATCTGACCTAAATTTTGATGTATGTGACCTTTAGAGTATAGAAATCTTCGAAGGTCAAATTAACATCAGGTATATTACTTACCAGGCTTTTTACGCTTTATAAGTTTTAGCGTCTAATTTTTTTTTCTTTTTCGAACTGGCTACGCTATTAACCTAGCAAGGTCTTAATAGCGTCACCGGAATACTAAGGCGAGCGCTTAAGGCGCTCAGCTGATTTTATTTGACAACTAGCTCAAGGGTGCACGGCACACCTCGGGACTCTCTAATATCTCAACTGATGTTAAATGACAATTTAGCCTAAAATGGTAGACACGATAGATCTAGAGGGGAACTGGCTCTGAAGTGCATGTTCTGGAACACACCAACAGATTTTCATCTTGAGAGTGGTAGCCAGCCACATGAACTTAGGAAAAACCTTACATGCTATGGTTTCCTCACGATATTTTCTTACAACGAAGGCACCGAATTCTGATTTGAACCTACGTCAATCGACCTGATGTCCGTACACGTTATCAACTGAGCCATAGAGCTTGATGATCTTGCTCAAAAAGTTATAACATTTCTAAAGAGAACAAATTCTCGACAACCCTAATGTTTATTCTCTAAATTAGCGCAGTCAAGCGATCATTTGGTACTTGAAAATCATCGTACGAAAACACATGCCGCAAGATAAGTTGCCCTCAAAACTCCTGCCACATGTCGCATCGCCATTTGCAAAATTCGGAAAAAAACCGTTACCTGCTACTCAAGTGGAACACTCGAGATCGTGACTACAAAACGGCACCATAACTCCGTATATCACAAAAGCAAAAAACAGCTAAATATTGCTTGAAAAATATTAAATTCAGTACCACCCATAATGTATTAAAAATAAAAATAAACGTGAGCTTTATTCTATAAAATTACTCATAGGAGAACGTTGATATTACATACACAAGGTAGCTATGTAGGTAGGTAGGTGTGTCGTTGCTTTGCAAGTTTTGAGCATGATTGGAATAGCTTTATCCAAACAGGCCAAAACAAAACAGTTCAGTGCCTTTTCCTCCTCTGTCTGTGAACCGAAATTTTTCTCCTTTTTTCCTAGTTAAGTAGGTACTGATGAACTTTATTATTTATTATCAACAGAAACTTTTGGGAAACAGTTCGTTTTTTTTCATACCAGTGTATAGTTAAAAACATTTATATATAAGTTTATATTTACGATACTTCGTGATCTTTATTTCTACTAATCTACAATATTTATGTACCCTTTATCATGAAAGTTCAAAAATTTAAAAATAAAAAAAAAAGCTATAGTCAAATTTCGACCAAAGCACGAACATAATCTGACTCATCAGACTTGGATATAATCGGACTAATTTGCATATTTTATTCTACAGAAATTATTGCCGATTTTTGCTATCGCTTTGCTCTTATAAAATACCTAATCAGTGGGCCAATTTAATGTATTAAACCTTTTAAAGTAATTATCAAATATTTTAAACGGCTTTAAAAACAATGACTTAAGTTATCTAAATAACTTTATTACAGCTACGTTACATAAGTATGCTTATCCAATCGGTAAAACGTTAATAAAGAATTCTAAAACATGAAACAAAGTAGACCTTTCAGACTGAAATTAACTATCGCCAAGTCGTAAATTAACTATGAGTTATGTATAGAGAAATTGAAGGTTTTGAAGTGGCTTGAAACGGTAAAACCACGACATATGAGTATATGAGGGTGGCCTCGTTGTCGGTTAATTATGGTAAACGTGACAAGCGTCGATGTTCCACACGTCATAAACCGTTTTATTGCGATATTCATACAAATAATTGCTACAAAGACAAACACTGTCAGGACCTGGTTCTAAATATAAAACGTATTCTATCATTTGCTCCTTCACTCATTAATAAAGTTCCATGAATACTAGTTACCGTGTTTGTATTCAATAAATTAAGCACTTACAGTTGTACGGATAATTAAAATACATGTTGTGTTTTTATTTCGTTTCTGAAATTAATATTTCAAATTTGGTGCTAAATTTTCTTTGTGCAATTTATGTAACGTGATAAATAAGGCCCAAGTAAACTTTCGTCTTTATTTTCAAAACATGAAAATATTAAATTAGGGATAAACGATCAAACACACAGAAGCCAAAACTCACAACAGTGAAAAAACAGTGTTCTTTTTGGAATATTTAAATCTATTACATACTGAATAATTTAAATTTCATAATTTGTAAATTGAAATTATTAAGATTAGTTCAGATTTCACATTTATTGGCACTCCGAGCAATATTTATAGATACTTTTATACAGTTTATTAATTCATCGCTATATACCTAGAGTTTTTTTTTATAGTAGCACGGCAAAATGACTGCACTGTGCCTGATGGTAAGCACAGTACAATCCAAAAACAACGGCAACTACTGATTGACACACTATCCATCGCCGGTCGCCACTGTCATGCCGGCCTGCGAAAAGCTGGATATGCACAGGCTGATCCCGAAACGCGACCCGCAGAAGCGAATCACTATGACGGACTTTTTCGCCGTATACTTGGTGGTTGCGACCCAGTCAGTCTGTAGAACCCTACCACCCCGCTAGAGTTTATTAATTATCGCATGGCCAGTCTGGCGCAAGCGCAATACCTTACGAGCATGTCGTGATCATCGGTGACGTAAACCCATAAATTTTTCTCTAACCAAAAATCCCTTAATGTGGCTAAGAAATTTTTCATTTTAATATCACGATATCTTCATTTTAATATAATATTTTAAGAAACTACGGTTTTATTAGCGCTACGCATGTGTATCTTCTTGCTCAGCTCTGTGGGGTGTAGTGCTTATGTTTTTCCTCTGAATATTTTGTTGGAATAATAAAAAACACAGACCAAGTCACCGGTATGAACCAGTTAATAATAACATTGTGAATTGTATATAGGTTACAGACAACACAGCGCCAATTAATGCTGCTTGTGGCATCCAATTTGCAGCTGTCATTCTTTAACGCTATCGTGACGTCTGTACCACGTAATAAGCCCCGATGAGATGCGAACCAAGGCGTGTACGACGCATCGTAACGCAATATTCGCAAAAATAAAACCGTTCTCTTTATCCGATAGTCTAAGATATTATATATAAATCTTCGTTTAATCTTTGCACGCTATATTAGAGATTATGCTCATAAACACTGGAAATGTAATATTGTATTATAAAGTAGCTGATAGATTAAATATTATTATAAATGTGAATTTGTTTTTTGTAACCAGATTAGGCCTCCCTCGGCAGCGGCTCAAGCCTAGGTTCGTTCCCTCGGCGTGGAGCCCTTGAGTGCGCTGCTCTCGCGATACAGTGACATAAAATCTTACAACACTGCGACAACATTACACATATCACCTCCACACACATCCATGCATACACGCTTACACATGCAAATGGAAGGGTTTTATTTTTTCCCTTATCAAACTGAAATAGTTTAGAAAATTATCCGATACGAAATATATATAAGAGTTGCTGAGGTATGTATGCCTGGTACACATATATGTTTCAACAACTCATATATGTATGAATAGTTAGCTTAGCTTAGGTTAGCCAAGATAGGTCGCGAAATGCATGTATCAGGCAACAGCCCAAGCCGAGGTGTGCCGTGCACCCTTGAGCTAATTGTCAAATAAAATCAGCAGAGTGCCTTAAGCGCTCGCCTTAGTAATCCGGTGAAGCTGTTAAGACCTTGCTAGGTCAAAAGCATAATCAGTTCGAAAAAAAAAGTGTTTTTTGTTACTCTTTAACACCCAAAGCACTCAACTGATCATCATAAAATTTTGCATACACATTGTCAAAAGTATACAAGAAGGACATAGGGTACCTTTTATCCTGAAATGTATTATTCCCGAGGGACAGATCAAATCTACATTAAGTCGAGCGACGCCGCAGGCAAAAGATAGCCATTTACGTAGATGTAACTAAAAGTTTAACAGTAGTATATGGTGTAATGAAAACCAAAATATTATCTAACATTTTTCATTATTTAATGAACATGGAGCAATTAGAATATGATGAAGTTTTTCTTTATTACTGAGTTGTTTTAGGTATTATAGTATTGATTTTATTTTATCTATATTCTATCTCACTTTTGCATTTACATATTACTAATTACCACTAATATGTAATTAAATAAAAGAGTCACTATGAGGAGTTTGAGAAATATGGTAACGATCCAGTTGGTCCCCATAAAATGAAGGTAAATTATAAAATTACGATAACTCATTTCCCAATAATATATTTTTAAAAATATAGTCATATTATTCAGTAAATTATATTTCTTTATAAATTATATTTCAGTAATAAACACACAGTTATTTCCCAATCATTCCCATTTTCTATTTATGTCGAAGCGGATGTAAAATTAGCGTCCGTAATGAATCGTTTCACAGAACTGATTGCTCACAATCATAAAAATCTAATTTTAATGATTCATTACGTTGTTCCAAGAGTTATTTGGTTCTCAATTAATTTAGCCTATATAGGCGTTCATTACATTCGTATTTATATCTATCAATGAACGATATATCTCATGTATTCGTAAGTTATTTAATGCAAATTTCCCTCGAGTACGAGAGGTACGGAACAGGACGCTGTAATTTCCATACGAAAAGAAGAATTTGTAAAGAAAGGTAGTCTCTAGTAATGTTACTTTATAAAAGATAACGAACAATGGTAAACTTCAGAGTTTTTCTTCAAGTGCCTTTTGTTCAAAACCATTTTGGTCTACTATTTATGATAATTGTAGTTTCTTATTTTATAAAGTTTATTATGGTTTCACTGTAAGAAATGGGCATGAACTGAACATAACGCTCTAAATAAGTTCGAGATTGCTTATACCTTTATAAATATGTGTATTCTGGAGTTTAGCAGCAGTTAATAAACAATTAATTTCATGAAAACACTCACTTTATAATCCTAATATATGGATATTATAAATGTAAAAGTGAGTTTGTTTGGAACGCTTTCACGGTTAAACAACTCAATTGGTCGAAAGAGTAAGAAGAATAGAAGTATAGAAAAGGACATAGAAAAACATTACTGTCCCGGGGTAGTTAAATCCTAAAGTAATGAAATAATAATAATAGTAATAAAATATTTATTAACAATAAAAATAGTAAATAACAAAGTAAAAAATTCTAAACTAAATTCCTGAAGTAAGTTAAATCTACATAGACACGAGCGAAACCGCAGACAAAACCTAACAAAGAAAGTGATTGATATACCTTGATTTTAAACTGAAAAACTTATTACTACATATAATCCTCTTAATCAGATATAATTACACTTAAATGAATTTAATAACTTGAAATTATCAATACTGAACCTGAAAGAATAGTCGCGTACTCTAAAAAAATATAAACCAAAATATAAGGCAAAACACTTCCCGACAACAGGTAATGATTTATGAAGTGCGTACAAAGCGATGATACAGAGAAGCCCAGCAACATTAGACCGCATCAAAATAAGAAAGGGATCGTATCAAAGGCAGCAAGGCATCCCCAAGGGGTGGGGACTTTTATTTATGGTTCGCGCCTTTGTTGGCACGAGAAATATAAATAGTTCACATTGAAATATAGGAGCCGATGCTTTTTGGGGGTGCGATATTGTAGAGAATTAATGATGTGGTCAGCGCTACTTGGATTGGATTAAGGTTTTAGTGAATGGATTTACGAGACATGCTAAAAGACTCGAACGTGTTTGTATGGCTTTGCAAAACAGCGTTAAGTGAATTGCGGAGATATTAGGGGTGTCGTAGAAAAGGGTGTTCCTTGCTTGAGGCTTTTATGCATCAAACAATTTAGGATTCAATCTTTTGACGGTATTATTTTACTTGTAGTATTTTCGTATATACTATTTACAATGTAAGTACTATTTAAAACTAATTTAAAGTATTATAAACATAACAATATAATTAATTTTTCAATTAAAATAACAATAGTAAATGGATAATTTATAAGCAGAACAGATTTTGAAATTTACTATGAAGGTGAAAAAAAATTTCTTAGGCTAATTTTAAAATATTTTATATTACAAACGTAATATTATAATACTTTACAAATTACGAATGATACTTATTAAAAACAATTTGAATAAAATTATCATAATGCATGTGAATAAAAACTTTTACTCTAATGATCTCATAAATACTATAACAGTATAAGAGACTTAATTACTCTTCTTTGCTCCAAAATATAATAAACAATGATTTTTTTTCATAAGACTCTATAATACACAGTCATACCTGTTAAAGAAAAATACTACTAGCGAGCTATTAGCGCTGTGATAACAATAAAATAGATCCTAGCGCTACCTGGTGATGAGTTATTGTAAACATAAAGACCATCATCGCGAATTATAACTTCTATGTGCTATATTTCATAATGATCGGTGAAATAGTGCTGACTTTTATCAATATAGTACATACTACCTGATTCGTACGACTTCCTATGCGTTGTTGAAGAAAAAAATGAAAACTGAGATATACGTTGCTTATAAAAACCGCTTTATAAAACTGATAACTTCATATTAACTGAAGATATTGTCATATTTTTTTTAGATAACACACATTTTGTATGATGTTAAAGAAAAGCAAATCTATTCGGTAGTTTTTGCGTCATGAGTGGACAGCCGCTGCTGACCTGTATCATATTCACGAACCTCAAACAGAGAAAATCTCAACAATTAAACTCACTCAAATAGTTAAAAGCAAAAAACAATGAAATATAAAATAAACATACTCTAACATATAGTTCGTGTGTTCATAAAGATTGTGAAATAATTGCTTGAAATGATTTTTGTTTTCGATCTGACGAAGCTATTGGCATGACGGGCCTTCACAGCTTCACAGAACTAAATTGCGTGAAATGAATTATATTGAGTTAAACAACGACAGAAACAAAGTTATTCTATTATCTGAATATCAATTGATCTATACTAATATTATAAAGAGGTAAAGTTTGTGAGTTTCTGACGTTGTCAGTGGTAATCGCAGGAACTACTTGTCCGATTTATAAAATGTTTGCAGTGTTATATAGCTTATTTATCAGGGAAGGTTATAGGCTATATATCATCACGCTAAAACCCATAGGAGCCGAGCAGCAATGAAGAATGTTGCAAATTGGTATTTTTTCCTTTTCAGAGCTTCCGCTGCGTCTTAGCGCAAAATAACCATTCCATGCGCACGAAGTCGCGGGCAGAAGCTATTAACTAATTACATTATCTATACTAATATCATCAAAAAGAGGTAAAGTTTGTGAGGTTGTAGGGGGCAATATCTGAGGAGTCGGAGAAAAAATGGTCGAACGAAAACGTTTCTTACGAACGCTGCCTTAACAATGAGAGATATATGATTGAGTTCTAGAAAAAAGGTGTAGCTTGATAATGCCTATTACCGTCCAACGAAGTGGGCACGGGTCAGCTAGTCTATTAATATTACGAAAAAAAAGTAAAATAATGTACTCCAATGTATAATGTGAAACAAAAAACTGTTCAATTACAAAGCTCCGTTTGTAACGAATTCCTGAGAGCGTCGCGGCGAAACTTACGTACCTAAAAACATTTATCACCTCGTTGGAATTTCAACGAAAAATTCCCATCTTCTAGAGTGTTCCCGAGGAAAGCGATGCGAAAGCTATTTGTCACTCCACGGTCTTAGTTTTTCCCGAAAGATAAGGGATATTTTTAACCCGTTTACGAGATCACAGAGTTTTTAACGCTCACTTGATTTTTACTTTAGATCCAAACTGGTGGATAGCGATGTAAATTACTATTTAACGGCCGCTATCTGCCAAGAGTGTTTTATAATGTAAAAAGAGGAAGATGGTATATTTTTGGTACATGATTATCTGAATTTATATAGCATTTATAGTATAAAAATTAATTAATCATTGATATTTTTATTTATGCTAATTCATCTATACTAATATTATAAAGAGGTAAAGTTTGTGAGTTTGTGACGTTGTAGGGGGTAATCTCAGGAAATACCGGTGTGACTTGAGAAATTCTTTCATCGTTATATAGCTCATTTATCGAAAGGCCACATACCATCACGCTAAGACCAATAGGGGCGGATCACCAATGAAGTATGCTTCAAAATAGAGGTGTAAGGGGTGTCGAATAACATCATAAGACTTGAAACATCTAAGCCAACCTCACCTACACGTAGTACACCCTGCTGAATAACGAACGAGGCAATGGCGAAAGCGGGGCGGGGTAGGGTTTTACAGCCTGACTGGGTCGCAACCACCATGTATACGACGAAAAAGCCCGTCATAGTGATTCACTACTGCGGGTCGCGTTTCGGGATCAGCCTGTGCATATCCAGCTTTTTGCAGGCCGGCATGACAGCGGCGACCAACGATGGATAGTGTGTCACTCGGTGGTCGCCATTGTTTTAGGACTGTACTGTGCTTACCATCAGGTATGGCGCAGTCATTTTGCCGTGCTACTATAAAAAAAAATATTTTTTATACTTTTGTTGATGATACTTTTACAAAATCAAAAATTCTTTATTCGACTTGGGCCCTGTGAAGGCGTTTACCAACTTCAGAGTTCTATCACCGGTTCGGAAAACGACGCACTCATCAAGAAGAACCGGCAAGAAAAATGCTGAGTATTAAATTTGTTACAGACCTTACAGATTAGGCTTTGCCTTTAGCTAAGTAGGTATGACAGAATTAGAAATAAGAAAAAAATGATAGGACACAATTACTGTAAATAAATAATTAGTTCCCATAAGATAACCATTCTCACGAGAATCTAGTCACGAGTTCAAGCTAGTATTAAAAATGATTACATTTCCTCTTATATTTTATTAGTTAACGTACGTATTATTTAAAAATGTGTTCACGTTCTATGTAAACAAAGTCGCGAATTAAAGTAAGCGTTACCTCAGAGTACCTATTCCATGCGGACGAAGTCGCGGGCAGAAGCTAGTAAAAAATAAAAGTACTGTTCCCAAGCGATAAGGTCAAATATAGATTAATTCGAGCGAAGCCGCGGACAAAAGCTAATAAATAAGGCTGGTATGAAATTATTTGTTGCCGCGCCTCCGAATGTTTACTATTATTTGATGCAATTTTTTTTCTTAAATAGCTATAAGAAGTATAAACTCTCACTTTTGAGACATAAATATGAATTAAATATTTAAACTAATCAATAATTATCAAATTCAGTTACTTTAACTAAAATAAATATACTTCTCGGGGTGTATTATTCCTTTCTATATTCGAATATCTTTAGTTTGCAACTAAATTAGTTTATACAATTATATGATAGACATTAGGAGACAACGACCTCGATTGCACCGGTACATCTGAGGGCCGAAATCTTAAACAGTCTATTAACCTCTTTGTACAATGACTCACGTTTGTTTGCAAAAAATATACTAAAGCGTTCCACTACGACGACCCGCAAAAGTGAAACCGAAAAAAAAACGGTGAAACCAGATTCCGGTAAATACGAGTGATTGGCTTATCTCAGATTTCATTACTATAGAACTCTGTTATTTTTTACGGAATGGATTTATCAATTATATTCGTTCCAATTCGTATATGATATTTGTAAATGTTTTCTTAGCAATAACATATGCCGGTAAAAGCGACGATTTAGTTTTAGAAATTAAAATACGTGTTAATTATATATTTAATAGTTAATTGTATATTTTACTTAATAAACAAAAATTACTAGTTAAGGCGTTTCAGTGTAACAAAGAAACCTACTTTCCCTTTTGTAATATTATTTAAGAACAAGAAGTTACAATTATTACACGAAGATGTCGCACAGATCTACTTAAGCAAGCGGATAAATAATTAAATCTTGACATCGTATTCAAAAGACGTTAACCTATTATATAACACTGCAATATAATGGTCTCAGCGTGCATAATTCATGGCTTATGACGCTTCTGATAAAAATTCCTCACATTTCGACCGTTCAGCAGTGTGCTAGAGAATTCTATGGAGGTTATTCACGGATCGCTCGTTTCAATCTCGACGAACGAAGGAATGTTCACCTTGACATTCATGAGACTGGAATTGCAAGTGCAAAGGACTTGATACGTCTTGTGTAAGGAACTTTAAATCTGTTGTTGAACATAAAAAGATACATTATCAATATTTAACTTACAAAATAAAATCGATAATACAAACCATAAAAACGAAAGGACGACCAAATGAGATAGTTCTTTGCATTTCTCTATAAATATTTATATGAATATCTTACAAGATAATAAAATATACGAAACAAAACAAATAGTTAACATAATTAATCAACAGTAATCTAAAATTTATTGTTATTATAATTAAAAATCAAACATTCATCACCATACTTTCATAACATAGTGTTGAAATTTCGCGACATTAGGTTTTACAATGATATTGTCAAGTAAAATTTTAGTTATTTATTATATTTCACTTAATTATTAAGGAAATTCGTATCATAAGATGTTTTAAATCTAACTTTAGCTGTCGGTTTAATAACAATTTATCTCCCCGAAAGATAATCTCATATATGTATGATATATTTAATGCGGGATAATATCGATCACAACCATAATAGTCACCAACTGCAAGTTACAGCCACCTTATATCACAGTGGACCGTGCGACAATAACTATTGTCCACATCTCATGAATTTCTCCAGACCGTGATGTGACCCGTGATGGCGATAACTGTTCCACCATGTGATTGTTCAAATTTACGACTTTCCACTGTAGTAGAAGGAATGATTGTCACAAATGTTTATTGTTGTATAGAAAGTAGATTGGAAGTGTCTTTCTACAATGACTTAGTATACTTACATAGGGTTAAACATGATAATACATGTGAATATCGTAGCATTTTTATCCTATACCACTCAACCAACTTAGGCAAGCGTCAGACGTCATATTAGTGTGACGTGTATGTATAAAAAAAATAACGATCGATCTTTCTACTTAACAAATTACATCCCATATTAATACTTCTAGTGTATTTATTATAAGTATACTCAAGATAAAGTTTGAAATAAAATATAATTTAAAAAAACACTCGTCGAAGTTACCGACATTTTGGTTTGATATGCTTACTTCCAGCTTTTGTACATGAAAAGACAGTTATTATAACTAAATATGCAGACCGGCATGACAGCGGCGATCGTCAAGGGATTTGCGTGTCTCTGCAATATTGCAGGTGTATAGTAATAAAATATATTTCAATCATTTTTAAAAATGTCTGTCTATCTGTTTGTGTGAACACGCATCACTGCTAATGTACTGGGTTCATAATAAACCGCAAATCATAACGCATATCTTCGGGAGTAACTTAGTATTTGTTTCATTAAAATCGGCCCACTCTATCATGAGTTATTGCAATTTTAATGACGATGCTGCGTACGTACGAGAGAAACGTACATAAGTATTATAAATAAATGGACTTAATACATTCAGGTGACTTTATTAATCACTGTTTTTTTTAAATAAGATTCGACGCGGACGAAGACGCGGTCACGGCTAGTCTAGAATATGATTGTATTTCGAATTACTCTCACTATAATCTCTCTGTTCAAACACAGATAAAGTGATCCCGACCTCTTCGAACAAGACATTGATCAAAGAAACCTTACCACCCACGAGGGATAACTCGACCCGTACAACCACCCAGAAGTATCCAATGATATATATATATAGACGACACGACTCATTAAGTTCAAACAAAATTTGATACGCATTAACTTAATCGAGGAATCGTGGCCCCTAACCGAAATAATGTGTAGGACATTTTTCAGAAGTTGCAAGGACATAATATGTAAACGGTTATAGGCAAATATTTAAAAGGGTTTGAGGTTATTAATACGGATTAACTTCGTTAAATCTAAAACCAAATTTATTTCAAAGATTTCTTACGATTTTAAAACCTCTGCCTCCATCATTGGAAGGGTTTTATACAAATTAGATTAAAAGCATATAACTACAAGTACCAAACCATATAACAATTGGGTTACGTTGCTTCAGAAACTAATATAAATAAACAACTAGTACATATTTTCTATTTAACAGTACCATATATTACTAAAACGAAGAAAGCTTATTTACCCAAAGAAGATTTATACTAAAGTTAAGATTTAAGAAGAAGACAAAATTTATTATACTTATCACTTATATCGACCCAAGAACTAAGAAACAGAATAAAAAAACAACCTACCAACATTTATCTCTTCATCACCTAATGGTTGACTGGTAGAGAATGCCTTCGGTATTAAGTCCGCCATTGCGTATTTAAGGCATATTGTATAAATAAATAAATAAATTAGAAAAAAACTGTGACCTCTGGAAGACAATGAATGCTTAGTGTATTTTTTTCCTGTTAACGCATGGTTCATCTTATTGCTTCGAGTGCGAGCTGCTCTATTGTTCACCAGATATTTGCTGGGACTTTGTTGATATATTTTTCCCATATCGAGTCCAAAACTTGATTATAACAAATCATATAGAGATTAAGATTCAAGCAAAGAAAAAGACAAATTCCAGAGATAAAACTTTTCTAAATCGTTATATTTTCATTAATTATTAAAATTCAATGGTATTTGACATGGAAAATTTGACTGAAATTGTTAATTAAACTGTTTTAACATTTTAATTATACACTGCGTCGTAGTTACGTCAGCTCGTTACGACTTCACTGAGTCGCAAGGGGGACAATTAGGTTGTAACTTGTTTTACTGGAAGTTTTAATGCGGGAAGCGCATTGAAAAACACTATTTTGTTAGTCAAAGAAATATTAACTTTATATTAACTTTTACCAGCCACCTTGCTCATGTTAGTGCAGATTTCGAGAAAAGTATTTTTTTCTGGATAAAAAATTAATGACTTTTTCTGTACCCCTGACAACGTGTATGCAAAGTTTCATAATATTTTTTCTAATGATTGAGTATTTAAGGTATAAAAGCGTAACAAACAAACTCACATTCGCATTTATAATATTAGTAAGGATAAGGATTTAATATGATAAACTATGCAGAATAAACAACTTTGTGTAAAAGGATTTTTTTTCCGAACTAACTACGCTATTGACCTGGCAACAAGCTCAAAGGTGCCAGCGTGGCTGAACCTCGCCTTGGACTGTTGCCTTGAATGCAACTTTGCGAGTCTGTCTAAGCTGTGTTAAAGAAAAGTTTTATTTTGCTATATGACTTACTTCAAATGTTTTGTAAATTAATTTAGCAATCAATTTATTATTTTATAGTTTTGAGGTTTGAGCACGTAGAATAGTCTAGTGAAACTAGAATAGTCGGAAGGATTCTTTTTTATCTTTTTATTTTCTTTATCGTAATAAAAAAAAACTATTATAACTGAATAATAATAACCACTATGAATGATTTTATAATTACTCCTAAATTATTTTTATTCGTAAATTCAAAATAGAAAAACATATAGAACAATACAAATTCATATACTGCATTTTACTTCCATACTGTGATATAAAATGAATAAAAATAACAAAGGCAATAAAAAAAAATAGTACCTCATTTCAAAACTATAGAATTAGAACCGGCACATCGTCATCTCGTTACCTGCAACAAATTTACATAATAGTTAAGTTTCTATTCTTACTGAAACATTAACACAGTTACATAATTAAGAACAGCAATTTTTTGCTAATAAAAAAATATAGAGGTTGCTTATTCCAAACAAGCGTGTGAATTTGAACGAAAGGTAAAGTAAGCAATTCATTTATAACTGTAGTATATTATTTCGCTTTATTTGTGTGCATAAATACGATGCATAATTATACAAACTAGTGAACGCCCAGTGGTCGACATTCGACCATAGTTCATTGATTTTTTTAAGTTTAAATTTTATTAGGGTTAATATCATTGTTGAATGTAGAATGAAAAAGGGTAATTGGAACGTAAGAGTAAAATAATACATACAGTCGAGCATTGCAACCTCTTTCGCAACCATTTTTGAAGTTCTTTATTGACGGATGTCAAATTGTCTTTTTTATTTACATGTGTGTATATGTTGTGTAAAATTGAAGCATTAGTGTGAGTAATGCATATTTTAATTAATTTAATGTATTTCTAATGCATTTTATATAAAATAAATAGCTTTCTGCACTTCTCCTCCATATAAACTTTAACTATGCCAAATTTCACGTTCATCCGTTCGCGCACTTCCGTTAAAAATGGATACAAAGATTAGGCTTCACGTATTAATATATAGATGATGATGATATGCCTACAGTATTGACATTATTAAGAGTACTAATATTATACGCGAAAAGTCCCTGATATTATATGTTGATATTAATCAACTATAAGTAATAGTAACTATCTTGCACAGGTTATATTTCCCAAATTAATTTAGGGCTAGCAGCTATCTGAGCGGAAGACATTAAACGGCGTAAATAGAAACTCTAGGACAGTGGAGCTCAAGTGTACGCGATCCTTTATAGGATTCGGATGGCCCACTGGTCACGTAAGTACAAGGGTAGTCAATATCTCAGTCAGATGGGGGATTGGTATACAACGTGGCAATGCAACCTTTTACGAACTTTTCCTTCTAACGAGGAATTGGTCAGTACCCACTACTTTAATCAATTATCAAGTTTTTTTTTTTATAGTAGCACGGCAAAATAACTGGCTTTCCAAAAACAATGGCGACCACCGAGTGACACACTCTCCATCGCCGGTCGCCGCTGTCATGCCGCCCTGCGAACAGCTGGATATGCACAGGCTGATCCCGAAAGGCGACCCGCAAAAGCGAATCACTATGACGGGCTTTTTCGCCATATACATGTTGGTTGCGACCCAGTTAGGCTGTAACACCCTACCACCCCGCTTTCGTCATTGCGTCGTTCGTTATTCAGTAGCTTGCACCACGTGCAGGTGAGGTTGGCTTGGATGTCTCAAGTCTTAGATATTATTTGACATCCCTTACACCCAATTTGTTGGAATATTGATTTAATACAATCCTTATTTAACACTAACTATGCCCGCGAGTTCGTCCACCGGAAACCTCCTGTAAAAGAACAGCGATTAATAAAGTAATCTTGAATGTATTGTATATGTACATACATTTACTTATCCACTTGTCTCTCGTATTTCAGTCGCGTTGTCATAAAAAGTGTAATTATTAACTTTTGATAGAACGACATGAAACGAAACAAAGACTAAATGCTACGCGATGCATTGTAATTTTCTTGAAGAGGTTTTGTCATGAACTCAGTATGTTATCAGTGATGCGTGTTCATACAAACAGACAGACAGACATTTCTAAAAATGATTGAAATGTATTTTTAATACTTGTTCTTAGAAACCTGCAGCATTTTTTTAACCATTATCTAAAAATTACAGACACGTTAGATTTATATTTTTATTAAATGTATTAATCTATACTAATATTATAAAGAGGTAAAGTCTGAGAGTTTGTGACGTTGTGACGTTGTAGGGGGTAATCTCAGGAACTACTGGTCCGATTTGAAAAATTCTTTCAGTGTTATATAGCTCACTAATCGGGAAAGGTTATAGGTTATATATCATCACGCTAAGACTAATAGTATCGGAGCACCAATTAAGAATATTTTAAAATCCTTTTTTTTGCCTCTTGAGAGCTTCCGCAGCGTGTTAACGTTAGCCCAAAGCAACTATTCTATGCGATCGAAGTCGCGGGCATAGGCTAGTATAATATACAATTGTTAGCAGTTATAAAACTACAAACATAATTAATGTCTATTACTACCCTGTCTGTAAAACTTTATAATCTAATAACTCTAAAACTATCCCAGCACTTACATAAATTAATGTTGTCAAACTCACAACTATAGCAGTAACCTTAATGACAGTTTTCAGTCAAATAATTGCGGTTACTGCCTACAAAACACAACCCCACACAACTGTGATATAAATGTTCAGTATTTTAAAGGTCACTAATACAGATTTGTGTTACTACATGTATTTTCACACTGAGTTGCCGAGAGCGGTTAAATTGATTAATTTACGAGCATGGTGGGTGGCTTAGTCAATTGTTAGTTAGCTCATGTTTAATATGACTATTTGAAAGCGTCTGATGAGTACATGTGTATCATGTTACAAGTCAGACAGTTTTTAATATTCATATGTTTTATATAGTGAATGCTATGTTGTACGTAGTCTACGAGAAATATATTGAATTGTTAGTACTACCTAGGTACTGGCACCAACAGTTACCAGAATTCTAAATACTATTCAGTACGTTTCACTTGGTACAGTCATGGACAAAATACAAATTAATCTTTTCACATGATTTATTTTAATATTATTTTTAGAAAAATATTTCTTTTTCCTTACAAAAGAGTATTTTACTATAAATAAAAATGCACAATTCCAACTTAAATCATTTTTGAAGAAATATTGGGGACTTATTAGAACAGCAACATGGACAATAAAAATTGTAGTGTAAATTTAATAAATGAATCACAAATAACTTAACCGGGATTTTTAGGATATTAATAAATATACCTTAAGAATTAAAAAAACGATATTCATTTATGGCGGGGGGAAAAGCTAGTACAAAAAATCTTCCGCCAACAACAAAAATACTTCTATAGTATATCTAAAAAAATATTTAAAAAATCATAAAGTTATCCGTAAACTTCTGTGGAAATTATCAGTGTGTTCTAGGAGTAAAAAGTAATGTAATACTAATTAAATCAATTCGTTGTAATTTAATGAATAGAGTAATTCAAGGATAACTTATATTGAAAGTTAATAACATAAAGTGACTAATATATGAAACTTTTAAACGAATGTTGCAATGATTATGTATGGATTTTATGAGTCATGAGTTACAACATTTAATATTTTAATCACCCTTTAATACTAAAAACTCAATGATTTTCTTTGCAATGACCGTTACCTTATTTGAAGAAATCTCAAAGAAAAAAATTCGCGCTTGGTTAACATAAAAACTGCAGCAACCTACTTATGAATTTTAATTAAACAGCGCTTTTTCATTACAATAAACGAAAAAAAAACACGATATATTTTTGTCTAAATATGACGATTTAACACCAAAATATTATAATTTACGGAAAGATTTTGTCGTATACTTTGCCTCGAGATTGAGAGAGAAATAAGCCTCGTAAAACAACACCAACGACTGATACACCTAACTGTAAACCTCTGGAGAATAACGACGCAGTAAATTTTGTGGTTACTATTAAAAAAAATTTTTTCGCTTTCTACAGTTTTTATGAATACATATTTTTCTCCACTTTTACTTCTAGTTTTCGTATCAAATTAAAAAAAACTGTTTCTATTATTAAAGACATTGTGAAAATACTTATTACTGTTTCTCTTCCAATAACAATAACCTGGCTTGTATTTAAAGATAAATAACACTTATGTACTTTATTATCGACGGTGCTCTTTAACCACGCCTTATGATTTGCAATCTATATGGATTCTTTGTTCTCTGTTAATTATGTACCCATAAACATTTTTTATGTTACAACCGCAATATGAATTAATATAACGTTGATCTATATAACTAATTCACAATGAGTTAAGCTGGACTCGACATTTTGCAAGATGTTTTGATGCCCAATAAGATAGGTATATGATAGAAAGATTCGTGAAGCGAGTAACAACTTTGAAGCGTAATCAACCAGAACGGTAAAATCATCGTAGGTCTTAATATATATAAGGGTTGTTGAGGTATGTATGCTTGGTACAATATATATAAGAGTTGTTGAGGTATGTATGCTTGGTACACATATATGTTTCAACAACTCATATATGTATGAATAGTTAGCTTAGCTTAGGTTAGCTCAGATAGGTCGCGAATTGCATGTATCAGGCAACAGCCAAAGCCGAGGTGTGCCGCGCACCCTTGAGCTAGTTGTCAAAATAAAATCGGCTGAGTGCCTTAAGCGCTCGCCTTAGTAGTCCGGTGAAGCTGTGAAGACCCTGCCAGGTCAATAGCGTAGTCAGTTCGAACAAAAAAATAAAATAAAAAAATTGTAGGTCTTATTGAAGATACTTGGATAAAAAGTTGTAGTCCGGTGAAGCTGTTAAGACCTTGCTTAGTATTTAGCGTACTCAGTTCAAAAAAAAAAATTGATAAAATATGATTGATTCAAATAGAAAAAAAGAGAAAAAATTTCCCAAAATAAAAAACAATTTTCACTTCCTAAGAAATGCATTTTAAGTTTATAACCGGTAATACTTTATTTATAGAATAACCTTATCTACTTCTTCCTTCCTAGTATCGAAAGGTCATAGAGAAGTACCTCTCACTAGGTATATTGAATGGCTATAAATATTTTATGATCGACATTATGAGCCCTCCTCACTCAGCATTAACTTTATTACACTATTAAGTTTAAAAGTAACAAATAAATATTATTTTTAACACTGTGTAAAGTAAGACATTAGTTTTGGTATCTCTGTTCTGTATGATCGGAATAATAGTATACTTGGAACCTAGAAACGATTTTATACACTTTATTTAACATAAAAATAACTATATAAATTAAAAAATATATTTATTAAATCAAATGGTGTACGTGAACATAATTGTATTTTAATAAACTTAATTAACAACCTATTTATTAAAAATAATTGTGCTAATCGCGACATTAGTCCTATCGAGGCTAAAAGTTCACAACTTTATTGGATTTCAAAGATTTATACAAATATTTTTTCATTTAATAACAGTAGTTACGTTAAATTATTAGGAAATCTTGTAGCAATTGTACATCGTAGTTATTTTTCTATCATATTTATTCTATAATTAAAAAAAGGTGAACTGCTTCACCTGATACAATTCCTATCCCAAACATTTTTAAATGTCAAAGTTTTTTTATGTTTATGAAGTTAAAATTAGACATTAAAAAACAGCACTTGACCGCCGCGGTGCACTGATACCATGTCGGAAAGAGCCGCCCTGGGCCATAAAAAACAAAGCTCTTTGGATTGCAGCCAGACGCCGCTTCAGATTCAACCTCGTTGAAAATGAACATTTAAAAGTAAACTAAAGCGCACTCGAATTTCATACATTACAAAGTTACAAATTGATGGCCGAAGAAATTATAGTCTGTCATACCAAGATAGACGAAACATTGAAAATCAGCATTTGGAAACGATTTTCAAATGCAGAATGTATTTGGGTATTGTTTACAAATTACAAGAATTAAAAAAAAATGCGAATCTTTAATAAATAAATAAGTTATAATCACATTTGTTTTAAATTGTAAATGATAAACGACTCTTTCATAAGAAACACGAGCAATAAACTTTTGCAATCGACAATTATACGGTCCGCATTGCGTCCACATTATTGGGCAATCCTTAATACGAAACGGAGTACTCCAACGACCCTCTGTCGAAAATTCCACTACGTTCAAAAGCCTTCGGTGACATTCTTTTATTCCAAAATAGTGGGATTTCTTTACTTCATCTCTCCTTATTCGTCCTCTACAAGAATTTATCGGTGGGATAAATTTTATTGCGAAAAGGTTTTCAGTAGGGATGAAAACTGCCCACAGTTTAATAACTACATGTTACGTGGAACAATGTTAAATTGAAACTCAGTTTCAATTGTGGCACGGTTTAACTAAGGAATTTCGTGAAGGTTTTAATTTTATTTAACCGTAGAACCGAGGCAGTCGAGATTGTTTCGTCCTGCGAGATACCTGCGCTTAAAATAGAACAGCCCCGGGGTATTATAGCTCCTCATTTCATAGTACACTGCGAGCACATTTTCAAGTATTATTTATCTTTCTAGTATAATGAATTATAACCAAAAATTTGGTAAAAGTATAGTATATTTTGGTTTCATAACGTTATCATTTTTCAAATTAATATAGAGGATAACTTGACTAAATAAAATAATTGTACTACCTTGATTGGAGTATATAAATAAAACTGAAGTATTTGTTGCTTGTCTACGATTTTTTCCGAAACGGCTGAACCGGGTGTAAGGGGTGTCGAATAACATCTAAGACTTGAGACACTCAACAAGCCAACCTCACCCGCACGTGGTGCACCCTGCTGAATAACGAACGAGGCAATGACAATAGCGGGGTTTTACAGCCTGACTGGGTTGCAACCACCATGTATATGGCGAAAAAGCCCGTCATAGTGATTCGCTTCTGCGGGTCGCGTTTCGGGATCAGCCTGTGCATATCCAGTTTTTCGCAGGCCGGCATGACAGCGGCGACCGGCGATGGATAGTGTGTCACTCGGTGGTCGCCATTGTTTGTGGATTGTACTATGCTTACCATCAGGCACAGTGCAGTCATTTTGCCGTGCTACAATAAAAATAAAAACTATTTTGATGATACTTTTACAAAATCAAAAATTCTTTATTCGACTTAGGCCCTGCGAACAATAAAAAAAAAAACAAAAAAAAGAAGGCGTTTATCAACTTCAGAATTCTATCACCGGTTCGGAAAACAACGCACTCATCAAGAAGAACCGGCAAGAAAAATGCTGAGTTTTAAATATGTTACAGACCTTACAGATTAGGCTTTGCCTTTAGCTAAGTAGGTATGACAGAATTAGAAAAAAATGATAGGACACATTTTACTGCAAATAAATAATTAGTTCCGATGAGATAACCATTCTCACGAGAATCAAGTCACGAGTTCAAGCTAGTATTAAAAATTATATTTTATTAGTTATCGGTCTCCCTCACGCAGCAGTTTCTTACCTAATATTAAGATTTATCATTTGTTTACGTTTAAGTTCCAAAAATAAAATCAACTTCATTTACTTTCATACAGCTTAATATTGGATGAACTTAGATTCTTCATCACGCTTGAACGAGTAAACGGAAATTATGAAATGCCGCGTAGAAACTGATTAACTCGAGTAATAGAGCATAAACTGTATAGAATAGTGTTTACAACAATATTAAAATACGCTAAGCAAAACGGGTGGACTTGGTGTGCTATAATTTTAAAGTTTGTTTTACAAAAAATCTAAGTATTTCATGTAGGATATTAAATAACTAACGAAATTATAGAAGCAAGCACTTTCTCTGGTTTAATATCCCGCGACTTCGCCCACGCGAAAGCTTATGTAAAAAAAACAGCGATGAATAAAGTCATCTGAATGTCGTCGTCATTAAAATTACAATATTTTTTTATTTAGGTGACAGATTTTAATGAAACAATGAGTCAACGCTACTCGAGGATGTATTTTATGATTTTCTTGAAGAGGTTTTATTATAAACGCAGTATTATATTAGTGATGCGTGTTCATACACACAGACATTTATAAAATTGTTTGTAATGTATTTTATTACTTATTCTTAGACACCTACAACATTGTTTTACAGAAATCTAAAAAGTACGGACACGTTTCATTTACATTCATGTTATATGCATAGATAGAAGACATTGGTAAGTATATTTCAGATATTTGTATAAAATCTAAACCAAGTCCCCTAGCACCAATCTACATCGCTGTTTTACTAAATTAACCGACCGTGTTAAAGCACTTTTCCTAAGTAAGAAAATAAACAATGGAGTCATTAAGTGTAGACGTTATTAGAAATCATGCGTTAAACAGCTCCAGTTACGATAATCTCAAGATGCACTTGAAACTTGATCACTTCAATATATTTCTTATTCATACGTTCAAGATGGCTAAAGATTTATTTGATCAAAGATTGATTTACTAAGTTATGGTTAGCATTACAGATACAATGAAAAACTTTGTACACTGCATATCGATAAAATGAAATGAATTCCCTTTTAGATATATAAGAGCTTTTATTAAAATTATTTTATCTATACTAATATTATAAAGCTGGAGGGTGTGTTTGTTTGGTCAAACGCATTAACCGCAGGAACTACTAGTCCGATTTCAAAAAATATTTTAGTTTTAGATAGTTCTTTTATCGAGGAATATAAAGAGCTATATCATCATATATTATTACGCTAAGACCAATAGGAGCGGATAACCAATGGTAAAAATGTTTCATATGTTTTCCTTTTGAGAGCTTTCGCTGCGTATTGGCGTTAGCCCATAATAACTATTCCAAGCAGACGAAGTCGCGGGACCAGTTAGTTAATAATAAACGAATAAGCATTATATATAGAATTCGAATCACTGAAACGTGATGTTAGAAGGCCGTCAATTCCAAAATTCGACTTCTAAAAACATGATGGGGTGGGTATAACAATGGCCTATCCGAGACGCCCTATACATCACGCGTGCTATTGTGCACCTTCCTTTGTTTTTTTCTTTGTACTATAATTTGGCGGTAGGGAAGCTGTGCGTGATATTAAGCGTTAAATTAGTGCCTATTCGACAGTTGTTTTTATTATGAAATTCTGGTACGAACACAAAATCGCATATGTATTCTATAGAGCGACTGATGGAGATACTAAGTGCATAGAGACCAAATTTGCAAGAAACGAAAAAAATGTTTATGTATTCTCAGAATTGGAGTTTTACTTATATTCAAAGTTTAAATTTTAGGGAGTGGCATAGGCTATTGATTTTGCCTGCCTATGGCCATCAGCTCTAAAAGAGAAGTTCAAGAAATAAAAAAAAAATGCGATAATTCCTTAACTGTATTTTATTCTTGCTTTACTTCTTATTTGATGACTTGGTTGTATTAAATGTATTTGATCCCAAAATCAATTTTAAAACGAAAATTAAAAGGCTTTAGCTGTATTTTATTTTTTGTAGGAATTAAATGGTGATTTGCAACCAATAAGACTAGATGGCTCCATACTCAGTTCATTTTTAGAACTTGTGGCACTTAGCTGTCTTTGATTCTATATGCCTCATTTCTATTAACAAAGATAGACCTAAAGATTACCATGAAAATGTGCATTTTTATATTAACATTACAATTTTTAACGAATACAATTAATCGCAAAACTTTATAAACATCTAGTGTTTGTGAAGAGGAGACCATAATGCATGCATATGTCACATAGTACGCGCAGTCATATGGAATTATCAAGTAATTTATATGATTTGTATTCACAAAATGAAAGAAACGGAAATACCCACTTATATACAAATATCATCCTGTTGACCTTGTCGGTATTTGTAGCGTCGCCGAAGAAGAAATATTTATTAATAGTATACATTTTTTTAATAACAGAAAACCACTTATGTTCGATAGGCTCTTGGGATATACCATACATTCTGATAAAAAAGGAAAGGTTAAGCAACTCTGGACGAGGGGTTCCGAGTCCGACTGGTAGAATGTCGTTCATAAAAACGTAAGCACGCGTCGGCAAACTCCAAGCAGGTAGGCGCTTTGTACCGAAGTACATACAAGATGTTTGTGAACCAGGTATATCTTACCTTTAAAGGTGGCGGAAATGTTTCGTATTTGCAAAAGTTCCCACGGTTTTCTTAATACTTGTGTTTTGTTTCTTTACGGCATTTCTTGGTTTTTATTTAATAATTTATTAAGTGTACCTAATTTAATAATATATTAATTCTGTTCTTATATATTTTTAACCACAACCTCTATCGCTGTTATTGAAGTTATACTTCTTTTGGTGCGTTAGGGAAAAAATGTAAATTTAGTAAATTTTTACTATGCGCGCGCACACCGTCACGAAAAACCAACACCCTGAAGTTAGCTATAGGCAACTTTTTCTATTATTAGTGTCGTTTTTTCTACAAATGTAGAATAAGGCGAAAGATAAAAATTTTGAAAAAAGAAAAGATTTTTATCTTGTTACGCCAAAGAAGTACAACTTCTAACGCGTGTATATAAGTACACACACACTTTTTATTCTAAAAATCATGAATCATCATTATAATATGTCAACAATAACTTAAAATAAAGGATTATACTTGAATTATACTATCAATAAGCTTTGTAGTATATTCGGATATATTATATATTCAGTTTAAATATAATATCTAATAGTTACGGTTCAAGATGTTTTATTAATTTCATTATATTAAAGTTAGACCATACTCTTATTGTAAATCATTGCTCTATCTTAATAAATTAATTAGTTATACTAAAAAGTCACTATCAGCAAAGACGGAATCACCTTTAATTCTTAATGAAGAGAGATGTAATTTGTATTTTTTATTTAAAAAAATATTACGAAATATGTAATTACAATTTCATATGAACACAAAGGCGTGGTCGTGATAAATAACGTTATTTTTTATGACAATAGTACCGGATTAGCGACGGGCGCATTTTCAGCGGTTTAACAAAAGACGAGCAACAAAATAATTTATGCTCTGGATAACAAGTGACGATTCGGTGCAGTTGAAAATAATAAAACAAGCTCGCTTAGATGACAATACTAGGCGTAGGAATGCGGCCGTGTCGTATTTATAATTGTGACAATTAACGAAATAGTCTCTGTTAATTTTCTAAGCTGCAATGAACTCTGAAAATGCGGGATTGACAATTTTTATTACCATAGTTAATTGAGATTAAAAACTCTATGATGTGAGCTCTGTTTTACATTATATATAAGCGACAGCAGCGTTTTATATTTTTATGGTTTACTTATAAATGCGGTAATATACTATAGATACATAATATAAATATACTAAATAATACTTATAAAAAAGTATTACCTAATCTATTTTATGTACCGTAATTAAAGAATTATTTTTATGTCACTTATTGAATTATTGGCAATAAATTATTAGAATTTTATAAAAAAACATATATTATACTAGCTGATACCGGCTTCTTTCGTTGTAAGTTAAATAAACTTTTAAAGAAAAGTAAGTGGCAAGAGGTAAGTGGAGTCCAAGATATAAGTAGCCTAGAAGCATTTATGATAAAAATGAGCCGTCACGGGACGCCTGGCAGATGTGAAACATCGAAATTGTGGGATCGAACAAATCTCGAATTCTCAAATTACACAATAATTATGCGAGCTCAGTGCAGCAAGAACTTAGGTCTACACTCACCAGGTTCACCCTCAGGTTTACCCTCGCCCATAGATGTTTCACGTCAAAAATCTGCATCAAATAATCATAAACCAATGTCGATACGTTCAGTAGTTTTGGCGAGATTGAGCCTTAAAAGAACTGTATTTTTATTACATATGTATCGAAGAAGCTTGGTACTAGCCTCATGATACAATTACAGACTGCATTGACTTTATAATCAATATTAACAAAAATACAGAACTAGAAAAACAAAGAGTATCTACTTAACATTTCAACAATAAACAACACTGTAAAATGAATCCACGCGTGCTTAAAACCACATTTAGAGAACGAGGTCTGTTTTAAGTAGATTCAACCGTAATCATAAAGTGGTCAACGCAACTCTACACTCCATTAACACATGAGGTGCTTTAATTGAACATTTCACTTCCTCCGGCCGAAGTTTGAAACCCTAATTGTTGGCCCCTTTTGTTTATTTAAAAGTAACGCGATACGTCATCCGCGCCAGTGTTTCCCGTCCGGATACGTTACTCGTTAATGTCAATAAATGGGTCCTAATGCAGACGACACTTATTAACGTATGAGTCACACATTCTACACGTATCATTGAGATATTGAGTCAACATTATCTAGGGCAAGTCTACAACAGTACGCTTTAACATATTTTTCTCGTGTTTACGAACCTTTAGTGTTACTAAAACTGTTTCGGGAACCGTTAAATGAAATAGCTCGTACCACAACAAGTTTGTTCGAATTCAACGCTTACTAGTATCTCGAAAAAGACCAAAACTATTAGGTTATCATTTCTATTCACTCCGAAATCTATATATGAAAATATTTGAAATCGATAAATTACAAAGAATGAATGTATAAATGTCTTTTATAGATAGTATCAAATATCCAAACCGTTCAGCTAATCGCCAATAAATTGGTACGTAAAAGTATTTTACTATAGGTAATACTAATCTTTCCGGAGTTTCTTGCCGGTTCTTCTCGTTGACTGGGTTGTTTTCCGAACCGGTGGTAGTTTTGACGTTGATAAGTGCCTTATAAAGGCATTATTGATTATTGATTTTTTTTATATTATAGGAGGCATACGAACAGGTGGGTCACCTAATGTTAAGTGATAACCACCGTCCATAGACACTAGGAACATTAGGGGAGTCGCAAGTGCGTTACCGGGTTTTTTTAAAAAGTGTACGCTTGTTTCTTAAAGCTTTAAATAAAGTATATTTGATTGTGATTTGATTGGAATTGTATCTCAATTCTAACTAATATGCGAATATGAGTTTGTTTGTTACACCTTCAAGCCTTAACTGCTACACCAATCACTATGGAATTTTCATACACGTTGTCAGGATTTGCAGATAACGGCATAGGATACCTTTCATAACGAAAAAAGTTAAGTTCCCAGGGCATAGGTTGAATCCAAATTTACGCAGTCGCGGGTATAGCTATGAAGGTATAACCTAACGACTCTCATTAGCATTATTAATTTTGCAAATATTGGAATAATTGTAGAAATCATTTCTATCTTTTAGTAAGAAAAGATTCTTCAAACAATACGTTCATTTCGTAGGCAATAATAACAAACGAAAATGTTACTCATTAAACATTCAATTCTCCTCCCCACACTTTACCCGGGATGTGTCTAATTACGGGTTCTTGTTGAAATACGTCGTGAACAACGTTTTTGATGACACATTAAAAGCGTCTTTGTTTTACTTAAAAACGTATAAAATTTTATGAACGTTAATAGAACTATACATTTTTATGGCCTGTTGTGGGTGTGATATGGCTGTGTTTTAAAGCCCTATTTTTGTAGTCATACTTCTTTTGCGCGTTAGGGAAAAATGATGAGAGTACATTTTTACGATGCGCGCGCACACCGTCATGAAAAACCGACACCCTGAAGTTAGCTATACTCAACATTTTGTTTCTTTGTATTTATTTGTATTAAAACTTTCAATGTATTAAATACCTTCTTTCTATTGTTAGTGTCGCTTTTTCTACAAACGTAAATTAAGGCGAAAAATAAAATTTTTGAAAATATTTTTATCTTGTTACGCCAAAGAAGTATAACTTCTAACGCGTGTACATAAGTACAGACACTTTTTTTAATGTATCAACGATTGAGTACAATCATCCCTGATAGTATATAACGATATAGTCTAAGATGGTATATACGCTAAGCCTAGAGGAGGGTTGGCTTTCAAATGCGGCTACGGGAACACACTTATAGATGCTTGGCGATCGTTTTTCAACTTGAGCAAGGCATTTAAAAAATCCAGCTCATGGGCGAGGATTTTAAACTTATCGCTGATCGATGCTAAGATCCAATACGTAAATCACTAAACCATTATTGCTAATATAACCATTAAGAAAGTTTCGCAGAACTACTTCAAACTATCACACTTTTGATTTTAACACGAATTGTTCGCACCATTTATATAGAAAGTAAGCTGCAAACTGAGAGAAATAAAGAATGACTAGATCATTTGTCATTGCCATGTAATTTTCTGCACTAACTAATTTAAAATATCTATTCAGACTTCACGCTTAACTTATGAATTATGGACCATGTTACCAAAATTAATTTGTTTTCTGATTTACTATATGCAATAATTTAACCATGGAAAAAATTAAGAAGTACTCGATATCGAAGCACTGTGAATTTATATAGGGAGTGAAATAAATTTGCAAGGAGAAACGTCACTTCTATCCAAATAGGATCATATTGTAATTGAAGATAAACAAGTAAAAATCACAGATTACTCACAATCACAAAAAGATTTACAATATCAAGAAATGTTATTTTCAATGAACAGAAAAGTCCAGAATTGAATCGGAGCGAAGCTCAAATCTTCATATGTGATGATAATGAACAAAATGCTGGAGTGATGACAGATAACACAGAGATGAATACAAGTGAGCAAGCCTGTGGAAGTGTGCAAGATTTTGAGGACCTCATGGATAATACCAGAATGGATATGAGTAATCAAAATCGTGGAAGTGATGACAGCTCACATACTGCCATCACTGATAGTGAAGAAGCATATGAACCTTCACAAGAAATAGATTTAATTAACCTAGAACGTTCAAATATAACTTTAAGACCACGAAGAAACAAATTTTTTGAGATCAACTTGATGGAGTTGGATGTACCTGTGACTTTTGATGAAGCGATTAACAGTAAGGAATCTGAGTTCTGGCTAGAGGCCATTAATGAAGAATTAGAAGCTCATCGTACTAACAACACCTGGAGTCTTGTGGATAATGAAAATCAGAGAACGATAAGTTCGAAATGGATTTTTAATATTAAAAGAAACCTGAGTGGTCAAGTAGATAGATATAAAGCTAGGCTGTGCGCTCGTGGTTTCAAGCAAATTGAAGGAATAGATTATAATGAAATCTTTTCACCTACTACAAGATATGAATCAATAAGAATTTTGTTATCTATCTCTGCTGAATATAATTGGAATATAAGGCAGTTAGATGTCAAGACAGCCTTTTTGTATGGAGAGTTAGAAGAGGATATTTTTATGGAAATTCCAGATGGAGTAAAAGCACCAGAAAATAAAATATGTAAATTGAACAAATCATTGTATGGCTTAAAACAAGCATCTCGTTGTTGGAATCATAAATTTACTAATTTTTTAACACAATTTGGTTTTGTTCAGTCGCAATCAGACAATTGTGTATTTGTAGGTAACTTTAATGGTATTAAAGCATTGTTAATTTTATATGTAGATGATGCTTTAGTTATGTCTCAATCAAATACAATATTAGATCAAATTATAAGTTATTTAAGACAAGGGTTTAATATCAAAGAATTAATTTTAAAGTCGTTTGTTGGTCTTGAAATTCTAAAAACTGATTATTCTGTTTGTATCAGTCAAAGACAATATATTGAACAAATAATATCAAAATTTAATATGAGTAATGCACACCCTTGTAATACACCTGTTGATGTAAATACTAAGTTGACTAAAAATATTGATAATGAGCAGATTAATTTTCCTTACAGGGAAGCCATAGGGTCATTATTGTTTTTATCTACAGCAACCAGGCCAGATATTTCATATGGTGTAAATCTATTAAGTAGATATATTAGTAACCCAAGTGTACATCATGTTAATCAGCTTAAGAGAATAATCAGGTATCTTATGAAAACTAAAGATTTATGTATAAAGTATTTAGGTCATGAAAACTTAATTGGATATTCAGATTCAGATTTTGCTGGTGACTTACATACAAGAAAATCAACTACTGGTTATATTTTTATGTTAAATAGTGGACCTATATTGTGGTCTAGTCAAAAACAACCTTGTATAGTATTGTCAACAACAGAAGCAGAATTTATGGCTAGTTGCAAAGCTGCTAAGAATCTTTTATGGTTAAGACAGTTCTTCAAAAAGATTAATGTCAATCAAAATTGTACAACTCTATGTATTGATAATCAGAGTACTATTAAATTAATAAATAATACTGTTTATCATAAAAAGACAAAGCATATTGACGTTAAATTTAATTTCATTAGAGAAAAAGTTAAAGAAAAATTAATTGTTCTGAAGTATGTACATAGTTCAGATCAACTGGCTGATATTTTAACTAAAGCTCTACCTACTGTTAAATTTCACCATATAAGAGATGAGATACTGTCAACTATGTAAGCTGTTTACTGTTATTATTCTTTTTATGTATTTAAAGTAAAGTGTATTTCTTTTATAAAATTTAGTGGGAGTATTGGAATAAATTTTATACTACAACACCACCAGGTAGGTGGCTGTATGTTACAAATGTCTTTGCTTAATGTTACGAGACAATAATGTTGATGGCGCCACTAGTTTTTTTTGTTGAGTCATGTTCCTTTACTGTGCATCATTTAATGTGTAATTGTTTCTACAATAAAATCAAAGTATTTCATTTACACAAGAAGTCTTTGTTTGTCAGTACCCCAATATTTAACACTCTCTAATATAAGTTAAAATACGTTCATAGATCCAAATGCTAAGTATTTCCTCTTTACCAATATTAATTTAAATAAAATTACACCAACATGACCTAAAGACGTTCATCAAAAAGAGTAATCTTCGTTAAAAAGGACTGCTTCATTGGAATAAATTTCCACTTAGATTTACATGTTCATGGCATGTCTTTAATTTTAGAATTTTGATACCAAAGTTTGTATGGTATTAGGGTTTGTTAGGCCCTCCTAGTTGCCAGTAGATAAATTTGTCACCGTGTACTGATAGGAGAGTTTCTCCAACTTCACTTTAGAACTTATCCTCCTCTAGATTTAGAGCCTGTGGCCCTGTAGGTTTAGCGCATTTACCATCTTAGATCAGATCATCATTTAAGCTCAGGTGAGTTTGTGGCCAAACGTTAAAAAAAAACCTATAAAGAGCAAAACTGAAAATAATCGAGTATAACAATAAATTTTCCGAACAATTAAGTCAATCGAATACCACCAAACGTTATCGTAAATGGTACCAGCATAGACAGAGAATAAATAGACTCAGAGAATGACGGGCATTTTTTGTTCCAATAAATGCATAATTTAATTGCAAGGGCGTCTAGAACGGGTTATGTTCAGGCCAATTGAACACATTAATTTCAATAATAGAAAGACAAGGGAGTTTTATTAATATTTATGAGTTACCCTGAGAGATGAATTACGACTAATCTGTATTAAATGAGTAAATGCTATAAAAGAAACAAAAGAACATATAAATCAAGATATATGTTGTATATGGACATGAATTCATTCTCAAAATAGCTATATATTAGAGAATATATATTTATTTATACATAGACATTTATTTAGAATAACTAACATAGCAATACTATTCAATTTATTAAAGGTATAAAGATAGTTATAATCATATATAACAAGTTTTATTCAGGTGAATTTATTACTTTTATAATTAGCTGAAACAATTGAATGTCTAAATATTATCATATAAACTATCGATTTCCATGTCTTTTTTCCTTTTATATCTGGTACTGATACATAGACCTATTACACTATCCTTACCACCATCAAAGTTGATTTTAAAAATTACTTACCTTTTAAGAAAACTCAATGTTACAAAAATGTTCCGTCTTTATTACCTCTTCTTCTGTGTTGATTCACAATACAACTACAATACATTAATTTATGCAGTTAACACTGTGTACCTGAAGATTTAGTTGAAACACCAATAGAATATCTTTATAATGGTTTGTCACTGCCAAAATTTTAGTATATGTATTAAGTGATGCTTAACAAGAAACGATTTCAATCTTATGACTTTTCAAGAAAGCATTTTCCATTTTAATGTCTTAGATTACTCAGTATACAAGCATGTAATGGTGAACATAATCTTTATAATTTGCTAACGAGACAAATTACGTCCAAGAACATTAATACTGTGTTCAAATAACTTTGCAAGAAACGCAAACTTGACCACTAACCAGTGAACGAAACTTTTGGTACACTGTAAACTGTTCAGGTCATTAACCGTGCATTAAACGTTGGGGGTGAGCCGGGGTGAGGCGGGTTATCGCTTGGAATATAGCCAAAGTAGCATTTACTCGGTGACGTCATAGTCGTTTTCCGTTTAGTCGTTATAGCAGTTCTAGTACTACAAATGAAGATGGGAATTGCAACGACGAGTGCGTTTATTGTCAAACATGGTATAAAACAAGTAAGACATTCTAACACTGTCTACACATATTAAATGCTTGTAATGTAGTTGAATCCTTTAATGAAACGAATGAGACAAATAGAAACCAAATTACCGAAGTTAAAAAAAAATTAATTACTAGTTTTTGCGCGGGACGTCACAAGGATAAAATATAGTTTTAATCTATCCTTCGAGATTTTTTTTTCTGTATGAAATGTATCCTATGTCTATATCCATCCCTGACAACATATATGTAAAATTTAATGACCATCGATTTAGTAGTTAATGCAAGAAATCGCAACAGATAAACAAATACACTTTCGCATTTATAATATTAGACAGGATTAAGAAAGATTTTTAGAACATATTCTACAAACATCAGTAAAACACTCTTCGCAAATCACCATGAACTTTTTGTTATTGATCAGACGTCTAGAATATTCATAGAATTTCGTCTATTGATGTAATATCAAAAGATCTTTTATATACATTTTCAAAGACATCTTATCTTCTCTATATGAAAATAAATTATTTCAACCATTCAATACATACATCATATAATACTGTAAGTAAACATCAATACTTCATTAGACTGACGTCACTTATGGAAACTTTTTATTTTGGTTTAAAATCATTACATAGTATAAAACAAATTTCTCTGCCACGTCCGTGTATGTCTGTTCGCTATAAACTCAAAAACTTCTGAACAGATTTTCACACGGTTTTCACCAGTAGATAAAGTGATTCATGAGGAAGATTTTGATATATAATTTGTCAAGATTTTTTTTAATTGCAGGGCGAAACAAAGGACAATATGCGGATAAAACGTCCACATAATATTCATTAGCGATATGTATATCATTGAAAAAAGTATGGATGGTAATTCCATATCCTTCTCATTGTAAAGTAATTTTATTCCTACTTGAAATGTACAATGAGCATGTCTTAGTGGATGCACTTGCTTCCTGCTCCGGTTAATGTTCTTAGTCAATTGATGGCTGTTCGGTTGAATGCAACTCGAGCCGACTTATCAATCCACTTATGACCTAAAATAACTACAGATATAGACGTATCCTTAAACGTTCGAAGTACAGATAACGTGAATATGTTATTCCTGAAACAATTATTTACACGTTTATAATAATAAAACTAATTTAAGCGAAACATATATTATACCAAGTGAAACGTAACGTTGTGGTCCATAGTTTGGAAATGTAGAAAATTAATAAAGAACATAACGAACAAAAGAGTCTTCAAGAGACGAGATCTTCAAGAAACACGAACATTTGCATTCCTCTTTGAGTGCATTGAAGGAATTATATGCAATTTTTTAACGTAGTAGACACCGATGGACTCACTAATTAACATTTGAATGCACATTCATAGAATATAGATTTCTATGTAACTACCCAGACATCATAGTCAAACTCAACGAAAAACCAGATCAATTTACACCCAATTATCATACATTGAAAACTTTCCTTTTTACAAATGATACATTATAATTACTACTAAACTGGTGAGCGAAACGAACGATTCTAACAAGTGGTGATAATTTTAACCAACACAAGGTTCACACCTACGCCTAACGGAAAGCAGAGTCAAAAACAAAGATGTACTGATAATCGCATGGTTTCATTAACAATGTACAATTAAATACAATAAACAATAGTGGGAACGAGCCTCGAGAACGAAATGCAAGCTCGCGTTGAGAAAAACAGTGCGAATTGCATTTCTCTTGTTTTAACATGTTTTGCCCTTGTTTAATAAGTCAATATACATTTTTAATCTTTAAGTCCCTAGTTCTTCTAATGATTATTTATATTATGATTAAAAATCTTGTCATATCATTTTATTTGCATTAATTTTTTTATAATAGTTTTCCTATTTTATATTTTTATAATGGTTTATCATATCTAATCGAAATCATGAATCCTGAAAACAAAACCCAGAAAATGCAGTCCTCGGGAATAGTCTAATGTTGGCAAGTTTTCTGTTACATAAAAATGGCAATATAGCAAGCAAACCATAAGCTTGAATAACTTCGTTTTTAACCGGAACAAAAAATTGTAAGAAAGAGCCAAAAAAAGAGCCCACCAGACATCGTAACTATATAATAATAATCATAAATACAGTGGTACAACAAAATAATCCCAAGGAGGGTTGATGTCAGACAGGCAGCCGATCGTAAAAATTAAGCCAAATCATATACCACAACATGACAAACATGTTGTACCGACCCTACTTATGTGGGATAAGGCTAAGAAGAAGAAGAAGAAGATTAAAAATCTTGTAAATACAATTTATTTTTTGATATAATATATCGACATGCAAATTTAATTCAATTTTTAACCTATGCCTTTTTTTAATGGATACTTAGACGGCAAAAATCTTATATCCTATATTACAGTTTCAAATAATCCATCAAGGTATCTTTTACATCCAAAATTATAAGCATTACGTTTCGAACGTACGAAACGTTTTACTTATTCAATTATGTAAATTCAAATATATACAAATAAATTGCAAGAGAACTAACCTAAAGAAATAAAAGCTTATCCACACCAAGATGAACTAGCATTATCTTTTCAAACATTTATTAAGACCTTGCTTGGTCAATAGCGTAGTCAGTTCGAAAAAAAAATAAAAAAAATTCTAACATTATTTTTATTATATTTTTATATAAGTGATGTATAATTAACAAGTATAAAATATAGAAGCGTGTGCCCGTCGCGTCGCCAACTAAATAAATAGCATGTTTGGCTCCGAATGCACTAATCAATGAATTTTCCATCTTTATTCATACTACTGGAACTCTTTAACTTAATGTAGCGTCACATCAACGTAAAAGTATTGTCTTGTATAATTTTACATAAACAATTTAGCACTGATGCGAGTGCTGGCAGAAACACATTTACTCTCGTAACTTCAACACATCCTTGTTAACAGTTTAACATACTTGTTGGAGTCTTAGAAGATATCTTCTATTAAACTTTGTAGTACGTTATTTTGTTAGTGTTACAACTAGATAAGTTCGTAAATTTCAATCACAATTATATCAGAAATCGAAACAGACAAGACAAACAGTATATTGTTGTGGAAACAAGTTTTCTATACATTCTACTCAATTACTGAATGTATGTTAGTTCATTACTTAAAAATATCTGTTACTATTTGGCTTTTTTTGTGTTTGTAATTACCAGAACAAGGTTTATATGAAAGAAAATGTTCCAAAAATTATACCAAAACATGAATTTTTGGTTAGAAAATTAGGGTAAAAATCTCGATATACAAAATGACTGTATAAGACAGAAGACTGTACGGAAATCTTTAAAAATATTGACAGAATTGGTAGATTAACGTTCAGTCAATCAGTTGCTTGGTTTAATTTTCTTCATAACCGTACTGTACAAAGAGCGGAGCGGGTAGCTGATTTACATTCAATATCAAATTTACTACAAGATGTTAACAATAACTTACACCAAATAATACTAAAAATGCTAGCGATGAAACACAAAGAACTGTTGAGTTTTACAAAAATATCAAAGTATTATTCGTAACCTTACGCGTAAACTGTAAGTTAGTGGAAACATTTAACGACAACGGGTTTGCGGTGGGGCCCACTGTGTGCTAAACAGAGTATGTCCAGACCGCTGGTGTGACCGGACTGACGACCGCGAACCTGTGGACCTTGACGAGGTTGCATTACTCATTATAAATGTACATGCCAGTTTTTCTTTACGTAAGTGCAGCACAAATAATGTTTAGTTTTCTATTTTTAGTGTTTCATTAATCGAGAAAGGTTATAGGCTATAATCACGCTAAGACCAGTAGGAGCAGAGCACTAATAAAGAATGTTTTAACATCGGATTTTTTTCCTCTTGCGAGCTTCCGCTGCGCGTTAACGTTAGCTCAAAGTAACTATTACACGCGGACGAAGTCGAGGGCAGAGGCTAGTTTCGAATATAAACTAGAGATTAACAAAATCTCATCTGATATTAATATGAACGAATTACGTCCATAAGAGTATTAATTTTGTATAGGGTTGCTGCAATACAAAGACTAATGCTTCGCAACAGAATTCCTAGTTAAAGGTGGTCGCTACATATTGAGACTTTAAAAAATTCCCTATAATTATATATTCTTATGGTTAATTACGACAATGTTTTCTTTTACCGGAGGTTTAAGTTTATTATATAATTTGATTGTGACGGTGGCCGAACAGTAATTTTTATTTACAAAGTCAAAATCATTACACTCAATACTAGATTTATCTTCAATACATTACTCATATCTTTCTATTTATTAATATATATTTTATTCAAATTAATGTACATTTCACAAATAGACAATAGTAATGTAAGTATTTGAATACATTGACACACTCGCGAAATATCTAAACATTTGGTATGTACTTTAATAATTAAAATTCGGTGCCACCTTAAAACATTTCATGGAGTCTACCAAATAACATAAATTGTATAGATACAAAATAATTATTTCGATATCATTTCTTTTTTTATCTCAATAAAGATCTTAATATAATTAAGCATGAAAAAGTTTAAAACTCAAGGTTCATCCATTGATATACAGAAAACCCAAGACGCATACTTAACGTCTCACAGCCGGTATATAAAAATGTGTGCATTATTTTGGATTAATGGAGCCATTTCAAATAGTCTCACGTCGCTTGCGTTCTTGTAAAAATAACTTGAAATCACTCAGGTAAGGTTGAATTTGTAAAATCATAATTTTATCGCATAACTATAAACACATATGTACATCGGGGAGTTTTTGCGGGACAGTTTTGAGCACTATTTTTATTTTTTGGTTTATCATTCAAACTTCTCAAACTCAACTATTATAACTAAGTTACTTCGTTCCGCGTGGCGTAACTTGAACTTTCAGAATACTTAAAGGAAAGTATATAATATTCTAATTAATGACATAATCAACTTGTAAATCAAATTTTCTTAGAATCCATCCAAATGTCTAAGAGTAATTGAAAGACAAAGATTGAAACAAGGGTAGCTACTTTAACTTTAGCATTTGTAATATATTAGATTCCTCAGCCCGTGCTAGTCATTTTATTCAATTTACAGCGTCATAACAGAAAGTGGATTTGACATGTTTATGGTGTTACGTCCGTGCATAGTTACTGGATAGTAACGTATTACACGTTACTCAATTGTCTTTAAAGACACCGAATTTATCCATTGATATAGCCCATGACGCCCATTTAAGGGCCACCAAAGGTGTTTTAATTTATGTTTCGTATTAAATTTTTATATCCAATGCCATACTGATCCTTCACTTAATGTTAATCAAGAGAGTACTAAACCAATACAGTTTAATTGCTTCATTAAAATCTAAAACGTAAATGATTCGTATATCCAACGAGAAAAAATTAATACTTTATTCTAATTAATACATACTATGTAGTTAATGTTTTATATGAATAAAGAACATAATAATCAAATTATATTGTATAGTTTTCTTGTTTATATTACGACACTAGTGATACCCGCAACTTCCTCATAATCTTATACGATATAATAATAATTACTTTTTTAGATAAAGACTGTGTTTTAGAAGTAAAATTAATTTATCAAAATCTATTCCGTAATTCTTGTATGATGCGCGCACAACCGCAGCCCTCTATCATTTATATATATATATATAGATGTGTTTTTGAAAGTGGTAGAGCCACGCTGAAGCTACTACTGGTTTCAGCATGAATGGGTCGGCTCGCCCGGGGTAGTACCACCCTCTCACAGAAAACCGACGTGAAGTAACAGTACTTGCATTGTTGCGTTTCGTTCGGTCAGTGAGAGCGCCGGAGGCCCATCTCCGTATACTCCCTCCCCCAAACACAGGCTGGCAACGCACTTTCAACTCCCCTGGTTTTGCTAGTATCTATGGACGGCTGTGATCACTTACCAACAGGTGACCCGTCTGTTCGTTGGCCTCTTATAATATAAAAAAAGAGATATGTAACCTTATGTATTTTTATTTTATAAGTAGTAAGTCCAATAGCTTGACGTGACAGTCAAGGGTATTTAACATGTCACGCCGCGCTTTTTTTTTTCTTTTTTTTTTTTTTTCTCGAACTGACTACGCTATTGACCCGGCAGGGTCTTCACAGCTTCACCGGACTACTAAGGTTGGCGCTTAAGGCACACAACCGATTTGGGTTTTAGTTAACATACACAAGGGTGCACGCACACCTCGGCTTGGGCTGTTACCTGGAAAAAGACGCGTCTGACCTAGCTAACTATTCTAAGCTATTCATACATATATACATTTGTGAACCATACAATCGAAATTGCATGATTCACAAATGAATACGTGTATATCGGATTGAGGGTCACGCCGCGCTGTTTTACTATCCAATACTATTATATCGTGTGCAGTCATTACCGATACATAATATTAGAGAACTACTGTATTTATGTCACTGTTACATATAATTTATCATTATTATTACGTTATCTTGACATGAGCTACATAAGTATGATTAGAATAAATAATTATCAGGTATTAAAACACAAAACTTATTTACTACAGTAACTCATTTTTTTATGATTTGATAGTATGGTTTTATGTTTTTATTCATAAACATGTGTTGTCCCATCGTAGTGTATGTAATACTAGTGGCATTGTACACACAATATTTAGGTTAATTTTGTTTTTAATAGTTTATTGACCATAATCGCATCTGATGTTCAATGACGGTGTGGTCCAAGACACTAAGCATGCTAAACCTAGAAAGAAGAATTCTTAAGGGGCGGCAGCTGGAACACACTCGTATGTGTTTGGCGACAGATTTTCATCTTGAGATTGTGATAACTAGCTAGGCTGGCTTAGAAAAACCTTACCATCATCTTATGGTTTCATCCATTAACATATAAAAACCCAACACACACAGTACCGAATGAAAGTAGCGCTCAAAACGGTCCCGCAAATCTCTCCAATATACATACGTGGTTATATTTATGCGATAAACTTAAGATTTTGCAAATTCAACCTTATCTGAATAATTTAAAGTTGTTTTTACAAGAACGCAAGCGACGTGAGACTATTTGAAATGAGTGCATAATCCAAAATTATGCACTCATTTTTGTCTGCCGGCTGTGAGACTTTAAGTGTGCATCTTGAGTTTATGTATATTAATGATTTCATCACAAAGTTTTCGTACACCCAAAGTTCCGGCTTATTTGCTAGGATTCGACCCTACGTCGCTCGACGCGGTATCTGAACACGGAAACCTATCATTGCTTCCGAGTTCAAGTTTAGTTGATATGTACAAATAAAGTGAAGTATTCATCATTACATAGTATAAAATAAAGTCCCCTACCGCGTCTGTCTGTCTGTCTGTTCGCGATAAACTCAAAAACTATCGAACGGATTTTCATGCGGCTTTCACCAGTGGATAGAGGGATTAATGAGGAACGTTTAAGTATATAATTTGTCAAGGATTTTTTTATATACAGGGCGGGACAACGTCTGCCGGGCCCACTAGTAATAATAAAGAATATTCTGAAGAAAATTCTTCCTGAGATGTCCTAAAAGTCATGTCAAAGAGATGTCAAAAGGACACTATTTTTTAAGAATACTAAAATGATCACAGGACACTTTGCATAAACTACACCCTTGTTAAATGCAGTATTCAACTTCAATTGAATATGCTGATTGCCGGCATAGAAAATAAAATTATGTCATATTTAATTATTTTAACTATAAAATTATGCAATATAAATAAATACTAATGGTACTATCTTGTATTATTATGACCAGAGACAATGTTTTCAATAAATGTTGCCTATAGCTCTTTGATTAAAGCCAAAGTAACAAACAATTCAGCATATATTATTAACAAGTCCATTGTTTCTATGTAATATCGGAAGAGAGCATAAATTATGACTTCAAAAGTACTGACAAGCCATCAGTCACACTCGACTGGTAATTTTAAAGGGAAAACCACTTACAATGAACTATAAAAATAAACACAAAGCATCGGCCTTTATAACGTAGAAAAATTAGAAAGCAATAAGCTTTTACAATCAATAATTACGTCGTGGAACCACAATTTATTTCGTCCGGGTTATGTAAGTACGAATTAGCAGTATCTGTGAGTCGAGGCATAACTAATTTTCGTAATTTTGTTACGGTAAAATGTGATTTCTTTTTCGATGTAATTCAGACGTCGATTTGTAATCATTGTAAAGTACATTTTCATTTTACAGTTTTATCTATACCAATATTATAAAGAGGTAAAGTTTGTGAGTTTGTGACGTTGTAAGGGGTAATCTCAGGAACTACTGGTCCGATTTGGAAAAAAATTTTAGTGGTATATAGCTCATTTATCAGAGAATGTTATAGGCTATATATCATCACGCTAAGACCCATAGAAGCAGAGCAGTAATGAAGAATGTTGCAAAATCGGGGTATTTTTCCTTTTCAGAGCTTCCGCTGCGTTTTAGCGCAAAATAACCATTCCACGCGTACGACGTCGCAGTCAGAAGCTATTAACTAATTATATTATCTATACTAATATCATAAAGAGGTAAAGTTTGTAAGGTTGTAGGGAGTAATATCTGGAGAGTCGGAGAAAAAATGGTAAAACGTTTCTTACGAACGTTGCCTTAACGATATGAGATATATGATTGAGTTCTAGAAAAAAGTTGTAGCTTGATAATATGCCTATTACCGCCCAACGAAGTGGGCACGGGTCAGCTAGTAACAAATATTTCTACTTAAAGCGTTAAATTTAAAATATGTATATAATTACAATAATATTTTTTCGAAATGACTACGCTATTGTGGCCCGACAGGCCTTTAAAGGTTCATCAGATATACTTAAACCTTAAAGTTATAAGGAAAATATTAATAATGTGACTAGTGACAACTGTAAGTTCATTTTTTTAATTGGATGTACAAATAAAAGGCCTTAATTTACATTTGTGTATAAACAAACCTATAATATATTAATTGCTTTATACAGGTGACTCACTGCAATTACCCAAGCATCTACATAGCTCGATAATGTATGTCTCCCGTCACATATTTAATGATAAATTACGAACTGTTAAAAGTCAATTTACATTCATCTCTAACAACCAGTCGTCATAATCCTCCAGGATAAGATTTTAAAGAAACTAAAGAATTATGCCTTGTGAATGGCTTTTACTGTAAAATAATGGGAAAAACGATTAACTTATTATTCATCGCATTGCTATTCAATACATACTTATATAAAATACATCTTCTGTACATTGAGCTAGTTGTCAAATAAAATCGGCTGAGCGCCGCAAGCGCTCGCCTTAGTAGTCCGGTGAAGCTGTTAAGACCTTCCTATGTGCAATAGCATAGTCAGATCGAAAAAAATCTGTATATACATATAATAAGAAAGTAAATCTAACGTATCTGTACTTTTTCGATTTTCGTGGAAAAAAATATTGCAGGTGTCTAGGAATAAGTTATAAAATACATTTCAATCATTTCTAGAAATATCGGTCTGTTTGTATGAAAACGCGTCGCTGCTAAAATACTGGGTTCACGATAAAACCTCATCAAGCAATTCATAAAGCATATCCTTGAGAGTAACTTAGTTTTTGTTTCATTAAAATCGGTCCACTCTATCAAAAGTTATTGTAATTTGAATTAAGGCTCGAGCTAAGTACAAGAGTACTAATATTATTAAACTGGAGTGTTTGTTTGTTTAGTCGGTTGAACGCACTAATCTCAGGCACTACGGGTCTGATTTGAAATATTCTTTCAGTGTTAGATAGATCATTTATTGAGAAACGCTATAGGCTATATATCATCACGCTAAGACCATTAGGAGCGGAACACCAATGCAAAATGTTTTAAAATGGGTTTTTTTCCTTTTCAGAGCTTCCGCTGCATGTTAACGTTAGCCCAAAGTAGCCCAAACTAGAGCATAGGCTAGTTTCAAATATATACCTAATATGCGAGAATTGTATTTACATCAAGCTAAACTCTTCTTTCTACCAGTTTGTAAAATGCATATAATAAATTTAGACTCATTTTGCCAGAAGCATTTTTTTTATACCACGACGGTAGCAAACAAGCATGCGGGCCGCCTGATGTAAAGTGGTCACGGCAGCCTATAGACGCTTGTAACATCAGGAGTGTTACATGCGCGTTGCTGACCCTTAAATAACCTATTTATTTTCCCCTTGAAGCACTCATTGATTTATATATACATATTGATTTTTAACAAATGTACACCTATTTACAAAGATCCTTAAACTATGCTTACAAGTTCTTATTACAGAAATAAAACCTTAGCTGTTCTAAGTATGTACTTTGTTATTCAATTATTTTAAATTCTAGTCCACATGAAAATTCTTTTAACCTCGAGTTCAAAACACAAAGACGCAGTCTCATACATAAAACCGATAAGAAGATTGTGAAGAATCTCAAAATACTTAATGTATATGAACCAGGGCATTGTTATTGACTTATTTAAAGCAAATAATACTTGCGACGAACAATCTGGTATTGTAAACTACTACAAGGCCAAGCTATGTTCTTATGTTCCAAATAATAATACTATATGTGTAAAGGTGAAGGATTATCTTATCTGTAGACACGTGAAAAGTAATCCATAACGACATAATTTAGATTTTATTTAAAAGTATATACGACAGTATATACTGCCTTTAAGACAGATTAAAAATTTTATGAAAAGTTTTTAAAGTAATAATAATAATTTTTAATCGTATTATGTATTAATGACTGGTCATAATGAATCTATATATATATAT
>MU158751.1:45378-104179 GCA_015888305.1 Antheraea pernyi | reverse complement strand
TATATATATATATATAAATAGCTTGCGTATAGCTTCTAAAAAAAAATGTCTTGGCAAACAGCGGAAAAAAAATACTAAGCTGTTTTGTCATGGGCTATTTATATAAAGTACTAGCGGTCCCGGCGGAAGTTGTCTGCCTTGATAATAAAAAAAAATCTAAAATACAACCGCAGCACCATCTACCGGGTTGTAAATCTAAACCATTCTCGGATTCACTGGAACACGCACACAAAATTTCATCAAGATCGGGCCAGCCGTTTAGGAAGAGTTTAGTGACGTACACACGTACAGAAGAAATTTATATATAAAGATATAGTTATTAAAAGTAAATTGAACCTTAAATCGATCGGTATTTAATTATAATACATTCAAACATTTTATTCAAAATCGGCTGAATGCCTTAAGCGCTCGCCTCAGTAGTCCGGTGAAGCTGATAAGACCTTGCTAGGTCAATAGCGTAGTTAGTTCGAGAAAAAAAACATTGTATTCACTTTGTCATTTATATTAAACTAGTTAACACCCGCGACTTCGTGTTAATTTACAATAATAAATGTAAATACATAAAAAAGTACACGAAACCGAACATAGTAACCTGCTCGATAGTAACCTTTCGAAATCGGTTAATAACAAAAAACACTCTACGCCGACGTGTTGAGTTATACAAAAACGTATAACATAAAAATCTCTATGAAAAAAACTTTTAAGTGCGCTAACATTCATAATAATCATTTAATTTTTTTTTATTAGGAACACCAAAATTTACTGTTACATGTATGCCTTCAATGAACCAACTGTTTAACAGATAATGTCAAATATATTATAATATTATTATAGTCTAACAAGACAACAAAAAAACTTGAAGAAAACCGGAAAATCGTTCAGTTTCCTTCCCGTCATCGTTGCAAATTATAATAGAAAATGGAAATTAAATAACTATGGCATTTCCGTTGAAACAAGTAATACATACATAGAGTGGCCAAACCCGTTTCATCAGTAATTCACTAGCGCAACATGAAAGCGAATGAACCAAGTCTAGGGTGCGGACACTTTTTCCTATAAAACGTACGGATGTTCTAAATTAAATTCACTTTTTTTAATGTATATCTCCGAGTAGCTTTCTAAATCAGGTCTAATATTGGTCAATGAGTACGATTTTTTGTTTGACATTAATCATGAAAATGTTGTGTAAAGACCTTGTAAGAACTCTTATATCCGTGCACGGTTCCAAACAATGTACGATTGCAATGGCAAAACCACTGTCTAGTATAATAACTATAAACACGATGGGAGTGAAACTTATAAATAAATATATACATTAAAATCCTAACACATTTTATGAATGCTTATATGAGTTATATTTAAATACGCACAATATATATATATATATACTTTAAATACTATATCATTATATATAGAACATACATCACTACATAGTATAAAACAGTCGCTTTCTCTGTCCCTATATGTATGCTTAAATCTTTAAAACTACGCAACGGATTTTGATGCGGTTTTTTTTAATAGATAGATTGATTGATATATATGATTGATAGGTTTATATGTATAATAACACCCATTAAATAGTGGAGAAATACTGTTATTTTTGAGGTTTCTAATGTGATGTCGTAAATAATTACATAACCGATTCGATGCAGACGAAGTTGCACGGGTCAGCCAGTCTATAATATAATATTAATAAGTAATAATAAAAATGTTATTATTGGAAAAATGCAGTCCCTGTCAGATAGCAAACGCGGTTGATGACGACTTGAGCCGAGTTTACACGATTATGCGTCAACGACCCCAGCCTGCTTAATTTCGAGTGTAGTCAAGGAAACCCGATTTACCGTCCTCGGTCTAAGCGAACTGTTCAAATTCGCTCACTTTTCAATACCGCTAAGGAAGTTATCACTTCAATTATTATTTATACGTTTAGTGATAAACCAGTCACTCCTGATACTAGTGCATACCAAATTTATCAGTAAACATATGCAAGCGTAACTTCCAGCGTCGAACATCGCTCGTAAACATAACATTTCTCGCACTACGTCGAACACGTTGCCCGATTGGGGACTACCTCTACTAGTTCTAGATTAGATAAAGCAACTTTTATCTATTGACGATATAGCCCAGTTAAGCGTTACGCACGCCAGCTGAAACCGTCGCGTTTATGATTGACTTTGTCGCTAATATTTGTTTATTTTATGTACCCATATGCATTTATATAAAGCATAATTTATTTTTTACGTAAGAATGCTGCTCAAATAAATGTGCGTATAAACTTAAAGATATTTGGATGTTAATAAAATTACAAGCAGTTTAAAAATAGTAGAATACTTAATAAGTGCGTTATATTATAAGCAGTAAACTCTTAAATTTAGTTTAAAATGTATCTTGCATATGTGTTATTCGTTAAACTTCAATCCTTACTAATGTTATAAGTACCAATGTGAGTTTGTTTGTGTGTTTATTACGATTATACGCCTTAACTGTTCAACTGATCATAATTAAATTTTGTATACTTCACTTATATGTATATAAAACTAGTTTCTGCTCCCGACTTCGTTCGCGTGGAATAGTTACTTTAGGCTAACGCTAACTCGCAGCGGAAGCTCTCAAAAAGGGAAAGAACCCGATTTTGAAGCATTCTTCATTGGTGCTGCGCTCCTATTGGTCTTAGAGTGATGATGTGTAGCCTATCTCGATAAATTAGCTATCTAACACTGATTTTTTTTTATCTGATCATTACATCCTGAATTTATCGCGTTCAACCAAACAAACGAACATGTCAACTTTATAATATCATCATATATATTAATACGTGAAGCCTAAAATTTGTATCCCTTTTTAACGGAATTGGGCGAACGGATGAACGTGGAATTTGGCATAGTTAAAGTTTATATGGAGAAGTGCAGAAAGCTATTTATTTTATATAAAATGCATTAGAAGTACATTAAATTAATTAAAATATGCATTACTCACACTACTGCTTCAATTTTACACAAAATATACACACATGTAAATAAAAAAGACATTTAGACATCTGTCTTAATAAAGGACTTCAAAAAAGGTTGCAAAGGAGGTTGCTATGCTCGACTGTATGTATTATTTTACTCTTACGCTCCAATTACCCTTTTTCATTCTACATTCAACAATGATATTATAACATATAACTATTATTATAATATTTATCCCTTTAAAAAATCAATGAACTATGGTCGAATGTCGACCACTGGGCGCCCACTAGTTACTATAAATATAGATAACAAATAATTAGCCCCGTGAGCGATTTTAGTTATAAAGTAACACATACTTCAACGGTATTTACTTTGCGATTTTTCTCAACATCTTTAACAGTATAGATTTGTTGAATTTTATGACAATCTTTCTGTGTCATTGATGAACCATTTGGCAAATATGTGAACTTTCACAGTCAATATAGATATTAGTCAATATTAGTATAGATATACGTATCTGTTATATACACATCATCACTCAGTACCTACTTTGTTTCTTAAGAAGCATTCAAAGTCCATTACTTTTTATTACAATCCACTAAACATCATTACCGCGAACATACCACGAAATATCACTAAAAATCTACTTTAGTGTCCAATATGAAAGTGTCACGTAGAATAAACGCAGTTTCACGTACTACATTCACATGTGATTCATCATCCTGACCCATATCACGATGAAATTTACAGTTAAAATAGTTAACTACGTACTTTAGTACTTCAATTTGTAGAGAATTATAGTAAACTTTTGACGCGTTACTTACATTTTCGTTCTTACTTTCTGAACTTCGTATATAAAATAATCTAAATACCAATATATTATAATTAATGCGTATGTGATAGTTTTAATAATATAGTAAGGTGTCATTTTATTTGCATTTATTTTTCTATTATAGTTTTCATGTTTTATATTATTATAATGATTTATTATTACTGAAAAAACTCTGAATCCAAGAATCCTGAAAATAAAAACGAAAATGCGGTCCTCGGGAATAGTCTAAACTTGACTAGTCTTCTGTTACATAAAAATGGTAATATAGCAAGCAAACCATAATCTTGAAGAACTTCGTTTTTAACCAGAACGGTGGTGCCTCTCGAGCAGAAACTATAATAGCTAACCAAAGTTAAAGCCTACAGAAACATTGTAAGGCTAAAATATCAGACTTTCTGAACTATATAATAATAATTGTAAAAACAGTGCTACAACAAAATAATCCCAAGGAGGGTTGATGTCAGGCAGGCGGCCGATCGTAAAAATTAAGCCAAATCATATATCACAGCATGACAAACATGTTGTACCGACCCTACTTAGGTGGGATAAGGGTAAGAAGAAGAAGAAGAATAAAGTGTGATTACATTTTTACGAACTTATGTTATTTAAAAGTACATAGTCATTTCAAAACTAATATGACTTCATCTTTACCCATAGTTAGATTAATGATCTACTTTTAGTTATATTTTATTTTATAGACTTTGAGTAAGAAGAAATAAAATACTTTATTGTACTTATTATATGTTTATGATTTAAAAATAAGTCATATTTATGTGTAGACTTATAATTTTGCGATACAAGAGCATTATTAACCAATACTCTACATTACAATACCTTCTTCCAGTAGTCCGGTGAAGCTGTCAGACCTTGATAGGTCAATAGCGTAGTCAGTTCGAAAAAAAAACCTTCTTCCAGTAATGAGTATACATCTTTTTATAAAATAAATTGGCAACATTCTACATATTCAAAATACCGATATTTCAATAATGATGTCATAAAATATAACTGAGCTATAAACTGTAATTTCTAACCGTATTTTTATGAATCATCGCGACTTCAATATGTTTTGTACTCGAATCTTATGCAAACATAAAATTTCAACAACGTGATAAATCACGTCGCAATATTTTATGAAAGTTTCTTTAGAACTAATAACCACAAACTTCTATTAACTTCACAGAGGTAAATATCTATATTGACTAATATCTATATTGACTGTGAAAGTTCACATATTTGCCAAATGGTTCATCAATGACACAGAAAGATTGTCATAAAATTCAACAAATCTATACTGTTAAAGATGTTGAGAAAAATCGCAAAGTAAATACCGTTGAAGTATGTGTTACTTTATAACTAAAATCGCTCACGGGGCTAATTATTTGTTATCTATATTTATAGTAACTAGTGGGCGCCCAGTGGTCGACATTCGACCATAGTTCATTGATTTTTTAAAGGGATAAATATTATAATAATAGTTATATGTTATAATATCATAGTTGAATGTAAAATGAAAAGGGTAATTGGAACGTAAGAGTAAAATAATACATACAGTCGAGCATAGCAACCTCCTTCACAACCTTTTTTGAAGTCCTTTATTGACAAATGTCAAAATGTCTTTTTATTTACATGTGTGTATATGTTGTGTAAAATTGAAGCAGTAGTATGAGTAATGCATATTTTAATTAATTGAATGTACTTCTAATGCATTTTGTATAAAATAAATAGCTTTCTGCACTTCTCCCCCATATAAACTTTAACTATGTCAAGTTTCACGTTCATCCGTTCACGCAATTCCTTTAAAAAGGGGTACAAAGTTTAGGCTTCACGTATTAATATATATGATATTACAAAAAGAAAAGCGGATTTAGTACGTTTGTTTACATGAGTAAAGTAAACTCCGGAATCATTACACCGATCTCATAAATGCTTTCACTATTTAAAAATGGAAGTAGACTATATATTAAACTAGCCGTCACGGCGGACGTTGTCTCGCCCTGATAATAAATAAAAAAACTTGAATTAGATATATGCTGTCGCTGACTTTTTTGTAGGCATTATCAAGCTCTACAATTGTTCTCTAGAACTCAATCATATATCTCTCATCGTTAAGGCAGCGTTCGTAAGAAACGTTTTCGTTCGACCGTTTTTCTCCGACTTTGCAAATCCGACTACCACAAAAAAGTCTATTCATTTTTCGGGTTTATATATAGCTTATGACACACACAAATAACGTGGCTTTCTATTGATAAAAAAATTCCCAAAATCGGTTTAGTAGATCCAGAGATTACCCCCTACAACGTCACAAACTGACAAACTTTACCTCTTTATAATATTAGTATAGATTACTATATCGAAATTACGTAAAGTTGAACAATATTTGTCAGCTAAATTGGAAAAAGTGGCGACTTTTGTGACAACTTCTGTATGCGTTATGCTTACACGAAAAAACATTCTGACTTAACCTTATACCAAAATCTATAAAAAAAGCCCACGACAACATATTATATCAATCTACTTAAGGTAAGTCACAATGACCATTTTAACTAAAAAAAATCAAATAAAAGACTATTAGTTTCATCCTCTCATGTATATTCTCATGTTGAAACTGAACCAATTTAAACAGATTTATGCTGGCTTCACACGGGAGTAGTTGAAGTACTTGCAACGCGCAAGCGAAGCTGGGGCGTGCCACTAGTAAACGTATAAAATCAATATGTATTTCAGATAATATTTCAATAAATCCTCCTTTCATTATAAACAAGAACGGCTTTATACGGCCTGAAATGTATTAAATCTCCACTCGCTATTTCCATTCAGGAAGCTTTAGTAAGTGCAGTAATGCTAAGTGCTGAATTCGTGTTAGGTTTCGTCTGGTTTCATACCGACCCAAATATTACAAGGAAGTTATACGATTTAAAGGTTATATATTTGAAGGATAAACTGAGTGTTCAGATAACTTTCCATGAATATAATTTATGCTTCGTTGTATATAGCTAAAACCTGGCTAGCTATTCAACTACACTTAAGACCCAGTCTTGCTCTAGGTTTAGCATGTTTATCTTAGACTACATTGTCATTTCACTTTGTTTTTTCGAACTGACTACGTTATTTACCAAGCAAGGTCTTAACAGCTTCACCGGACTACGACATTTAACATCAGGTGAGATTAAACACCAAAATCTATAAATAATATTTATAAACTATTCGAAGAGCAAAGTCGCTGGCTTCAACTAGTCTATAAAATAAACCTCAATAATTAAATTAATATACAATTTGTTCATCATTATGTTCAATTATAAAGAAGGATTTATCTTCTAAAAGGTGACAGAAGAAATATGTGATATTTTCAAAACACCAGAGAATTACGTAAATGTCTCATAATAATTGTAACGTATATAGATGTTAAGACATCTTTATGATAGACGGTCGTAATCACAAATGATCATGAACATGGAAAGTGTCGTCAACATGCCATTACAACGGCCCCGCTGAGTTAACAGGGTTAAATGACTCAGGGTAACGACACGGCAGATGCTTTGAATTTGCTTAAATAATATCTTGCTTAGAACCGAGACAAAGTTATTACAGTTCCAATAAGGAGAGGTTAGCAAAGATAAGCTACAGTTATGACGGCAGCAATATTTGGTCCACTTTAAACACGTACAGCTGAACTCGTGCCATAGTGATGAGCGATCGCGTTAATAGTATCGATTTTATCCGATCGATGTTTCACAGAGTTTGTGTAAAACTGTATTAAATACTGTGTAAAAATATATTATCGACAATAGAAAGGCTTTAATCTAATGTGCCATTGACAGAGTTCACAATTTATTCAATTAGCCTTTTCACCGTCCTTCTAAAACAATGGATGTTGGTTGAGGTAATATTGATTGAAATGGTTAAATTCCAACGCCTTTATTAAAAGATTGACACACTATATGTTTTCTCGTGCACAGTTGTTTACACTATCCATTTCACTATAACTCGCGACTAAATTCCATCACAACATATCAGTTTCTATACCATTCAACTACTCATGATAAAAGTTGGTAGAGTCCTCGTTAGTTATTTTGTCTGCTCTATATATAGTCTAGAGTTTAACACAAAACAATCTTAAAATATTGTTATAGGAATCTAAAATTTACGTTTATTTAGTGTTTTTTTTTTATATAGTAGCACGGCAAAGTGGCTGCACTGTGCCTGATGGTAAGCATAGTACAATCCAAAAACAATGGCGACCACCGAGTGACACTATCCATCGCCGGTCGCCGCTGTCATGCCGGCCTGCAAAAAGCTGGATATGCACAGGCTGATCCCGAAACGCGACCCGCAAAAGCGAATCACTATGACGGGCTTTTTCGCCATATATATGGTGGTTGTGACCCAGTCAGGTTGTAAAACCCTAACACCCCGCTTTCGCCATTGCCTCGTTCATTATTCAGCAGGGTGCACCACGTGCAGGTGAGGTTGGCTTGGATGTCTCAAGTGTTAGATGTTATTTGACACCCCTTACACGCCATTGACACCCCTTACACCCCATTGTTGTTATATTGTCTCGTACCTATAATACTTATTTATACTTCAATTTGTGTTCCATGCATTTATAAGACCAGTCAAAAGGATTGGCGAGGACGGAAATAATTACCAAATAACATTTTTAACCGATTCCAAAAAAAGAGGAGGTTATTATATGTTCGGCTAAATTTTTTGTTTAAAATAAACATTATAACGCGTGGAGATTCGCAGGCTAAGCTAGTATTTTATAAACGATGTGGAAAGTAATCGGTAATAATAACCACATTTTTTCTAACATTTTTATATGTTTTGCTATTATAATTATTTTTAATGTATTTAACTTAGGTGAATAATAATATATTTTATCGAGAAACGCGGCGGCCATCACTAGTTATGTCTACAAGCATACCTCACATCCAATACGGTGCACACTTAGGCAACCGTAAACTTAATCCTACCTGGAAATATAGAAGCTAGACTAAATTAAGTCGTTCATGTCTTGAGATGATGAGAAATCCACGCGCCAAGAGACAATTTTCGCGAGCTATCAACATAATTGGTTTGCTGTTCACTTCAATTTTCAATATTACCTTGTATCTGATAGAAAACTACGGTTTTTAAAATATGATTTCCAAACATATGTTTAAATTATATATAATAATCTTTTTAATTTCTCTTTTATCTACATATATAATTACATAGAGTAACAAACCCGAGCGTAGTTAAGTTAGTTAAGTTCCTCATTCACGTCAAAATTACTCAACGTGTCGGCATAGGAATATCAACATTCAACGCGAAATTTTTCGTAAATGGTTCTTGGGTACTTATTTTTCGGATTTAATTGAGCCCTTGCCATTTTTTAATGCCCAATGAAGTGGCCGGGACTCTGCTAGTGTATGCATATAAAAATGGATATTCGTATACCAGAGATCGATAAATTCCAACATCGTTTGGCACATATAAATGTATGTCGTGATGGTTTGGTTTTTATGCTAATCGTTTCCTATATTTCATTGTTATTAAGTTTTATACTGTATAGCTTTAACTTCTTTGTTACATTATATATTTAATAAGAGTTATACACTACGAAATGTAAGTGTATCTTTAATATTTTTAATGTTATTTTTCGATATTTCTTTTAGTAAGTTTCATATGACGTTAGTCTAACATTTTATTTCAATATCAACTAACCTCAAATATTGATAATTATTAAATTAATCAACAATATTGTAGTGTTATTTTACATAAGCAAATACATATTAATTCTTAAGAATGTTTTTCTTTACACAGTAATCAATTTCAATACAATTGAAACCTGAAATTGGTTTTGATACTAGTATATATATAATTTTTTTAATTACTTCTTTCATAACGGACTGACATTTTAACGACGAAATAAAGTAATGTAGATGTATATTTATAACATCTATAATTCAATTATCTCTAGAAAGAATTATTATTTGGACTATACCGTTAGATTAGGTAACTAAAAAACTGCGATTACTATCGAAATCGTGTATTTTTTATCTTGCCAAAGTATGCAATCTTATCGAGACGAAATAAAATGTAGTTGAAATAAATAAATCAGACAAAACAACCCATCAAGCGGATTTACAGCAGATTGATTCAATAGCACTCGTATGAGAAAGCAACGCATGACTGCACCGAGATCGAATATGTTAGAACTCACGATTCTTCCAGGAAAGCGGCTATCCGCCATTCGACAATGCCTCACCACCTGATCGATGTGTAACGGACGACAACGGTTTTTGCACAACTAGGCCTTCGTACCGAGACAATCTGCGTCGGTTTCTAATTGTTAGAGCTAACTTCGTATGAGTTGTTATTTTATATCACATGAATTCTATTTTACTCTAAATCAGGTCATTTTAAAAATTAATCTCTATAAGATTAAATTTTACAACAAAATTTATAACTGTTATATTTATATTTCTTTATTTTTAAAATTGAATTTGCACCAAAAGCTAGACCTTTTTAAGATTTATTTTTCAAGAGCAAAGAACAAACTATACCTACCACTATAGTATGTATTATAAAAACGATTTTATAGATCGGTTCTACCTAATAAAAAATCATATTTTACTATTGCCAATACACTTGCGTTTTATGATATGGTCATTAAAATGTATAGTATACATAATCCATTGCATCAATTGCAACACATATTCCTTATATAAAAAAAAATAAAAAAAACTTCCAATTAGATTCAGATTATAAGCATATTATAACCTCAAAATTCTACACATACTCGATATAGTATCAGACGTATCAGTAATGTGTGAACTATGAATCATATTATTATTTAACAACGTGTACCAACATGATAAAGTAATATTTACAAAGGTAAACGTTCTTTATTCCGTATCAATAAGTATTAAGTCTGGGTGTTTGATATGTACTGGAAACATATTAAAGTCCACTATAAAATAAACAATTAAATATTTGTATCAAATTTAGGTTTTATTTAACTCTTTATAAATTGTTCAATGAAGTTTTTAAGTTATAATAAGTTACCTGTTATAGTTGCCAACAGAAGCGCCAAAGTCGCCACACCTGTCGCTCCCACCCGCTTAAGCCTCATTTTGTCTCTCTTTAACACGCTATGTGTACGCGTAAAAAAGAAAAACAACAGAAAATTCAAACTCGTCAACGGTATGTCTTTTGTTTCAAACAATAAACAATTTCACTCGCGTTCCTGTTTCACGTACTCTATCTTCGATCAAGATAATAAAAGTCACAAATTGCACAAGAAATGTCTAAAACATAGAAAAACTATTTAAAATAAGTTATATCAACGTTTACGGTCAAGTCCATGGTGATGAATAAAAGTGATGCAGAGTTTAGGGAAGGAATCCCTGGAAGTTAAATTCTTAAACTTGTTTCGTACGAGGATAGAGACGCACTGCGCAACTGACGTACGTCTGTCCTTTGCGAGCTCTAGACAGTACTGTCGCGATGTGGGCGACGCGGCACAGTGACGGGCGCATGCGGAACTACAAAGCGTCACAACCAGTGTGCGACTATTCAAGTGGCGCCAGTAACTACTAACGATACAAGGATCAAGATTACATAGTCATAAGATTATTGAGTTATTATTAGCTTAGTTTAGTAGCCTTGTGTTAATGCAAATTTGGTATAAAGAACATATGTCTCTACGCATTAAGGTTAAACCTCTACACGTGTTCATGAATTGGTGTTCTCATTATTATAATAAGTTCATATATACTATAAAGTGTTCTATATTCAACTCACCCACGCTCTCATTAGAGTTTATGGAATTTTAGATAATTTGATTATCATAATAATATGAAGCTGATTATTAATATAACTAAGTGAATCTTAAGTAAATTAATTCTAGAAAAGAAACAATTCAAAAGCGTTGCGAATGCAGTTAGAAACAGTACAACACTATTGCTCTACTACTGAAATGAATGTCAATTAACGGAACCATCGAAAAAAAACACTTGATTTCAAATAAAGTTAGTTGTAAGAAATATTGTTTACCTTATAAAATGGAAATTATATAGTTTCAAAATTGCTTTATAATTCTTCATAATAATAATAACAAGGTTTATAACCTAGAAGATATTATGTAAATAATTTATACGTTAATTCTAGTATAAGGAGGCATAACAAATAGCAATTACGTAATTCATTCTGATCAAATGATATAAAGGAAGGTTTATTAACTAATTTATTCCTAATGAAGCTTATATTAACAGGTAACGTAAATGTATTCAATTTGTAATTGGTCGTCTGTAATTCTATGAATGAATCATATCTAATTCAAAGTCTAAGTAATTTATGTAAACACTTGCGTGTAATAATTAATTAAGTAATCAATTGTATTGATTACTTATTGCGTTCACATTACCGCATATTGTACGTCTGATAGTATCTTACTCTTAATCTCAAAATATAACATTTATTAAATTGGGGCAAAATAATTATATACAAATATTAGTTGGAATACGAAAATTTCTCTATGCAAAATTTTTTGACACCGGTTGAGTATCAAAGCATTGGTTTTCCATAACTATCGGCTTATTCGGATTTATAGAAAACATTAAAGAATTTCTTATCCTTACTAATAGTATAGATGCGAATGTTTTTTTTTTTTTTTGTTTTCTCGAACTGACTACGCTATTGACCCTGCAGGGTCTTCACAGCTTCACCGGACTACTAAGGCGAGCGCTTAAGGCACTCAGCCGATTTGTTTTTATTTTTTAGGTAAGATACACAAGGGCGCACGCGCACCTCGGCTTGGGCTGTTACCTGGAAAAAGTCGCGTCTGACCTAGCTAACTATTCTAAGCTATTCACACATATATACATTTGTGAACCATACAATCGAAATTGCATGATTCACAAATGAATACGTGTATATCGGAATGAAACGAACTAAAACTATTTGATTCAGTTCGTTGAGGGAAAAAAACAAAACCCTCCCACCATGTGTATGTATGTGCACGTGTGTGAGAGAGATGATCTCATATGTGTGTTCAAGTGATGTAGGTGAGTCACTGTATCGCGATAATAATATCTCGAGGGCTCCGCGCGGGGGCGACCTAGGTTCGAGATATTACTGAGAACCGCGATGTGTGCGGGAGCTAAAGAGGATCCCTTCCCTCGCGGCGGCGCGAGGGTCGGCTACAAAAGCGTGGGCGCAACACGCATTTAATAAGATCGAATTTAAATTTATTTTGCGGCGACGGCGCCGAAATCTAAAAATAGACATAACAAAAATTATTATTATTGAACGGTCGTTTTAGGGGAAGATAGACGTAAATACGCGATTTACTCTATCTTATATGAGTTATTTATTTTGAACGGCTGTCCGAGCGAGCCGTTGTTGTGTAGCCGCGTTGGCTGGAAACCTATGTATTGCCGTGACGGCACCTAGGAGAGGATTTCGGGCGGTTTCTTCGTACGCCGAGATCTCCGAGATCTCGTGGAAAATGAGTAATTGACCTGCGTAGTCAATACTCGATAGGGAGAAGGAATAGGCGGGGTGATCCTATGCAGGATTAGCCGCCGGGGGTCTGGGAATGGGCTGGGACGCGGGCTTAGGAGCCCACGGAGCCTTAGGGGCCCGATAGGGGCGGGGGGGCGCGCTATTCGCGGGTACGGACGCTGCCGGTGCACGGGATGTGCTTGGCAGGCTCGGGAAGGCCTCTCGAGACATGAGAGGCGGAGGTCGGGGGCGGGGGCCGTCTTAGACGGCGACGCCTGCCTGGGGTAGCGAGGGCGCTTTGTGCGCGGGGCGCGGGGACATCCGCGATAATTCGCGGTATGACCCACGCCGCGGCACAGAACACAGCTCGGGGGATCGGGGGAGTCTTTCGAGCGAGAGCACTCCTTGGTGGAGTGGTCACCGAGGCACTTAACGCACCTGGACTTCAGGAGACAGTTTCGTGCGGAGTGTCCGTTCACCTGGCAATTGTGACGATGCGAATGTGAATTGATGTGTTTCCTTTCGTTACTTTTTCACACCTTGACTAGTCAAGCGGTCATTTTGAAATAACATGCATACACGTTAAAAAACATAGAACATACCTTTCATCCAACAAAAACGTACCGTTCTCTATCTATATTAACACGAGCGAGGCCACGGGCAAAAGCTAGTATGTATGCATATCGCCGTGGAGTTATTAATTTTTGTTTTAATTTAGAATCTTTCGATACATTACTTTACTGGTTTGAAGCTGTGTTAGTTCAGTTGTAAGCAGACTTGGACATCGTTGGATGTTCTTTGTTCGAATCTCGCAATGAGCCTGGAGGATGATCGGCGAAGGAAAATGTTGTAATGAAGCCAACGACTGTGTCTCGATATTTATTACTATAGAGCGATGCTAGTTTTACATTAGTCGCGATAAATAGAACCTATGAATTCAAAATATATAGGTACACCTGCGAAGGCCCGTCAAGCCGATAGCGTAGTAAGTTCGAAGAAAGAAAAAAAATTATAAATGTAGTCATGTACACCATTAAATTAAATGATATAACGCGTAATCCCGTGTGTTCAAAATTTTGGTAACACAATATTATTGGGTAAGTAATGAATAATAATAGTATATTTTATGTAGTTTATGAACAGTGTTATCTACCACTGCAGACATTACGGAATAATATTTCTGGAATGCGTTGATATGACATAAAGCTTGTAAAATTTTCTTGTATGCCGTCTATAGTTGCATTTGCAACTTCTATAATTGACATATAAACTTATTGCTTTTTTCTACTATACAGAACTAAGTTTATATTATAATATTGATACAGATATTAGAAGGTGGTAGAGCCACGCTGTAGCAATTACTAGTTTCAGCACGAATATGTCGGCTCGCGCGGGGTAGTACCACTCTCTCACAGAACACCGACGTAAAGTAACAGTGCTTGCATTGTTGTGTTTCGTTCGGTCAGTGAGAGCGCCGGAGGCCCACCTCCTTTCTCCTTTCCCTCCCTCTCCCCATTCACAGGCTGGCAACGCACTTGCGACTACCTTGGTATTGCTAGTGTCTATGGACTGTGGTGATCACTTAACATCAGGTGACCGACCTGTTCGTTTGCCGCCTTTTGACATAAAGAAAACAGGTTTCAGATTTGTAGCCTACATACCGAGACACCTTTTTGTACGTGTTAAGATGATTATTTTCTTAAACTCACAAGAGCACTTATTGTTTACTTTACTGTCATTTATGATTATTATTATTTTAGAATTTGTAAATAACACACAGATTTAATCAACAGTTTATTCCATTAGATCGACATATTCAGAAATGCAAGTTACAATCTGCTTCAGGGTCATAATATCGACGAAGGTTACACACTTTCGTTTGAAATTATCGGATTAATTTGGCAACCTTGAATTACAGACATTCAGCTACAAAATAACATAGCCTTTGTAAAAATCGAAACAGTGCTGTCGCACAAACTTAGTTTATTACACTATATTTCAAATTAATCAATTTTATTAATATAGTTATAATACTATTTATGTTTTACTATTTTTCTGGATTTACCGGACTGTGAGTTTAAACAGAATATATTATATTATAGAGTGTATTATATAGCTATTATAGAGTGGATCAATATATGAACGATGTTGATGTCTGGATTGACGCCTCTCCCTGTGCCTCCAGTAAAAACTATTGTAACTTTAATATATTATCGTTACATATTATAAAACAAAGTGCTCTGCCACGTTTGTTTGTCTGTCTGTCTGTCTGTTGGCGATAAGCTCAGTAACTGTTGAATGAATTTTCATGCGGTTTTCACCAGTAGATAATCACTTTATCATCATGAGGAAGCTTTGGGTATATAATTTGTCAAGGTTTTTTCGTAATCAGAGCGGGACAAAGTCTGCCGATACCCGCAAGTAAAACTTGTAAGTAAATAACATAGAGCATATCGAATCTCTTGCTAATTGTTCTCGGTGTTTTCCCAAAAGGACGATGACAATTTATGTGAAAATCCGTTATTTTAATCAACCTGCTAATTATTTTCTGTTCTTTTATATGTATACGTATACGTATAATGTGGTAGAGCCACGCTGTAGCTATTACTAGTTTCAGCTTGAATGGGTCGGCTCGCTCGGGGTAGTACCATCCTCTCACAGAACACCGACGTGAAGTAACAGTGCTTGCATTGTTGCGTTTCGTTCGGTCATTGAGAGCGCCGGAGGCCCACCTCCTTTCCCCCTTTCCCTTCCCCCTTTCTCCTATCCCTACCCCTCCCCCATACACAGGCTGTCAACGCATTTGCGACTCCCCTGGTGTTGCTAGTGTCTATGGACGGTGGTGATCACTTAACATCAGGTGACCCACCTGTTCATTGACTTCTTTAGACATAAAAAAAGAGTCGTAAATCATTACTGCATCAAAACAACATACGAAGCTGCGGGAAATTGCTAGTCTTCCAATAAAAGTCAAAATCGTTTCAATAATTTCTTTGTTTGGCTCGAGCAAATTATTAACATTTTAGTTTTATTTATCTGTATACTATGTAGATTGTTTTGTAAAATTTCGTAACGATCATTGATTGTAAATATATTTCCTTTATTCAAAGAAAAATACCTAACCATTGGGAAAGGGTTATTAAAAGCGGCCGAAAATAATTTACATGTTCGGATGGAATTTAGATATTCAATTGCGTATATCGGAATCGGTATCTGAAATTGCGAACATTTGTTACTCTGTCGTGTTAGCAAAATGTATTCGACGGGTTTTCAATTTAGCTTCATCGCAAATAAATTAAAAAACGGACCTAAGGGTGGCCGGATAAAGGCTCGTAATCAATGTCGAAAGGTGATGTGCCTCCCTATATTTTAAAGTTGATTTACAATTGGATTAGTATTTCCGAATTATAACTGTTAATAGTTTTTAATTGCTAAATTTATGTAATAAAAATAAAATAATAAAAACATAAGTTTCTCAAATATAAAGTTACAAATTCACGCACGGTCATTTAATACCAAACCAAGTATAGTATAGTTGCTATATAATATTTATAATATCCGACATGCATACATATACCAGGTGACTGTTTAGACAGTAGCAATATTTCTGAAGGAAACTCTGCACTCGATTTTCGTTCTAAATCAGTTGTAAATAAAAAAAAATAGGTGACTAATATATGACCTAATTATCTACAAAAATACAAAAATTATACATAATCCTCTACGCGTCTATGTGAAAGCACAGTGTCAATGACCGTCGGGTGATTTCACTTTCATTTGAAAGGGAACGTTTCATGAACAAAGAAAAGGGTTTATTGCCCGTTTTGCTATCGAAAGTTATTAATTTCTGGTCGCCTTTGTAGCTTGTAGCACCGGTCATTACACTTAGGTTTATTATTTTATTTACACGTTTGTAGCTATATTTTTTAAAGTCTTAGAACAAACTTTAACTTAGGTTTTCTTAGTTGTTTATCAGTATTTGTTTTAATATTATTATTTGATACGTTAAATGTGACCATGAAGTGTCATATCCTAGAACACTGCGAGTGTCTAACCTTTCACCTGGTATAGATATATAATATAAATTAATATTAACATTACGACAGTGAGTGTGTTTGTTTGTTACGCTATTCAACCAATCATAATGAAATTTTGCATATACATTGTTAAGAGTACAGGCAAAGCACAGGGTACCTTTCGTCCACAAAAAAAAATGTTACAAAGCGATTGATCTAATCTACATTAATGTGAGTAAGTAAAATCGTGAGCAAAACCTAGTACATATATATTACATTGGGGTGTAAGGGATGTCGAATAACTTGAGACACCCAAGCCAACCTCACCTGCACGTGCTGCACACTGCTGAATAACGAACGAGGCAATGGCGATAGCGGGGTGGTAGGGTTTTACAGTCTGACTGGGTCGCAACCGCCATGTATATGGCGAAAAAGCCCGTCATAGTGATTCGTAACTGCGGGTCGCGTTTCGGAATCAGCCTGTGCATATCCAGCTTTTTGCAGGCCGGCGATGGATAGTCTATCACTCGGTGGTCGCCATTGTTTTTGGATTGTACTATGCTTACCATCAGGAACAGTGCTGTCGTTTTGCCGTGCTACAATTTAAAAAAAAGATATTTAATCAAGTAACAATTATATTTATCACATAAAAGTCAGACATGCGCGGGGTTTGAACTCTCGAACTTACGGCTTCACAGAGCTCAGTACCACAGCACCACGAGTCTTAATGATCAATTGTTTCAATTTTCAATACGTAAAAATACTAAAACTTATTGGTTGAAACCAAACCTTTGTGGCTTCATTTGTGTTCGAAAAATAAATTAATTGAAGAGGGATCATGTTAGCCCTTGTATGAATTGTACAAATATAATTAAAACGCTCCCCATATTCGGATATGGTGTGGTCTATTTAACAGAGCAAACATAATGCGATATCCTAAAGTATTTAATCAAATTGTATGCAATTCATTCATATGGTTATATCACTTACAATAAATCATAAGTTGTTAAATGGTATGGAACACTTCTAAAACGATATGTGTTATTTATTTCTTGGGATATATAATAGATAATGTTCGAAATATTATTAAAATACATATAATATAGCACTTCATATAACTCTACGTTTTGTCTTAAATATACCATTATGTATTTTATTCACAGAGATGGATGTTGTATCCCGATTTTCTTTAATGAATCTATAATGTCTTGTTTATCATAATGTTGTATACATTATGATAAACAAGACAGAAGCCCAAAAGAAATCTTCGATATTATAATTAGGATAATTATTTTATCATTTAATATCGGAAGTTTAAATTGCAAGTTGTACGCCCAAATAATTCAAATTATAATATTTTGCGTAAGAGAAGAATGTCGAACAAGTCCATAGTCCGTTTTTTTGGTAAAACAAAAATCAGACTTCGTGAGGTGTTTGATGTTTATTATTATCATTACATAGTTAGTATAAAACAAAGTTGCTGTCTCTGTCCCTATATCTCTTAAATCTTTAAACCTACGCAACGGATTTTGATGCTGTCTTTTTTAATAGATAGAGTGATTGAAGAGGAAGGTTTATATGTATAATAACATACATTAAATAGTGAAGAAATACTGTTATTTTTGAGGTTTCTAATGTGATGTCGTAAATAATTACATAACCGATTCGATGTAGACGAAGTTGCATGGGTGAGCTAGTTAGGTATAAAACAAAGTCCTCTGTTACCTCTATTTGTTTGTTCGCAATCACCTAAAAACTTCAGAACCGATTTTCATGCGGTTTTTACCACTAAATAAAGTGATGCATGAGGAAGGTTTAGGTATATAATTTGTCAAGGTTAAAGAACCTAATTATAGTAAAAGACTATCAGGGCGGGACAGTATCCGCCGTGCCCACTAGTTTAAAATATAGTAATATATATAAATCAGAACTAATTCTAAAAGCTTACGATGTTAGTATTGTCAAGTTTTTCGGAAAAACTGCCGAACGTCCCGAAGGTAAAGGTCGAATAAGGTAAATAAATTTGCAATTGCAAGAGTTTATTAAATACGTTTTATGTAAGTAGTTAGCCATATGTACATGTTTTATTTCCTAAATTATGTATAAATTGAAGGTATGAAATTATCGATTATGTTGAATTTACCAATGAACAAAGGAACAAAAACATTAAAAAAGTATTTTAATTTTCTAAGCTTCAAATAATCGCAATATATAAAATAAGGGATAAAAAAACATTACAAAATTTATAGATCAACGTTATTTTCAAGATTGGTAAAGTGTTTGTCTATTTATTCTAATGGGTAAAAAATGGAGTATAGCATCTGATATGTTAAGTTACAATTTAATATTTACAGTGTTCATTACGTACCGACTCCACTTTTGTAAACTGATGAAATGGGACGTTAATAACAGATTTCTTTATAAAATCCTGATATTATAACCGTGAATATGAGATTTTTGTTTGTTACGCTTTCACGTATTAACCTATTAACTATTACCAAATTTTACATAGACAATGTGAGAGTTACAAAAAAGAACAGATATTACTTTTCATCCAGTAAGAAAGTAATGTACCTGAGAAATAGATCTATATTAATACGAGCGAAGGTGTTGACAAAAGCTGGTAACTTATGCATGAATAAAAAACAAGTGTTAACAGAAATAGTGTTTCGTATTAGAATAATAAATATAATTATCTGAGATGTTTCATACATCACTTGAGCTGGGTTTTATTAATTTTATTTTTGGTAACCACATTTCCAGATTATTACTCTCATGTGCGGCTAGGTAATAATATTACAAAATATCTTGCAATAATTTTAATGTTATAACAAGATGGTAGCCCCCTTGTTACAACTCTCCAAAGAGTTTTTGTGGCATCTCAGAATTCATGCTTATTTCTCATCCACTTCACTTATACACTATAACCGAACTATATTACCTAACACCAATATGAACAAATATATGACTAAGTGCCCGCCAATAACTTTTTTTTTTTCGAAATGACTACGCCGTTAACCTAACAAGGTCTTAACAGCTCCACCGGACTACTCCCGCCAATAACTTCTCTTGAGCTTTAATTAACTTTCTTTTATGGAGTATAATATTATTATACAAGAAAATCCGTGTTTATTTCGTGGAAAATGTATATAACCATTGCGGCGTTGCCTGTTAAATTCAGGGCGGTTTCCATGACATCTCCGTTGACAGCTAGGGTTGCACGTCCCGTAGGCTCAGGCGGGGCAACGCGGCGTCCCTGCGGATTACTGCCGGTCCGCTGGCTTTTCGAACCAATATCGTTAAGGTGAAGCACAAAATATTATAGCGAAATCCTAAATATAGCAATATGCCGTGCCGATCAAGCATGAAATTAAAAGGATCAGAACGGAACCAGTATCGTAAGTGGTGCTTCGATAATTATAGGCGTGACTTGGAAACATAATAGTACGTAATTTTATATAACAAGGCTATTTCAGAAGATTTTTTTTTACATCATAGGAGGCGAACGAACAGGTGGGTCACCTGATGTTAAGTTATCACCACCGTCCATAGACACTTGCAACACCAGAGGAGTCGCAAGTGCGTTGCCAGCCTGTGTTTGGGAGAAGGGGGAGTGGGGAAGTGGGAAGGGAAAAGGGAGTTGGGTATAGATGATTACGTATTGACCCCTGTTCCGATATGATAACTTGGGGTTTTACAAAAGGCAGTAATTATTCTAAATCTTAATTTACGCTGCAATCAAACACAAATAACTATTTACGAGATACTATGACCCGAGTAAGAAATCATTTATAATCTATACATCTCTCTATAGTAGATATAATAAAAATGAAGTATCTGTATGTAATATCAAAATTATTTTTTTTGACTAATTGGGTATGAAAGTATACACGCTTCTGATAACAAAAATGCAATTTTTAAATTTTTTGTCGGTCTGTCTGTTTGTTCCGGGTAATCTTTGAAACGGCTGAACCGATTTTGACGGGTATTTCACTGGAAGATAGAAAAAATTACAGCGCGTTACTTAGGCTTTTTTTAATTAGACTATCTGTTAACCGCGGCTTCGTCTGCCATGCTATCTTCAAAACGGTTGGACCGATTTCCACGGATTTTTCACTGACAGATAGCTGACCTTATAAAAACTAATTTAAATAATTTTAATTTAGACTAGATGTTAACCGTGGCTTCACCTGCAGTGCTATCTACGAAACGGTTTGACCGTTTTTACGGGACTTTCACCGGCAGATAGTGGACATTATAAAAAGTAATTGAAGCAATTTTAGTTTATACTAGCTGTTAACTGTGACGTCACCCGCAATGCTATCTCCAAAACGGTTCGATCGATCTTCAGATAACTTTCACTGGTAGATAGCTGATCTTATAAAAAGTAATTTAAGCAATTTTAGTTTATACTAGCTGTTAACCGTGGCTTCGCGCGCAGTACTATCTTCAAAACGGTTCGATCGATCTTCAAATAACTTTCACTGGCAGATAGCTGATATTATAAAATAATTTAAGCAATTTTAGTTTATACTAACTGTTAACCGTGGCTTCGCCTGCAGTACTATCTTCAAAATGGTTCGATCGATCTTCAGATAACTTTCACTGGCAGATAGCTGATCTTATAAAAAGTAATTTAAGCAATTTTAGTTTATACTAGCTGTTAACCGTGGCTTCGCCCGCAGTGCTATCTTCAAAACGATTCGATCGATCTTCAGATAACTTTCACTGGCAGATAGCTGATCTTATAAAAAGTAATTTAAGCAATTTTAGTTTATACTAGCTGTTAACCGTGGCTTCGCCCGCAGTGCTATCTTCAAAACGATTCGATCGATCTTCAGATAACTTTCACTGGCAGATAGCTGATCTTATAAAAAGTAATTTAAGCAATTTTAGTTTATACTAGCTGTTAACCGTGGCTTCGCCCGCTGTGCTATCACCAAAACGGTTACATCGATTTTCACGGGACTTTCAATGGTAGATAACGAACCTAATAAAAAGTAATTGTGGTTATTCTATTTTAGGCTAGCTGTTACCCGCGACTTTGTCTGCATGAAATTTAGCAAGATTTCAACTCATTCTTTATTTTTAATGACAGAAATAATTATCGGCTTATTGTTTACAATTCGACATTATAATTATTAATAACATTAATGATATAGAGGTCTTCCTAATAAGAGTATTACGTAAAGAGTTCCATAATACAATTTGTTGCGGAACAGACAAGCGTTTATTTTTTGTATAGTCACTAAATCTTAATTATAATAAGGGCAATGTATATTAAATGTAATGTAAATATAAATCTTTATAATAATATTTTTAGTTATTGTTTCAATAGTTCCTTATACAGTGTAAGTGAGCACTGAGGTAGTTATATGGTTGGTTATGGTTCCAAATATTATGCTGATGACAAACCTCATTTGGCACGCTCTTTGTATTTATACATCTAATGTACACGTTACATGTTACTTTTAGTGGCGTGCGCGTCGTACTTACAATTGTCTTTAAAGAGCGTTTCTGTAATTGTACATAGTCTCACAATTCTATAATTCTATAATACGATTTTAAAAAACGCGTGCGGAGCTGCGGGTATATCTAGTACCTAATAATGATGAAGTAATTTGATATTATATATTCATTGAAAATTCAAAATAATAATGTATACTATTTACTAAGTACGTATTTTAAATGAATTTATATTTTAAGGAATATTACCTAAGCCAAATAATAATGGTATTGAAAAACATTTGACTATATTTTTTTTAAATAAATACATATTATAAAACAAAGTTCTGTACCACGTCTGTCTGTCTGTCTGTTCGCGATAAACTCAACAACTACTAAACGAATATTCATGCGGTTTTCACCAGTAGATAAGTGATCAACACCGTCTATAGACAGTAATAACACCAGGGCAGTCACAACTGCTTTGCCACCTTTTGAGGGTAGGAGAGGGAGAGGAAGAGGAGAGGGGAGGGGTGGTGGGCCTCAGGCACTGACCGAGCGAAATGCAAAAATACAAGCACTGCTACTTCACGTGGGTGTTTCTATGGGTCGGGTGGTACTACCCCCAGGCAAGCAAAAGTTAGCTTATCATAAATTACCTTGTCATTATTTTCAGTGCTAAATAAACAACGCATAGCTGTTAATGGAATTGCTTCGTAATAGAAAAGATGGGCCCCACAAGCGATCCGAACAAAACGCGAAAGCCCATCAAATTAAATATACGTTATTAGAATATACGATTTCTAAACTTAATTGAGCAAAATCGGGAATTTCGAATATCCCACAAACGGATACGTGTTTGTCACGTTAGTGATGGGTCGTATTAAAATCATTGTCGATATTTATTTTATTTTGTAAAATAACAATCAGGGATATAATTCACCTTATATTGGATGGTTATAATAGCTACATATTTATAAAGATGAGTGTTCGTCTAGTGCTCGAACTTCGACCATAGAGATAAACAAAACTTTTTACAATTTTTTTATTGATAACACTAAAGCTCATCAGTAGCTTGAATGAAGAATGAAGAAAATCGGCTAAGACATAAAGAAGGGAGATGTTCTTAACTGTGTTCCCACTGCCTTATAATATATAGAAAATAAAAGACCTCGAAAAAATCGCAGTCCTAAGGCCAAACCTAAAAATAGTTCGAACGTGTTGTGTGGCTTTGGGTTTTTCCATTTCCAAGCTTCGAAAGGGAGTGGTAGTAAATCCCACTACTGATCCAAGAGGTCACGGATTCAATTCACGCACATTTTGACCTGATAACCATAATTATTAATTTTGTTCATAATTTTATCGGAAAAATCAAAAATACTTTATTCAATTTAGGCCCTGAGAAAACACTTATGAATGTCAAAACTACCACCGATTCGCAGAAACAATCCATCGATAAGAACCACCAAGAAACTCGATCTGTTCTATCTTTTCATCATACGTAACATACACATAAGATATTTTTACAAACATACATATTTATAGGCACATATAGTGTTATTAGTTTTAGTTATTAGATAGTTACATTCGTTTTTAGCGTATGCACAGAGATTTCTTTGCTACGATATATGCTACGGTTACTCTGAAATTAATGACTATGTGAAAAATTGCGTCGTCATTATTATACATAATTCCAGGCAATGTATAAATTATAGAATGAAATCAATATAAAACCTATAAATAACTTTTAAAATCTTACAGAAAAATTACTATTACTGATAGTTTTATCGATATATCAAATAGATTACACTATCGCTTCAGTGTATCGACTTTTTAGAACACTGCATTAAAAGGCTACGTTATGAGTTGGAAAATGCGACACTTCTTACCCTCAGTGGGGAGTTGGTATTTATGACGTATCCTTGATTTATTGCCGAACCACCCTCGCGTTTTGTTATTCTTTGTCTCGAGATGAGGGCAACGTACTCTGACTCATCATCAGGTTGCTTGCTGTAGACAGAAAATTGTAGTTAAATCATATATGGAATCTGCGTCTTTTACTCATTCTCGATACATAATCAAATTTGATTCTGTAAAGATGTATGATATAAATTAAATTTTATATATCAATTAATGACTTACAATACAAAATATTAACTTTTATGTTGTCACGTTGTAAATTCCAACCGTGTTTGAATCTAATATAATAACATCATTTAATTGTTGAATAATAACCTTACACCGCTACACATTTCACACAATTTATTATCTATATCTCATTTTTTTATCAGAATTAATAGTAAGTAATTATCTGTGGCTCATACGGTGATTTCCTCCACGGATTAATAGTCTGTGCGGGGTGTTGCCGCGCTCAGATTTTATTTTGCATATAAGTGTAATTAAGTTAATTAAAATCATGGTCTTCATTATATATTAAAAGTCCGTAATAATTTTAAAACGTTAATCATTACAATCTGTAATTGTGACATTTCATTCAGTTCCAATTTATTAATTATTTGATCATCTCAAACGCTCGCGTCATCCAAATTTGATTTCTTACACTGGTATCCTGTGACCTGTGAGCTGACGGACGGGATGCCGTATCATAGTCTTTTGGACATCGATCTTACCTGTTTCTGAGCTGCCCGAGCAAGAAGTTGTTGTTTTTTCCTTTCCGCTGCGGCCAAGTGTTGGTGCTGAAGGCAGCCCGAGTGTTCACTCAGTTTCCGGAGTTCTTGGTATAGACTCGATTCTCCGGCAGGACGTTGGCCGACACGTCAAGCGATTTAGAAGAGTTTAGAAGAGTCTAAACCCCGATGAATATGGTTGTTCCATTTGGAAATTTATCACTCTAATAACCGAGTCCCGCTGCCGAGTTAGAGACTCAGCAGACTGCAGCGAGTATTGAGGTGCTCAGCGGACCAGCCAGTTCAGGCGCTCGCTGACCCTGCACCCCTTGGTGACCCCGTGGCGGCCCCTTGGACCCTACGGAATTTGGTGTTCGCGGCAGCCGCTCCGCTTTCCTCTACACAAGCCTGGTTTTCCCACTCCGTGAGAATTGTAATAGCGTATTATTATTATATTTTATATTATTATTTTATTATTACATTGTTATATTAAATGGTTGCACTGCTGGCAGGAGCTTTTCTTGTACCCCATGCCCACAGTGCTACAATGTACAGACAATAAAAAAGGTAAAGTTGTCTAAAATCGAGGCGTACCTAAACTAAAATATAACTCTATCGATATAAATAAAAATTAACTGTCGAATGTATATAAGCTCATCACTTCAGAACGGTTTTTTTTTATATCATAGGAGGCAAACGAACAGGCGGGTCACCTGATGCTAAGTGATCACCGCATAGACACCAGCAACATCAGGGAAGTCGCAAGCGCATTGCCAGCCTGTGTTTGGAGAAAAGGGGGAGGGAAAGGAGGAGAGGTGGACCACCAATGCTCTCTGTGACCGAACGAAACGTACAATGCAAGCACTGTTACTTCACGTCGGTTTTCTGTGGGTCGGGTGGTACTACACCGGTTGAGCCGACCCATTTATGCTGAAAGCACCAATAGCTTGAGCGTGGCTAGAAAGTATTTGACTAAGTCTTTTTTTGTTTTATTTGTTATTGTCAGGACACGGTTTGTATGAAAGAAAATATTTAAAATATCGTAAGCAAAAGGGAAAAATTTTAATTAATAAATCTCCATATAAAAATATAAATAAATTAATAAGACAGTAGAGTGGTATTTAAAAATCTTGACAGATTAACATTCAGTTGCTCAGCTGCTATTTTATTTAATTGGTCATACGAAAGTACGAAGCTGGGGCGAGCTGCTAGTATGCTATAAACTTTTAATATTCGTTTGCATTGAAATTTCAAACCAAATATACAGGTATCGTATTTCTTCAACTATTGGATTCAAGTTTTAACTATTATATACTATACTATACTTGGCTGTATATTAACAATGTCTTTGCTTAGGGATATTGTTCAATGTTGATGGCGCCACTAGTATTTTTTTGGTCATATTCCTTACTTATTTTGCATCTTGTTTTATAATAAAAACTTAGTATTCATTTTACACAAGAATTCTTGTTTTATATATGTAGAACCATGTTGATTTCTTTAAAATTAGCGAGCGAATAAGTGGCTATTACACTAATCACGTATAGTGTCGATCTAGTCAGGAATGGCAATAAATACTTCGTAGATACTGTCACTATTTATTTGGCCAGAGCTTCGCCTTACAATAACTTCCACATAGGAGTGCGTAGATATCACAGACATCTTGCCTTTTAAAGGCCCATCTATATAAGTCAAAGCGATTATTATTTATACATAATACCGCAAAATAATTTAAGTAACATAAAAATAACAAACTATGAACAAATTAACGTTATTTAAGCTATATAATTTTTTTTATATATAATTATCCTTATTTATGTATCTTGAATGTGTTTACTAATCTGTCTCGACATGTAGATCAGCGACATCTAGCCTTTCATGGCCGAACTATGAAGTCAAAGAATATAACTATTTATTATTAACTATATATAATGATCAAACTAATGATTCAAGTCTATATAATGATAATCTTATTTAAGTCTTATTAAAATCTATATAATAATAATTATTCTTATTTATGTATCTTTATTATGGTGGCGCTAGTTTCAATGTATCTCTTAATATGGTGGCGCTAATATCAATGTTCCGAGTTTGTTGTAGTCTCGTCTCTTGAATGTGATGCAGCGGCACCGGAGGTGGGGGCTAACACTATTTACGACAGAGTTTCCCAAAATAACCCTTTTAAACGAATACGAGAAACCCCTCTTAATCGAGTCGATTTTTTATTATGTTTTATTATTCAAGTTTACTTAGATAGATGTTTGTTGCAAAACTTCAAAATATATTTGATCACCCTAATAGTGTTTTGTACACGAAAACACGTGCCTTGTCATATGAGTGAATAATCCTCATTGCGTCATTCTTATATAATTGTTTATTTGTTATAGTAACTAACATTATAAACCATAATTGATATTTTAGATAATAAGGCCGAACTGTCGCTAAAATAGAAAACTAATTAACTGGCTTACTTCTCAGCTTGCTTGGAAGTAGAATATTGATATCATTATAGGTATGAATTGCCTATTTTGATATGTTTGTAAGTGTAACATTACCCTATAAATAATTGACCAAAAACACTTTTAGGAGCTTCGGGCTCACTACTATAAGATTGTAGACCGACACGGACAGCGTAATCATAATACTCGGAGTGCGAGAAATAGATTTATTATATGCCCATATAGGTATTTATATAGAGACGCGATCATTCATTTGTTTGAACGACATTCTATTTACAATAATACCAAAGATTCATCCAGTCTGCCAAAGAGGATGACAAAATCGGTAGCTACACACTCAATATTTGTGTATTTTTTACCCTTACACAGTTTTTATTACACTTTTATACAAAAAGAAAACTGTTTTGAATACTCCATAAAAAAAAGGCACTGCATGACGTAAAAACAGCTACTTAAATATCAAAAATGTATAAGCCATATATTTAATACATAACTAAATCTAATCTGTTGGCAAACCTGCAGGCTACTATGCGCTGAAGCCCGATTTTCAATTCCTAGTGCGTTTTGCACTCCATTATTCACATCTCATTTATACGTGACATCGCTAAACTCAGTCACGATGCAGAATACCATGGCTGTTACGTAAATCATTCCAATTTATACACCTATTTTAAGCACTTGGTACTTTAAAAACGTATATAGCCCTGAATGCATGGTGTATCAAAAATGGAATAGGGTCTCTGAATTATAAATAAAATATAAAGAGTAATTAATCTATTACTTTCGTTTGTATGCGATAGTAGGACCTACCAACTGGGTATATGTTTGAGTGAGTCCCTGGATAGTTTGGATTCATAATTGGGCGTGCTAAATGTCACTGCAATCGTGTTTTATATTTTTTTTAAAGATTATTTGAGTTTAAAAATACAGTTGAAATCAGTAATAACCGATTTGGTGCAGACGTTGTTGCACGGGTCAGCTAGTAATAAATAAATACAGTATTATATATTGAATTGTATTATATTGTATTAATTATATTGAAGATTTCTTTGTTCTGAAAAAAATCATTTAAAATATTAATATTTAACCTACTAATTACATTTCCTTTTATATTATAAATCGGTATGTGTGTGTGTGTGTGTGTTTTATAAACCTATATCTAGTGCTATATATGCAATATAATATTTTGGGTAAAAATTAAGATATCCTGATTTTTAGGGATTAAACAATGAAAAAAAATTGGTTTTGAAAGGTTCAATCTAATAAGCATTAAAATATTAAGGGTTCTCCACGCCTAGATTGATTGTCGAATAACCGACGCGCCGAACGGTTTATGGAATCTTGGTTAAAATAAAAGTAGAAAGGAAACAAACTATAACGTATTAATTTAATTCATGTATGTATGTTCATGTAAATTTTTACATATAAATTTAAAATACAACTGGACACTTACCGTCATTCGATGATCAGTCATTTACATAGTTATATAGATAGATGTAGGTGGTAGAGCCACGCTGAAGCTATTATTGGTTTCACCATGAATGATTCGGCTCGTCCAGGGTAGTACCACCCTCTCACAGAAAGCTGACGTAAAGTAATAGTGCTTGCATCGTTGTGTTTCGTTCGGTCAGTGAGAGCACCGGAGGCCCATCTCCTCTTCATCCCTCCCCCTTCCCCACTCCTCCCACCCGCCAAACACAGATTGGCAACGCACTTGCAACTCCCATGGTGTTGTTAGTATCTATGGACGGCGATGATCACTTACCATTAGGTGACTCACCTGTTTGTTTGCCTCCAATAATATAAAAAAAAAAATAGTTGCAATTTTCTAAGCCCGCCTGGATAGGAGGTACCACTATGTTGAACATATGTCATCAATAGGCGTAGGTAGCTGTGATTTACACTTAAGATCTATTCCTCTCCTTTATTTAACACCAGACGAGATTTAAAACGTACAAAGTAAAAACGACACGACATTTAAGTTATAACTTCATCATATATGACTCATGAATTATTAATTTACGTAGGCTAGACATAACCTGCCAAGTAATGGACCGCTTATAAATTCTTACAGATACTTTAGTCACTAATGATTCCAAATAAATTACACAAATTATATTTCAACTTTTTTCCAATAAGACAAATTATAAGCAACTCTTATTATTCGTTCTTGTGATATGAGGTCATTTTTATGTCTTCTTTTAAGTTTATGCTAATGATAACGTATAACGTTCTAGATCTCTTTGCATGTCATATTATGCCACTAATAAAAAAACACAGTCATACTTAGCATTTACTCTACTCACCATAAGCAATTCGAATAAACACTACATTATTTCTATTCCCAAATGTAAGTGAACGTTGAAATATATTTTAATTAAACGCACCTATAAAACGTTAAATGCTATTGAAATTATAAGCTGTGTAAGGCATTTCTTTGCCGCGACATCTCATTCACGTTAATTACAAATTTAACAGAATTATCGCGTGAATCGCAGTTTAAATAATATTGATAATATAAGTTAATTAAACTTTTTTTTTGTAGCACGGCAAAGTGACTGCTCTATGCCTGATGCTAAGCACAGTACAGTCCAAAAACAACGGCGACCACCGAGTGACACACTATCCATCGCCGGTCACTGCTGCCATGCCGGCCTACGAATAGCTGGATATGTACAGGCTGATCCTGAAAAGTGACCCGTAGAAGCGAATCACTATGAAGGGCTTTTTCGCTATATACATGGTGGTTGCGACCCAGTCAGGCTGTAAAAACCTACCACCCCGCTTTTGCCACTGCCTCGTTCGTTATTCAACAGGGTGCACCACGTGCAGGTGAGGTTGGCTTGGGTGTCTCAAGTGTTATGATGTTATTTGACACCCCTTACACCCCAAACTAAAAATGTTATCTACGTAAATAAATACAACTGAATTGTACGATTGTTATTTCGAAATAAAAACTTTTCCCTAAGCTCGGAGCTATTTACACATGAGCAAAACCTGAACACGCGTCTTTAATATTTTTCTCTTTGCGTGTCTGCCTGTTCATTTGTATGGAGATATTCCCGAAACGGCTAAACCTATTTTGACAGGACTTTAATTGATAGAATAATTTTACGAGAGTTAATTAACCTAACTGCTCTAACCGCTCAACGATCTGGCAATGGTCGTTAATTTTTTGTAACCGCTCAACGATCTGGCGATGTTCATACACAATGTTTAGTAAAATAATAAATACTATCTATTATATAAAACTCCATTATAATACATGGTCACTCAGTTTACACTACGTGTCTCTTTATTTTGGATATTTATGCATTTTTGACACACGCAAAAGGCTTAGATTCCTTGAATATAATAACCCGGGTGTATTTTCTATATAAAATAAAGGTAACTAAGTCTAAGCTGTTCTATTTCTATCGGCAATGACCTGATTACTTATCGACCAAGCTTGCGGTAGGTCGTGAAACTTACCCAGTTTTATGAGACTACTATCGCGTGATCAGACCTCATATACAACCCTCGATGAAATTACTCTTCGACCGACGCATATAAATTGCTATTTACATATTAAAAAATTCTGACGATAAAGTTTAAAGCTTCAACTTGTTTTGTTCATTAGACCGGAATTTGGATACGATTTTATTTGTATATACAAAAAAAAAGTTGAACAACAAAGAGTCACAAGGAAAAGGGAAAACACAAAACGACGGATTAACTGTCCTCTTTTGAATTTTTAAATTAATTATAGCGTGAATTATTTAAATTTTATAATCTGTATGATAAAATTATTAACACTAGTCTGGTTTTCATATCTATTGGTACACGGAGCAATAATTATATACATTCTTATAAAGCATATTAATCAATCAAACGTATGATGACCTGCAAAATATCAATATTACATGTACACAGGTCGCTTTACCACGCTAGTCGCTAGTCTGACGCAAGCCGCGCATGCGCAGTACGGCCGGTCATGTTTAATAGCATGTCATCACGCGAAATTATAAGTTTATCTCATACCAAAATAATACCCTTCAACATACCTCACACACACAGTCACTTCACAAAATTAATTAACCTAACACCATTTTAACATAAGTGACTAGTTAATGCTCGCGTTCATTTAAATTTGGGCAACGTATTTTGGATAAGATGTACAATGTATCCTTTTCTACATCTCTGACTACATCTATGACAAATATCATAATGAATTGATTAGTTAAAACGCGAAAGCGTAACAAAGACTTGTTCATATTTATATCAGTTAGGATTGCTTCAATTACAAGTAGCTAAAAAAATCACAAACAAAATCAGCACAGGAGCAAAATGTATTAAATATTAAAAATGTGTAAGTATATCTGTCTATATAAATACCTAGTTAACAGTTTCTACACGAACCGTCTAGAAATCACATCTATCGCTGCCCATTGAAAGCAGTAGGTACGAGGGGCGACCTATTTAATAATTGCAAAGCTAGATGCGTCCACTGATGCGTTCATGTGTACAGTACACTCTATGCGCTTCACTATACTTGTCTGTTAACTGTCTCATAAATGAACTATGTTGCAAATACCTTTGTTATTAATGGTGCGTGTATCAGACAGTTGGTGTGGTCGATGGTAACCTTTGTCACAATTCAGTTCCTCTATCGACTGATCGTTTATTTTTTAATACAGAATTTAAACGACTTTGTGAATCCACTTTGTGCTATATATAAGTTATATTGCACTATATATAAACAAACTGTTCGTCAGCGACCTACCTCGGCTCCCGGGGGTAGAGGTAGGTTGTTATGCTGACGATACAGTAATCTTCGCTTCCGATTGGTTTCCGATACAACTTAGGAAACGCATAGAAGAAGCCGTCAGCACACTCGGTCGCTGGTTTCTTCTATGGCGTATAGAAGTAAATCCCGACAAAAGCGCCGCGATATTTTTCGACCCTAAATGCCGCAATTACGAGCGCAAACTCGAACCGATTAGATTATACGGAGTCGGCATTCCGTGGACCAAACAGATTAAATACTTAGGAGTTACACTAGATAGACACCTCTCCTTCAGAGCTCACACTAAGATAGTTCGAAACAAGGCCGCTATGGTCATGACTCGCCTACATCCGTTAGTTTGCCACAAGAGCAAGATGTCCCTCAGACACAAGCTCACGTTGTATAAAACTTGCATCCGACCCGTTCTGACATATAGCTGTCCCGTTTTCGCACATATGTCACCGTATAGCTTCAATAGAATTCAAATAATACAGAACCGCTTTTTACGTAAGGCGACCGGCGCCCCGTGGTACGCCCGGAACGAGGATCTCCACAGGGACCTGGAGATGCCCTCGATCTGGACGTATGTAAAATCACTCACTACTAGCTACTTTGAAAAAGCCGCGAATCATCCCAGTCCGTTAGTGGTATCCGCCACGGATTACGAAACCGTACCGAACGCCGCGCGATACAAAAGACGTCCGCGAAACATTTTCACCGATCCTCCCGACAAAATAACGGCAGCGAACGATCAGTACCAGCCTGTCTCTCAAAACAGAGCGTGTTCACGCCCACGCCCGCGTAACCACAGATCACGCCGCCGTGGTCTGGGGGTAAACTTCGCTCCCGCACACTTGATTAGGCCCCCCTCGGCAGCGGCTCAAGCCTAGGTCCGATCCCTCGGAGTGGAGCCCTTGAGTACGCTGCTCGCGCGATACAGTGAACTCACCAACCAATACATCACTGCAACAACACTACACATATCACCTCCACACACGTGCACGCTCACACGCTTACACATAAAAAGTGGATGGGTTTTTTCTTTTTGTTTTTACCCGTATCGAACTGAAATAGTTCAGAAAATTTTCCGACACAAAAATACACATAAGAGTTATTGAGACACGCATGCCTGGTACACATGCATGTTTCAATAACTCATATCTGTATGAATAGTTTAGCTTAACTTAGGTTAGCTAAGATAGATCGCGAATTGCATGCAACAGGTAACGGCCAAGCCGAGGTGTGCCGTGCACCCTTGAGCTAGTTACCCGAATAAAATCGGCTGAGTGCCTTAAGCGCTCGCCTTAGTAGTCCGGTGAAGCTGTAGAGGCCTCCAAAAAGGCCAATAGCGTAGTCAGTTCGAGAAAAAAAAAAAAAAATATAAACAAAATCCTCCGCAATGTCTGTCTGTCTGTTCGCGATAAACTCTAAAACTACTGAACGGGTTTTCATGCGTTTTACACCAGTAGATAAAGAGACTCATGAGGAAGGTTTAGGGATATAACTTGTTAAGGTTTTTTTTATTAACAGGGCGGACAACGTCCACTAGGCCCGTTAGTTTGTTATAATAAACAGTCGAGTGATTGGGAAAATGGGTAGGTAATGTGTAAATGTCATCGTTTTTTAAATACCTACATTGGAGGCGATGACGGTTTAGTGGCTAACATGTTCGGTTTTTTTTTTTCGAACTGATTCGTTTCTACGGTTCGCGTTTCGGGATCAGCCTGTGCGTATCCAGCTTTTTGCAGGCCGGCATGATAGCGGCGACCGGCGATGGATAGTGTGGCACTCGGTGGTCGCCATTGTTTTTGGATTGTACTGTGTTTACCATCAGGCATAGTGCAGTAATTTTGCCGTGCTACTATAAAAAGAAAAATAAAAAAAACAGCTTCACCGGAATACGCATGTTCTGTCATCGGGTCGATCGATATAGGTTCGAATCCTTGTAAGTGAACCGCAGCTTTTATTGAACGAAAATAACATGATGAAATCAATGCACGGTGGTAGGGTTTTCTCTAAACCCGATTAGCCACCAACTTCAAGCTGAAAATCAGTCGCTAAACACTTGTAGGTGTGTTCACGCAACTGTACTTCTGAGTTAGTCACCTTCTTGATTTAGTATGTTTACCAACTTAGATCACGTTGTCGTTTAACGGTGTGAATGTGGTCAAACGCTAGAACCTATTAAACATATAAAAAATATATACTAATTTTAATGGCTAACAGTTGCACGGTATAGAAGTTGAAGCGTTGCAGTATCATCTATTAACGAGTTATAATAAAATAAATAGAATAGAGGACCTTCTTGAAAAAATATTAAGTTGTGACTCCTTTCAGGTGATTGGTCAAGTGTTAGTTTATCAGTTTCAGATATGTGTACCAATTTGCATTTTTATAATACACTAGCTGCGTACCCCGGCTTCACACGTGAATACTAACAAAGAAAATGAGCACAAATCTTTATAGCAACTGAATTTTACAGATCTCTCTACTGTCTTACTGTCCCACTTCTTGGTAACTAGTATATATAGAGATTTTTTAATGAAAATTTCTCACTTTTCTGCACGATTTCCTTTTTTTATGTTATAGGGGGCAAACGAACAGGTAGGTCACGTGATGGTAAGTGATCACCGCCGTCTATAGATACTAGCAACACCAGGGGAGCCGCAAGTGCGTTGCTGGCTAGTATTTGGGGGAAGGGAGAGTGGGTGGATAGATGGGTATCCGGCGCTCTCACTGACCGAACGAAATGCAACAGTACAAGCACTGTTACTTCACGTCGGTGTTTCTATGGGTCCGATGATAGTACCCCGGGCGAATCGACCCATTCATGTTGAAACCAATAATAGCTTCAGCGTGTCTCTACCACCTATAATCAATACCTTTTATACGGACCTCATCCTTTCAATTATAAACAAGACTAAATTAGCCAATTCGCCATACATTCGGCGATTGATTTTTATTTACATGGAAAATTTGTTTCGGTTGACAATTCTTTCTGTTATTATTACAATTGTGAGATATATGTCTATAAACTCGCAACTCAACTAAAAAAACACGCATGATAACCGGTTCACCGAATTGACTGGATTTTGATATACAAATAAAAAATCCTATCAAAACGTTACATCAACTAGCTGCAGGATATCTCGTTGCAATAACAGCCGTTGTGTTGTCCTTTCTCATGCATATAAATCCGACAATACAATGTCATTTCACTGCGAGTGCCAGTTCCCCCGTCGCCATTTCACATGTCAGCTCACTTGACAGCCGTCGACAGAGAACACGTGGTGTTGTCACATCAGTTTTACTTTTATTAAAAACTTCAGCCCAATAGAAATTGCCTTAATTTCATTAGCTATAATTTGGTTTAATTTAACGATACCCGACGTAATCAGTATTCATTTAAAATTTCGCCACTTCGTCGTTGAGCTTTTGCCACACATCTTTTAGATATTTTTTTTCTCGAACTGACTACGCTATTTACCTAGCAAGGTCTTCACCGGGCTACTAAGGCGAGCGCTTAAGGCACTCAGCCACACATCTTTTAGAAATTGATCAACAATGTATATGATCAGTTATAATAGTGTCATATATGAATCAAAGTATATCAGTTTAAATATAATAATTCATGTTACAGTAATAATGTAAAAGTAGGTGGTAGAACCACGTTGAAGCTATTACTGATTTCAGCATGACTGGGTCGGCTCGCCCTGGGTAGTACCACCCTCTCATAGAAAACCGACGTGAAGTAACAGTGCTTGCTTTGTTGCTTTTCGTTCGGTCAGTGAGAGCGCCGGAGTCCCACCTCTCCTCCCCTCCCCTCTTCTCTCACCCCTCTCCTCTCCCCCCTCGCTCCCTCCCTGTCCCCAAACACAGGCTGGTAACGCACTTTCGACTCCCCTAGTATTGTTAGTGTCTATGGACGGTGGTGATCACTTAAAATCAAGTGACCCAAGTGTTCGTTTGCCTGCTACGATATAAAAAAAAGGCTTTGCAATTTTATTATATTACAATATTTTGCCCGTGTCTTATTATGTCTTCTGGCGACAAATATGCCAGTATTAAATACAGAAAAAGGTGTGTTGATAACAGTGTGGGATGCATAAGTCAGTCATGCTAAAATCCAGTGAGCAGCGAATATAAACAAAATTTTGTAAATTTCAATTTTGTTTTTTAGAAACAACCTTCTATTTATTTATATGGAAACGATATTATAGATACTTAGAAATAAATAAAAACTATCTTTTAACGTAAAGTTCCGACTGTGCTAATGAGTTTGTCACAAATTCTACTCTCATATAAAAATATATGTTCAAAAGTAGATACATAGTCACGAATTATTCATTATCTCGTTAAATGCGGTCGTACGAATGAACGGAAAGCTATTAATTTGTTCTTTTTCTCACACAGACTTCAATTACCTAACTTTACCATTTCGAAAGCAAGTTAAAATTGGCGTCGGACGATTCTCTATCTGAAAATTTTAACGTCTATGTCGATTTTAGTGGTAACGAATTTAGACTCGAATCGGTCCTTTGTTCTTTATTGGTCGTTGAGTTTTGTAGATCGTTTCTGTGTTCACTATTACAAACTGAGAATAAAGTCTATTACTTTTACGAGTTTTGTAAAATTATTGAATTTGACTTTTCAACTTAATTACTATTTTTAATAAGGTTAATATAAAAAAATGTATTTAAAAATTTGTGTAAAACTTTATTATATAAATATTTAGCTTCGGTCCGCGACTTCGTCGGCGTGGAAAAGTTACACTGGGCTAACGCTATCACGCAGCATAAGCCCTCAAAAGTAAAAAAAAAACGATTTTGAGTCATTCTTCATTGGTGCTCCACTCCTATTTGTCTTAGAGTCACGATAGCTTTTCTTGATAAATGAGCTATCTAACACTGAAATAATTTTTCAAATTGGACTAGTAGTTCCTTAGATTACCGTCTTCAAGCAAACAATTCTTCAGCTTTACAGTATAGAAGTATAAATATACTACTCTTTGCTCGCGACTTCATACCTCAGTGATAGTACATTTTTTCGGAGTAAAAGGTACCTTATATCTTTTACCTTTTTTTGTACTACTCACAATGTGTAGATATGGAAAATTAAACGATGATCGATTAATTAGTTAAGGAGTGAAAGAGTCACTTACAAACAAAAAATCTTAATTATTCTAATACCTTCATAAAATATTATAAATGCAAAAGTGAAAACTCACTTCACTTCAACTCAACTCACTCACTCACTCAATTACTAAATTACACTCACTCACATTCGCACACTTAAGAATTCTAAAACCAAAATAATATAATTTAACGCCTGATGATTTTAAATATATATTTATAAAAATATATTGCTATTAACAATATCTAAGGGTTACTAGAAATATCGGTTTATGAACTTAATGGTAGCGAATTTGAAAGTCTGTTACAACTTATTGCCTTTTTATCTCTGTCATTAATTGACTTGTTCATGTGCCGTTTATCGCTTGGTATTGATTAATATCTTTGGCTACTCAAATACACTAAAATGAACTTATGTGTTCTTATCGATTTACCGTGATTTAGAGTGTGAATTGTAGTACGGTGAAACTGTAAAGGCCTTGACAGGCTAACAGTGTAGACAGTTCGAAAAAAGGGAAATTAGAGATTGTAGACAATAGTAATAACGGTATAGTGCAACTATTATAATAATTTTACTACTCAGAGTTATTTTTATAAGTTACATCCCTTTCTCACACCCGAGGGATAGGTGAAACCTATGAAAATCATAAACTTTATTCAATTTAAGCCTTAAGAAGGCGCTTATGAACATCAAATTAATGCGAGTGAAACTACGGACAAAAGTAATACAACTTGTCAGTAAACAAAAATAGCGTTCGTATTTTCTTTTATAAAATACTTTTCCTAAAGCATTAAGAGAAATAAAATGTAGATAATAATAATGGTTTAGAACAGAAATAACTAAACACGGCAGTACAAAAGTGATTTTACGAGGCATAGCCAATGAAATATTATAATATACTACATATAATGTATACAATACAATGGCATATATATATGCAAAACATCAATAGTACAATAAATATTTGAATACATAAATACACAATTTTATAGAATAAAATATTAACAACAATTTTGTTGCTCATGCTCGTGAAACCGAGTGCCTCAACTAGTAAAAATATTTACATTTTAATATTTAGCACTTAGTCTTAATATTTAATTAAAATAAAATCTATTAGTGACTTTTGTACTTTAATATAAAAGTGATACAAAATTAAATCCTTTTCAACATCTAAAACACGCTAGAGTTATCATCGCAACTTTATAATTATAAAAGTTGTACAATCCCGAATCAGTTCTATCATGTCACAACAATTCAAAGCTCAAAGCGCGTTCTCCCTAAACGATTTCGGACAATAGCAGTTAAATCGAATACTAAACACGTGTCAAATTTTGACATGCCTTTTAACATATAAAAACTATGAATGAGCAAGACAATATTGTGTTATTAATTATAAGCGTTCCGTATAGTAATATACGTTTTTATATAATTAAATTTCTTTTTCTTGTCTTTTATTAACCACATGTAGTAAACTTGTGTAATGTACCTGTAATGCCGTCTATCGAATAAATTTAGTAGGTAGTAGATAATAGGTGTTTACAAACTATTAGGTCGCAGTAACTAGTAGTTGTAAAATTTTTTTAAACAGATATAGATTAAAGACAATATGATGTATGTATATTTAATTTAAACCGATCTTCAATGCATTGACAGAACCTTAATTGATAAATATAGTATTTTTGAGTATACTTGCACAAAATGCAGCCTTGCATCTTCACAGTGGTCTATATGTTTAAGGAGACCGACATAATTTATTAACGAAATCAGTGCAAGTGTACGTTGAAAAATATTCTTAAATGCACATTATTTTTCTAAGACGAATTGTTTGATAGAATTTCGTTGTAAAAGACATATGATATTGCTCTATATTTTTATTGATTAATTTATCACTTTATAATTATTTTAAAACGATTATAATAAAATACTACGATTAAGTTAGAGATTGAATAATTATAAAGTTGCAAGATTTTTATATTATTTATATTTGTAAGTAAAGTATTAAATGTGACTGGATGGCGCCATACGTGGCGTTTCCTTTAGAAATAATAAGTGTCTGTATTTAAAGTTATTACAAACAGTTATGACTTCCTTTTGAAATAACATGATTGTGTGTTGGTACTGCAATTATTCTAGTTTTCACATTGGTTTAGAAAGGTTAAGCAAATTCCAACTGTACAAAAAATATAATTATTATTTATTTTTTATTGTAGAACGACAAATTGACTGCCCTATGCCTGATGGTAAGCATAGTACAATCCAAAAACAATGGCAACCACCGAGAGACAAGCTATCCATCGCCGGTCACCGCTGTCATGCCGGCCTGCGTAAGTGTCTCTTCACGTTACGCTTGAAGGTCCTCATGTCATAGCTGGAACAACGGTAAAACAACACAGATGGAAGCAGACTGATTTATTCAAATAATTAGGATTACCTACATACATGTGTGTATTATATACATATATGTACCCTACACTTTCCCCCATCAAATTCCCGATAACTGAATACATCTTTAATTAGACTAAAACTTTAAACGCTAACAGGTTACACCTTAACACATAAATTGCATACAACAGATTACAATCTCTAGTCCAAAGTTTTATCATGTTGTATCATGTCAGACAACACACGGAGCCTTGCATTGATGCAGAACTTATGAGTTTCTCCTTTGATCTCTCCCTCGTTATCTCATCGTATGTCTCATCAACACCGCTGTATCTAATAAACGATTTGTCAGTATTTTATAATGATAAATTGTGGCGCAACAGAGAACATCTACTTGTGGGATGTAGTGTAAATACTGAGTCCTGACGCCTACCCAATTGTAAGCCGTCGTCTATACCATCTTTATATAATACCGATCCCGTTTTTTGTATCACTTTCCCTTCAACACATTTATTGTTACAATTTATATAACTGTTACAATGCGTGTCTCGATTCTGACCTCCCTTATTTTCTTGTTGTTGTTCTTGACCGGTGCGTACGACAGGAGCGGCGTTCGGCCGTAGCACGTTAAGGCGCCCGCGTAGTCGATGCCCCAATAGCGCCTCGGCTGGTGAGACGCCGGTCGTCGAATGCTTAACGTTGTGATATTGAGATAAAAACTTACATAGCGCTTTAGGTACATTTTCACCTTCTTCTACAGCCCGTTTAATTACTTTTTTCACGGTGTTTATCGTCTTCGCTGCCGTCCGGTTATTCTGAGAATTATAAGGTGCCGATGTTACATGTTTAATACAGTTTTTTCTACAATATTCTTTAAAATCTAGAGACAGGAATGGAGGTCCCTCATCTGTAACTAGTTGTGACGGGAGCCCGAATCTTGCGAAAATGGACCTTAAGGCAGTTATTATAGATTTTGCATCTGTTCGCTTCATTTCGATTGCTTCGATCCATTTTGAATTCGCGTCAATTAAAATCAGATATTTTCTTTTCATATATTCTGCAAAATTCGCGTGAATACGTTGCCATGGTTTCAAGGGGAATTCCCACGGATTCATGGGTGCATCTGGTGCAACCCCCGCCGCCTTACATGTTTCACAAGAACGATAAATCTTCTCGATATCTACATCGAGGCCTGGCCAGTAAACATAACTACGAGACAATCCTTTTATTTTATTTATCCCTAAGTGACACTCGTGAATATGCTTTAAGACCTTGCCTCGTAAAACACGGGGAATAACTAATCTATCCTTGAAAATTAAACACCCTAAGTCGAGTACAATATCTTTTTTGCGTGTGAAGTACGGTTTTTCCTCGTCAGAGACAGTTTTCGTTGGCCAACCAAACATTACATAGTTTTTAATTTTACTCAGAAGCCTATCCTTTTCGGTTTCCTTCCTAATCTCTTTCAAATCAACAGGTAGGTACTCTTGGATTAAATCGGTATAATTAAAAGGTGTTACTTCCTGTCGTTCACATGGTAATGGCAGTCGAGATAGCACGTCTGCGGGTGCGGGACTTTCATAAATAGTGCCCTCGAGTTCAAGCCGTGCCAGCTCCTGCTCGACGCGGCCGCGTAGTGCCAGCAATGCCGTCCGCGCGCGTTCGTACTCTAGCTTATTATCTGTTATACCATTTTGCAGTAGAATAGTATTTTTAGAAGCCCCTAAGTTATCAGGGAACATTTCCAAATTCTCCGCGGTCAGTTGGTTCACAAATGGATCACTCGTTTGATCACTAATTTGATTCAATTCGCTGGCTATATTATTTATTTGTAGAGCGCGCACCCACTCTCTCCCCAACAAAGGTCGTCCCCCGTTCCGAATTACATGTAACTTACAACCCGGGACCGTTACGTCTTTTCGAACTAAATCCACATTGATATATCCAAGCGACTCGATTTTTGAACCAACGTAACTGCGTAAGTGTAAATTATCCTGTATTAACATTTTGTGACTGAAATGTTGTCGATAAAAATCCTGACTTATAGTAGAAATCCTACTCCCAGTGTCGACTTCGAATCTAAGAAATTGCCTATCTACCCATATCTCAATAACATAAGGTAAATCTCCTTTACCGTCAACCTGGATATGCCAGAAATCCACCGTTTCGCAGTCGTCTTCGTTCACGTAATTCTGGTGAGCACCCCCACGTCTGTTCTTACACATAACTTTTAAATGGCCACGCACACCACACACGTCACAGTTGTACTGCGCGAATCGACATCTGTCCGCTCGATGGGGCTTGCCGCACCGCCAGCAACGCTCAGCCGGCTGAGCTGAGTTGCGAGGCGCGGACGCCATACCGCTCGGCCCCGCACGCACGCCCGTGCCGCTCTCTCCGCTGCCCCTACGCTCCCTGCGCGCGTAATGCATGCCTTCTCCCGCCACCGCCGCACTGCCTCCACCCATAGCCGCCGGTCCCGAGATCGCGCTCCTTGTAGCGCCGCTCAGCTCGGCGTGGCGCTCAGCTGCCTCTAGTGCAAGAGCTAACTCCACTGCTTCCCTATATTGAATGTTTCTTTCCGCGAATATTCGCGATCGCATCACTTCGTTCGCTAACCCCGATACAAACTGGTCACGTAGATTCTCTTCTAGATTTGTTCCAAAATTGCATGTGCTTGCGAGGTGCTTCAGGCTATGTAAGTACTCTGTTAGAGATTCGCCGACCTCTTGTCTTCGTAAACGAAAAACATGACGTTCCGCGATCTCGGATCGTTGTGGTTCCAAATGATCCGACACGAGCTTCACCAACTCATCGAAGGTCTTAGATTCCGGGTGTACTGGAGAGCACAAATCACACATCAGGGAATACATTACATCCCCGACTACCGTAATTAATAACGGCACACACAATTCTTTCTTGACCTCGTTTAGCAAAATATATTGCTTAACTCGGCGTATATACGTAGGCCACTGTTGAGAATTCATGTCGAACGGTTCTAATTTTCCAATAGGCATTGTATTTTAAACAGTTTATGCACTTTACTATTAATTACACACGTAAATTCGCCTCGTCGCCAGTGGAACAACGGTAAAACAACACAGATGGAAGCAGACTGATTTATTCAAATAATTAGGATTACCTACATACATGTGTGTATTATATACATATATGTACCCTACAATAGCAAGGAGGGAACACACTGGCCTAGATATTGTTCCACAGCTTCACGGTACGGCAAAGATATGACGTTGCGAACAAATATCTAAATTGTACTACCAGTTTACTGCTTGTGTAATGGTTTCCAAACAATTCCCGAATAGTAGCACCGACATACGAGTATGTCATTATTGAATGTAGAGCTATGATTCTAAGAGACTCCTACGGTCTTATTACAAAAACAAAAATGAACACGGGTTTAACACGAATTTTACTAAGCAAAGCCTAAACTTTTAAACCTAGTTGAACATATATTTGAAATAAATACTTCATTACCAAAGCGTGTCTAAGCGGTCTCTTGCGAAACTTCTGGTTTAGTTTTCAATACAAGCAAATCTGAATAGCATTCGTTCAATTCAATCTCATCATTCAAAAACGTTCCATTACATAGAGATATTTTTGAAACAGTTTCAATTGATGAATAATATTTTTGTTCCTATGTTCATTAAGAAAATTGACTTCCTTTAAGTTAAATTGGTTATCATTATTGTGATATTTTAGTTAAAAGAAAATAATGTAATTGTTAAAAAAAAAATACGAAAAAAAATAAACCGCCTTCGATGTGAAAAACTAATAAGGCACTAAAAAGCGAAAAATAACTGAATTAATAAATTAACCAAATGAAATAAAAAATATTGATATTCGCGCTACCTAAAAAGTCCTTATTTGAAGTCGATGCCAACCTAAATTCATATCATCTACATACAAAGTTTTGGTCCACTCTCGTGTCCCATGATATATATCTGTATAGTATACATATTTTAATACCTGCAACAAATTTGAAATGTAGGTTGGCAGGCGTTGACTTCAATTAGGTATTAGGCATTAGGTAGCGCGAATATCAATATTTTTTATTTAATTTGGTTAATTTAATAATCCAGATATTTTAGTGGCTTATTATTTTTTTACATCGAAGGCGGTTTATTTTTTTTCAATCAAATAAACGATATTTCACCCCTTAGGGGTTGAATATTTTCTTCAAATTGGGACCATCTCTGAATATAACCAATTCAAATAAAAAACTAATCATTAAAATCGGTTCATAATTGACGGAGATATCGATTAACATACATTAAAAAAAAAAGTACATACAACCGAACGTAGCAACTTCCTCCTTTTTCGAAATCGGTTAAAAATAAACGAATCATATAATTAATATATTACGTGAAAGTGTGTGAGGTGAAATAACAGCATAAAGTTAAATTAATAAATTGTCATGTCATGAAACAACAGTGTCATGTAGTAGTAGTTATGATTTACTTGTATACCCAGGAAATTCATACTTTATTGCAAACATCTGTCACTGGCAAATAGAAATACAATAAATCACAATAATAAAATAAGAACTGTCAACTTAGACAAGTGTTAGAGAATATTTAAATTGAAATAATATGCATCTGTAATAAGGGTAAGAACCTCTTTTGTGATCAAACTTTTTTTAAGTGAGAGTTTAATGTTTATTAAACTCTCACTTAAAAAATGTTTATTTAACTTTTTTGTAATAACACGGCTAACGTTTATGTTTTATTTAGTTATTTATTTAATTTTACTATTCTGAATAGATTGATGGTTATCGCTATTGAGGAACCGTTTTAGTTCATTTTTACGGAACACTAAAATTGATATGAAATCAACAAAGGGACACGATGTAACGCGTTACTTGCCAGGCCATCCTGCAGACGTCACTAGGGTGATATATCCGATAGCGTAAAAAATGGATTTAAGCCCATCCACGGTAATCGTAGCGTGAAATATAGGAATATTGTTAAATCGCTGTCAGTCGGCCCCTGCTGATTGCTACGCAGGGATTTCGACGGACAGTTCTAATGCGATTAGTATTGTACTGTTACTTCTGTGTTTTGTGCGCGTAAAATAGGTACAGATGTACAGTCTACTTGCGTAGACGATACGGCTTAAAATGTATTATATATGGCCAATTCAGTTTCCATAGAATATTTTAGGCGAAACTAAAACTATATAGTTTGTTTCTTAGACTTGTAAAATGTTTCTTATTATTTTATTTTTTTATTATTTAATCGACTTAAATAAAATGAGTTTATTGGTAGCAGGATGCGTTCAAGGATTTTGTTAATTCCTTATAACCTCGTAAAATACAATAAACTGAAAAGCAATTTCAAATCTTAAATAGCCACCTCATAGAATACGTAACGTAATATATGAAGATGAAGCAATCTTTACTTACACGTCAGAGATTCTAATACAAGTTTGCGTTGTCAAAGTCCGGTATTGCATATATTGGTGAATATTCATGAGCAACAAGAACTTGCTGCAACTGAGGACATCTCAGCTTTTGCTCGAGCAAATCGGCTTTGCAGTTGTATCATCAAAATGTATTAGGAGCTTATATATATCTTTACTTTAAGAAGAAAGTATTCAATGTAAATATATACAGCACTAGCTTCTGCCCGCGACTTCGTCCGCGAGGAATAGTTGCTTCGGTCTAACACTAATTTTAACGCACAGCTTCGTTTACGTAGTAGGTAAATAGTTTTTAAATAATACGTACATTAACCCCGATTTTGAAACATTTTCCATTGGTGCTCCGCTCCTATATATCTTAGCTTGGTGATATAGGCTATAGCCTTCCTCGATAAATTCGCTCTCTAACACTGAAAGAATTTTTTAAATCTGGCCAGTAGTTCCTGAGATAACCCCCTCGAACATCACATACTCACAAACTTTACCTCTTTAAAACATTTTATATAGATAAGTAATAAGTATAGATGAAGATAAGGAATGAACAATTTTGTTTATTCAATTAGTGATGATAGCCTATAGCCTTCCTCGATAATTGGGCTATATAACACTGAAAGAATTTTCCAAATCTTACCAGTAGTTCCTGATATTAGCGTAATCATTCAAACATACTCTTCAGCTTTTTAATATTTTATTAATAGGTATAGATTTTTTTTCTAATTTCTTTTCTAAATCTAGTTTTCGAAATTATAGATAACACACACAAACAAATACACACAACCGTGATAATGATTCTTACACGACCGGAGTAAACAATATTATAATATCAGTATTCAATGTATCGTTCAAGTAATTGCTGTATTGAATACAGAATATGTAGATTGTATGGCAATCCGCAAAGCAATAATTTACATACAGGGATTATCACTTCCTTGTCAAGACATCCAAGTTTGCGTAGCCGAAGTCCGACGCTGCTCGTAGACTAATGCATATTAATGAGTCGCCGAGATATGTCGGAATCTATCAGATCTTTGGCGTGGGTTTGACAATTAGTTTACAATTTTGTAATGTTATTAGAATGTGTTAGAAGTAAGAATGTATAATTTTATTCATAATATGGCATGTCAATGTATGCATTGACATTGGAATCTGAACATTTTAAAGCTTACACAGTTCTTTTGAAAATCAAGAAATCCAAATGAATCAAATTGAAAATCAAAGATGAGAAAGCGGATCAATTGGCTAGAGAGGCTCTTACCAATGGTATACCATTTAATTATATAACCTTACTATGCTGATCTTCTTTATCTTATAAGAAAACATTGTCGTAAAATGTGGAAGGAATACATCGATGAGCGATCACTTAACAAAGGCATATGATATAGCATATGATATGCATATGATAACCTTGCAACCTACCTTACTGTGCTACACCTGGTTCGACAAAATTAAAATCAGTCAAACTGAATTAAGTACTGCCTTTCGACTCCGTTCAGGGCACATTCCTTTGAATAGCTTCTTATATTTAATAAGAGTAAAGTGGTCACCAAATTGTGATATACATGTGTATGTGTATTACATTGTAGAAGATGTATACCATATAATGTCTGAATGCACACGTAACCGAGCCCAAAGACTAGCACTGGAGAGTAAAATGAAGGACTCATTAGGATCTGTGGGTGTATGTAATGCCATCCTTGCTTTCCCAACATCAGAGGAAGCAAGAATGCTTTACAGGCTGGTTATGGTTGGAATGAAAAACCGATAAATTATCGATTGTTTGTGTACATTTTGTTTTCTTTCTGTTTTACTTTGTTGTTAATCACTGGGTTGACATGGCCAATTTGTGGCCAAACCCCTATTATAAATAATAAAAATCAATCATGGCAAAGTTACGGAACGCATAACCAAATAGAGAAGAACAATAGCATTCGATCGTAAAAAGTTCGATTATTAAAAAATCTTGTGTGTACAATTTCTCAACATATTTCAGATTTATTTCAATTACTTTATATATAAATTTCTTCTGTACGTATGTATGTCACTGAATTCCTCCTAAAAAACGGCTGGACCGATTTTGATGAAATTTTGTGTGCGTGTTCCAGTGGATCCGAGAATGGTTTAGATTCACAATTGGACTCGGTAATTGGCGCTGCAGTTGAATTTTAGATTTATTTTTATTATCAAGGTAGGACAATGTCCGCCCGTCCCGCTGGTTATATTATGTTAATACAGCTATTATTCTGTGTAGAAAATTATTCTTTTTCTATGTACAACATTCTAGCTCATTACAATGTTTGTCAAAATTTAATTAGAAATTTCCACCTGAGGGATACCTACAAGAAAACTTCAATAAAAACATGATAAAATAATACCGTCCTACGTAGCATTTGTAAAACAATATTGCAAAATCAATTCATTTTCTTATTCGTTTGGTATACAAATCATTACCGATTAACCGTTGAACAAAAATAATTTACTATTTTTATTATTTATTGTTAATCCCACATAAGCTATTAAGTGACGTTGTAAAACAAGCTAAATACTATAAAAATACGCTCATCATTATCATCAAGGACAGCTCTTCTGAACCCACTGCAGGGTGTAAGCCTCCTCCCTTTTACGCCATTCCTCTCTATTCTGTGCCAGTATTGTCCTTGTTTTTCCCTCAAGATGTATGATGTCGTCGACCCATCTTGCCATTGGTCTTCCCACACTTCGCCTACCCTCTCTCAGCCACCACTCGGTCAAGAACTTACTCCACCTGCCATCACCACATTTGGCCAAGTGGCCTGTCCACCGCCATTTTAGTTGAGTAATACATACACCGATTTCCTGCACTTTCGTTTTTTCGCATATCCGTATTTTTTAATCTATCACTCAAGGTAATGCCTAACATGGCACGTTCCATGGCACGCTGTGCAACCCTTAGTTTGTGCATAGTTTCCTTTGTGAGCGTCCATGTTTCAGCACCATACGTCATTGTGGGCAGGACACATTGGTTAAAAAGACGGGTTCGAAAGCAGACCACCCTAATTGAATGCGTCTATTGATCTCCTTGTATCGATGCTTTCTGTCAAAACATAAACAATGCCCCAGGTATATATAATTTTTGACTAGTTCTAGTGTCTCATCTCCAACCATCACACTTGACTGTAAGCCATCCGAAATGCTAAAACATATTGCTATTTATTACTAATTAATTTGAAATTATACTTATTTACAGATTTAGTTAAATGTAGATGAGTTATCAATATTTGGTAAGGATTTTAAAGAACTAACTCACAGAAATGGTTTTGTTTTTTAAATATGTACTTGATTTTTAAAGTCAACTAATTAGTGGAGATATAGTAATTACTATATCACCGGTTTAAAGTCGACCGGTAACCGCGTCGGATGGCGGACAAAGCCGCGCCGTCGGAACTGTTTCACGCTTCATGAAGTATTCAAAGGGCAAACAGATGTCACAAAGCGAAGTGACACGTGGCTCTACCACCAGCCGACCGAAATCATGATCTCACTTTTAAGTACACTACAAGGTGGCAGTTGCCACGGAGGCTGAGATTTTAGCGATAATTTCTTGAGTGATTATACTTCATCTATCCGAAAAGGCTTTATTCGTGGTCTTGCAAAATACACCTACATATTTGGATAATCGAAAAAATGTTTATTCCAATCATTTTCAAAAAAACAATTACTTTATATATAGAAATTACTAAGTGGTGTTTAGATACAACAGTGTCATAAAGAATACTTGTAATTAGGTACATATGCTTACACAAAATGAAAAGATTTTTATTCAGATTAATGACATGACACACATTTTTTTAAATTTAAATCATGTCATCTATCTTTTTTAAATCTTTATAAGATGTGTAGGTATTATTTTAAGATATAATAATTTTTTTAATAATAAAATTATAATTACTTGGAGCAGCAATATCTCAAAATCTTAAAAAAAACATTTGATATATGATTCATTATTAAAATTTCGTTTCCATAAAATGTTAAGAAAATTTATCGTATTGAATAACTTATAGAAATATTATTAGAGTACTAGCTGATTCCCGCTCACTTCGTTAGGTATTAAAAAACAGGCAAAGAATAAATGGAACCCAAAAGATAAGAAGCAAACACGAGTTTGAGTGAATTTTTATATTTAATTTTATACAACATTCTTCATACAGTATTAACCAGCGATTAAGAGTGTAAACAGATGCTTCTTATCTTAATTACGTGTGCACTGTACAAAGATCGGAAGCGAACGGGGTGTATGGAACGCCGCGACCCTCCAACCACATCCGACGCGGTGTTGCCAATACATTTTTAAAATATACAATTTATGTTGGTTCCCAACATGTTGCGACTTACAACAATGAAATACAATATTAATTTAAAAGTTAAATATGTTAGATTTTACAATATTAAGCCTTAGTAATAACTTATTTTATATTAAATTGTACAATAGCACATGAACTAAAAAAACCGTATTGTAAATAATGATACATGAACATTTCTTTATATTTATTTTAATCGCTACACTCTATCGGTAGTACACATACACGAGTAATGGAGCGGTTATGTGTTTTACCATTAGGTGTTCTTACTTCTACCGTTCGTACAATATTGTCTAAGCCTGGAAATACATTTGTTACTCTCGCCATAGGCCAGTACATAGGAGGAGTATTGTTGTCACATAAAATAACAAGTGAGCCTATGTCTATGTTAGGTAATACATTTTTCCACTTAGGTCTAAATTGCAACGTGTTCAAGTAATGTTTGTTCCACACTTTCCAAAAGGACTGTTGCATGTTGGTACAGATTTTCCAAAACTTAAGTCTACTTACATTAGTGTCAGAGACATCCTGTTCTGGGTATGAATTAAGTTCAGTGCCAATTAGAAAATGTGCAGGTGTAAGAAAGGTGTAATCATTAATGTCGTTAGACAACGGAATCAATGGCCTGCTATTTAATACTGCCTCTATCTGACACAATACAGTGTTTAGCTGTTCGTACGTTAATAATGCCCTTTGTACAACCCGCTTCAAATGATATTTAACACTTTTAACTCCGGCCTCCCAGAGTCCACCAAAAACTGGCGAATAACACGGTATGAAATGAAACTTTATGCCCTTTTTAGAAGCATAGGCCTGTACATGTGTTTGATGTTCTTGAGAACATTGTAACTTATAAAACTTATCTAGTTGATTCCTTGCACATTTGAAAGTCGATGCATTATCGCAGTATACGTCTGTAGGTAATCCTCGCCGTGAAATAAATCGTTTAAAACAGGCCAGAAATGTATCAGTTTTGATGTCAGATAGTAACTCTAAGTGTAATGCTTTAGTCACAAAACAAACGAAAACGCAAATGTAACCCGTCGATGTAATTGAGCGTCGCAACGTGGATTGTTTAACAGGTATAGGTCCTGCAAAATCTATACCGACTTTTTGAAATGGTCGACATGCATTGACTCTGTCCTGTGGTAAGGAACCCATTAATTGTTCTGAAACATTTTGTTTCAATTTCCAACAAATTGTACATTTATGAATAACTTTTTTTATTTCTCTAATGGCACTTACAATCCAGTACCTTTGATTTATAGAAGACAAGGTAATCCTAGGTCCAGCATGAAGATTTTTTTCATGCTCATTTTTAATAATCAAATATGTAATACGCGAAGCCTTTGGAAGAATAATAGGATGTTTCTGATTGTAAGAAATAGACGCGTTATGTAAACGACCACCAACTCGGACCAGTCCCTTGTCATCAATAAACGGATATAGACCCTTTAAACTACTTGTAACTTTATTTTTACACTTTAAGGAACTAATATCATCCTTCATAAATGTTTGTTGTTCATATCTTATAATTAATAACAATGAATCATGTAATTCTGTACAAGTAACGAAGTTATGCTGCACCCTATTCGATTTTATGCGTGTATTATTACAAAAACGTAGGACATAAGCAAGAACTCTTTGCATTTTGTTTATGTTTGAATATTTATCTAAGCATTTTAAATTTAAATATGTATTGTTGAAAGAAGTACAAACCATGACATGAGAAAACTCTGAGTCCTGTTTAAGTTCAGGAAGGCTGTCAGGTATTGCTGTTGTAATAAGTGGTACCTTATACTCCCTGTTGTGAAGGAATTTCGGTGCCTCCCACCAAAGAGGATGATGCTCCAACTCGTGAGGCAGAATTCCTCTGCTCAAACAATCCGCAGGGTTGTCGTCGGAGTTTATATATGACCAAATGAATTGATTAGTTAATTCTGAAATTACCTTTACTCTGTTTGCCACGTAAGTTTTAAGCGTTGTTATATTAGTCTTTATCCAAGCTAAGACTATTTGAGAGTCAGAATATAAAACTGTATTGTCAATAGTCTTTTTTAATGATAAAGTATCATGCACTCTCTTTATAAGCTTTGCGAGCAATAAGGCAGCATTCAGCTCAAGCCGCGGTACTGTGAGTTGTTGAGTGAGCGGGTTAACTCGAGATTTTGAGCAGAGTAAAGATAGCTTTATGTTACCTGCTGAATCAGCCACGCGCAGAAAAATACAGCAACCATAAGCGATTTTGCTCGATGCGTCAGCAAATCCTAGCAATTGCAAGCATTGTGCATTTTGTAAATTGACATGCCGACTTAACGTTATGGGTTTCATAATTTTTAAACTCTCATAGAACTCAAACCACATTTCTTTTAGGTTACCTGTAAGCTTAGAATCCCAACTAATGCGGGATTTCCATAGTTTTTGCATGAAAACCTTGGCAATTACTATGAATGGTCCGGCTAAACCGAGTGGATCATAAAATTTACTAATGAAACTTAATACTTCTCTTTTTGTATTTGGCACTTTACTAGATAAATTTGGAGCAGACAAAATGAAGGAGTCAGATTTAATATTGTAATTTATACCTAGTGTTTTTATGAATAAGTTATCTTTTTGTAACTCAATTTCGTCAAAGTACTGATTTTCTATAGGGATATCATGTAAAATCTCAGCCTTATTAGATGACCATTTATGAAGTTGAAAACCTCCTATCTGTAAAAGTTTACATATTTGATTCTTGGACTCTATTAATGCTTCCAAGGAGTCATTTGTGGCTAGAATGTCATCAACATATGTCTGATTTCTTAATATGAATGATGCACTTGGAAAATCAGATTCATATTGCTTAGCTAGTTCAAGTAAACACCTTGTTGCTAAGTATGATGAGCTTTTAAGCCCATATGTAACTGTATTTAACTGAATGCACTGAAGGTTTTGATTCGGTGAGTCCCTCCAGAGAATGTTTTGTAAAGAACGGTATTCTGTTGATAATGATATCGCTCTGAACATATGTTTAATATCTGTTAGAACTACATATTGGTCTAATCGAAATAATGTAAGAATATCAAATAATTCTTTCTGAACTACTGGACCATTTAATAATAAATCATTTAGTGACACTTTTGTGTTTGTTTTCATTGAACCGTCAAACACTATCCTGCATTTAGTTGTCTTTTTATCCATGTTAACAACAGGATGGTGCGGTAAGAAATAAACTGGATCTGAGGATAAATTATATTCGCTAATATCTAACTTAGTACCATGACCAAGATCCAAATATTCACTTATAAAGCCTTTGTACATTTTCAACAAAATTGGATCTTTTTGGAGTCTTTTTTCTAAATTATGAAATCTTTGCAATGCAAAGTGTAATGAATCTCCCAGAACTTCATTGATAGAGTCAAGAGGCAATTTTAGAGGTAACGGAACTTCAAATTTATTATTATTAAGTTTTATATTTTCATTGAATAATTTTTCACATGTGTCATGTTCTGTAAGTCTCTCTGAGAATACTTCAGGTACGCTTTCAGTCTGCCAAAATTTGTTTAAACTTTTATCAAGCTCATTATCACATTTTGTGCAAAATAAAGATATATAAGGTTGTACTGCAAAGTTAGGAAGGTTACCCGCTACAATATGGCCGAGCTGAGTGTTGATTAGTGTAGGTGCAGACAGATGAGTTGCGCTGGATGATGACTGGATAACGAATGATGGGTCATGTGGCAGCAACACCTGGAAAAATATGTCAGCTCCTAATAATATATGTATATTGCTTGGCTCATAAAAGTTTTTGTCAGCAAGTGTGATGTTAGAAGGTAACTTAAAATTTGACAAATCAACCTTTTTATGTGGTAGCTTTGAAGTAATGTTGTCTAAAATGAAACAAGACACGTTGGTGGTAAAATTATTGACAAGAGAATGAATTTGAAGAGATACATATTTATTTAAATGATTAACTGTGTTTCCTATACCTATTACTCCTGACTTTACCATTTTTGGTTGTAACTGTAATAAATTTACAAGTTCAGTGGTAATAAATGAAATTTGAGCACCACTGTCCAGCAGTGCCTTTACATGCACTTCAGTACCATTGAGGGCAATGACCTTGACCCTAGCAGTAGGCAGAAGTACTTGTGTATTGGATATATTGGAAAACAATGTAACTGGATCCTGAGCTTTATCTTCATGCAATAATGTGTTATGCTTTTGTTTGCAGGTATTACATTTAAAGTGATACCTGCATGGTTGTTGATGTCTATTAAGACATATTTTGCACAACTTGTTTTCTATGACAAAAGCTAATCGTTCTGAAGCAGACATTAATTTGAATTTACCACAGGAAAATAGCTTGTGAGGACACTTACATAACAAGCATGATGATGCAGACGCAGTAGACCTTGCAGCTGGAGGACCTGCTTGCACGGCTGGAGTTCCACATGCCATTATTAAATGTTGTTTACCTTGACGAGGATGCTCCGAGTTTTCTAGTGCCGTGGCACGTTTCTCTAAAAATTCAATAAGATTTTGCACAGAGGGCTCCATGTCACGAACAAGCTGATATTCGTTATTACAGATAAAATCAAGTTTTCGCAATAACACACACAAAATGATAGGATCCCAGTAGTCTACATTACATTTTAAATTTCTTAATGCAGCTAATTGTTGTTTAACATTTGATACAAATTGCCTAATGTTTTGAGCAGTTGATTTTGTCAATAAGGGTAAATCTAACAAAGTATTTATGTGCTCATTTTTTATTTTATATTCATTATTGTATCTATCATTTAATAATTTAATACCTTCGTTGTAACTCTCCGAAACTAATGGTAAATTTTTAATTAAATCATATGGCTCACCCTTTAAAAAACTTTTTAAGTAATAAAACTTTTGTATATTTTCTAGACTTTGATTGTTACCTATTAAAGAATCAAAAAGTCCTATAAAAATTTTATACTCTGAATATTTTCCAGTAAACTCTGGTATAGATATCTCAGGTAATCTTGTTGGTATGATGTGAGGACGACAATGAGGCTCGTTTTGAATTGTTGTATTTTTTTCTAATAAATCCAACATCAGCATGATTTTGGCTAATGTTTGTGAATATTTTTCTTCTACTAATTCAGAATTTTCACTGTCGTTTGCATCCAGACCCATTATGCGATAATTATAGTTTTCATATCGTATAAAAAGTGATCTCAATCGTTCTTCTTTCACTTTTAGGTCTTCTTTTGAAAGTGATGGTAAAGATTGAATAGATTTGTCGAAGGTATTGTGTAATTTTGTTATTGAACCTTTTACGATACCTCTTTGTTTCACTAAGATGCTTAGTTTTGTTGAAACACCTGAATCTGATGCGGAGTCACTTTCACTTCTAGACATTTTTAAATATCTTAAAATGCGCCGCACGCTCCAATAATATAAAAACACTGCACTTTACACAACAATATAAAACAATGTAATGCGCACGAACTGTAAACGTATTGAATGACTGGCTGTGACTATGGATTGCATCAACAAAATGGCGGTGAATGTAGCCGACACCGCGCCGTCGTGAAGTTGCTGCGCTGGCGCCGCGCCTCGCCGTCCGCTGGGATGCACACGTTGTTATCACGTGACACAATGGCGCCACGGAAATTTTATTAAATGTAGACGAGTAGGTTTCGAACACGAAGGACCAATGTTTACACCCTTATGCGCTGGTTAGGACTGTATGAAGAGTGTTATATAAAATTAAATATAAAAATTCACTCAAACTCGTGTTTAATAAAAAATGAAATTACGTGTGCACTGTACAAAGATCGGAAGCGAACGGGGTGTATGGAACGCCGCGACCCTCCAACCACATCCGACGCGGTGTTGCCAATACATTTTTAAAATATACAATTTATGTTGGTTCCCAACAGCATCTACGAAAAATTCGACATCTAATGGCCGTAACTGTATGCCGAACTATAGTGTTGAAGTGATTGACATACAAAGAAACTGTATTTTCATATGTATATAGAAGATTTTGAAGCGATGACAGCTCAGTGCTAGTTGCTGGAGATCACAAAGGACTATGGGCTTAAGGGCCTCGTCATGAAACTATAATATTATAGTTGAGAATTTTCTAATGTTTGTTTGATTCACTACCATCTTTAAGATGAAAATATGATATGTCTCCAAGTATTTATATTATAGATGCATTCCAACAGCTATACTTTAGAGCTAATTTAAACATAGCGTGCTAACCTATTGCGTCTCTTTATTAATTAGCATAAGATGAGATAGTTTTTTTTAAATGTCATAGTAGGCAAACGCCAAACGGACATGTGGTTCACCTGATGTTAAGTAATCACCACCGTCCATGGACACTTGCAAGATAGTACCGATCGGGCCGCCGTGGTGAACAGTCGTGTTTGCGCTCCGCGCTCTCCGTTCGTCCGTCCGACCCGCTGACTCGCTCTCGCGCTCGTGCTATCTCGTTCGTTTTCGTGTCGACCGCGCTCGACTTAGTAGTGTCCGTGCTTCGCTCGCATCGAGTCGGTCTCGCGCGCCGTATCGCAGTGTTTGTGTACTTCGTGTTTCGCGTCGCGCGCTCCGTTGTTTACGTTGTGTGCGCCGCGTCTCCGCCAGTCTACAAGCGCCGTGTTTACATCGTGCCCCGCACCGATTCGTCGCCGCGTTTCGCGTACGCTACGTAGTTGAGCGAGTCCGCCGCGTTCATTGCTATTCTGTTGCTAAGAAGTAACAATAGTGTCAATCGTAGGCGCTCGATTTTAGAGCGTAGCAAACCGCTCCTCTCGGAGCGAACCCGCGATTAATTTCATTTTTAAAGTCCAGTCGTCTGGCCAGCTCATGGATACCTAACGGTGTAGCCAACGAAGTGAGTTGGAGCGACCTGTCCGCTCGCCGTAGGCCCCGCGGCCTACTGCACTGACAGACGGGCCTGGGTAGCTTAGCCTTGGTGGTGATCACCTAGTTAAGTCCAGTGTGTCTCCCTCCCACCTACCTAATCCCCTCATTCCATCCTCGGGTGTCTGTTTGGGCGTAGCCCGGTTTACCGGTCTGCGTTCTCTGCCCCGGGATTGCTAGGGCTTCCCCCTAGGCTCTGTAGGTTCGTTCCGTGCGGCATTGCACTTTGCCCACAGGTCTCTTGGCCCGGACTCGGGATAGTCCCATAATTTTCCGTTCAGGCGTGCCCCCCTGCCCCTAAGGCAGGGAGGTTTGTTCGCGGCCCCCACCAAGCCATCGAAATGGCATCAATAGAGCAGATCGCAGCGATCTTAGACTCGTTCCGCGCCAATTATCCGACAGTAGATGCCGAAGCTATCTTTAGCTCCGTTCTAGTCCCGTCCTCGGAGGACGAAACATGTGAGGCCCGCGTGCCTACCGCGAACTCGTTCGCGGTATTAGATTCGCCCCTGTCGCCGCTCAACGGCAACAACGAGTTAGAAGATAACATGGAGGTCGACATCGCGACACCCGCCGCGTCAAACACACCGCCCGCGACCGCCGCGCCCGCGCCCGATAACGACGGATTCATTACCGTAACTAAGATACCGAAGCGGAAACAACCCACGCAGCCGACGCAATCAGACCCAGATTCGGGACCCGAATGTCCCGCACTTAAAGTTCCGTGCCGCGAAGGCAAAATAGACGGCACCCGGGTGCCTACCGCGACACCGTCCACACACGCGAGACCGCGATCGGGCAGATCAAGCCCTGTTGCCGTCTCGCTCACACAGACACGACCGCACTCACAAACGGACTCGCAAGCGCCCACACACCCCGCGGCTAAGAAGCCCCGCCCCCCCCCGCCAGTCACGATACAAGACAAGTCGCGGTGGATCGCCATCTCCACCGCGCTCAAACACCTAGGAGTGCATTACACATCGGCACTCAACACACAGGCCGGTATTCAAGTTAAAGTACCAAATTCGGATCAGCATAGGAAACTCACCCAATACCTGAGGGACCACAAACTCGCGTACTTTACGTACGCACTAGAGGAGGAACGCCTCCTAAGAGTAGTTTTACGCCGCATCCCGGTAGAGATCCCTACAGAGGAGATCTTAGCGTTCCTTAAGAACGAAAACTTCCCCGCTCGCGAGGTACATCGCATGTACCACCCTCTCACTAAAACTAAATTCAACTTGGTGTTGGTCATCCTTGACCGCACCAAGGAAGGCAAGGATATTTTCAACATTACGTCCGTGTGCGGTCTCACGGGCGTAACAGTAGAGCCCCCTCGCAAATCTCACGCGCCCTCGCAGTGTCACAACTGCCAGGGCTACGGCCACACAGCTAAAAACTGCCACCTGCGTCCCAGGTGTGTTAAGTGTTTAGGCGACCACTCCACTAGGGAGTGTCCTCGCACCCCGACCTCCGCAGACCCTCCGAGTTGCGTTCTGTGCGGCGCCACGGGCCACCCCGCGAACTATCGCGGCTGCCCCCGCGCGCCCCGCACACAACGCCCTCGCCAGGCGAGGCAAGCGCCCAGGGCGCCCGCCGCCGCCGCCCGCCCTCCACCTCCACCACTCAGGTCCGTAGAGGCCTTCCCCGGCCTGCCGGGTGCCTTCCGCACCCCGGCAGCGCCCGCGACCACCCCACGCGTGTCACCTTCAGTGCCGCGCGTCCCACCCACCGCACCGCGCGTGACACCTTCCGTGCCACGCGCGCCACAGCCTGGGCGGGCCCCTATGGCCCCCTGGGCTCCCAGACCCCAACCGCAGGCCCCCAGGCCTCAAACACAGCCTCCCAAGGCTCACACACCACACACACAGCCTCCGCAGGCGAGACACAACACACAACCCGACCTCTTCTCACCGACCGTCATCAAAGGGTTTGCACAAATCATGGGATTATTCGAAGAACACGATATAGAGGAGATATACGCGTTCGCCTCTATGATCGAATCTAACGCAGAAACGGGTACGTTCAGCGC
>MU158751.1:10594-33094 GCA_015888305.1 Antheraea pernyi | reverse complement strand
GTTTTGAAGATAGCATGGCAGACGAAGCCGCGGTTAACAGATAGTCTAATTTAAAGTAGCCTAAGTAACGCGCTGTAATTTTTTCTATCTGCCAGTGAAATTCCTGTCAAAATCGGTTTAGCCGTTTCGAAGATTACCCGGAACAAACAGACAGACAGACCGGCAAACATTTTAAAAATTGCATTTTTGTTATCAGCAGCGTGTACACTTTCATACCCAATCAGTCAAAATTTTTTATTTTTATATTACATACGGACACTTCATTTTTATTATATGTATAGATTATTGAGCGTTATCACCTTTCTAGTAGTCGTGGTGGTCTAGTGGCCTGACCGGTGGAATATCAATCCAAGTTCGAAACCTGGATTGTACCAACAAATTTTTCGAAATTCATGGTCATTTATTAATTTACATCAGTAACAGTATCGGCTGACGGTGAAGAAAAGCATCGTGAGGAAACCTGAACCTGACTAATGTTCATGTAGTAGTACTGTATGTGGGAAAACATATAACTGTAAATTTTTCAGAGTTTGAAATCGCCAACACGTAGTGTACTGGTGTGGTGATTATGCCCACACCTTCCTTCGAGAAGAGGCCTATGGCTCTGCAACCCAGGAGCTTACAGGCCGATGATAATGATGATGATGTCACCTTAATATAATTCTGTATCCGTTTTTACTTCATAGTTATGGATGCTGAGTAATCACACACTCTGAAGATGCGTTGTAGTATTTTGGTTGTAGTCCATATATCTACGACATAGTCCTATTTAGTTTACTGTCACCCTCAAAGTTGGAAATCTTTCGTGTACCTTTCAATGTATTCTAATCAATGGGAGACTGAGTCTTATGACGGAGAGAGTAAAATTACTTTGAGCTTCTGGTTTTACGAGGACTCCAAAATCAAAAATACTTAATTCAGTTTAGACCCTGAGAAGGCGCTTAAGATCGTCAAAACTACCACCGGTACGGACAAACAACCCAGTCCTCCAGAAGTGCCGGCAAGAAACTCGACCTGGTTTATCTTTTCATGATATATATTTTTACATTTTACATTCGGTTTTAGTGGATGCACAGAGAGGGGTGTAATTTCCAGACATCACCATCGTTCACATATTGACCCTCCCTATAATAGGCTTTAGACAATAAAATCCGCTTGACATGGTGCTTGAACTCACTAGCCGGCAATTCGGTAATGTGCTGTGGCACTTTGTTATAAAACCTTACCTAAAAAACTGTTTTTAGTCTTAGTGAGCCTGAAACATGGATTGAACCATTTGTTATTGTTTCTAGTATTTAAATTATGTAAGTCTTTTGTTGGTAAGTCTTGGTAAGTCGACGATGCTGGATCCTCTTCTAGATATGGCTTAGTTCGCCTCTGATTCCAGTATTTGTATTTGCGCGTTACCATCACAAAGTACTAAACCGATATTATAGCTAAATAATACTGTATCGGGGTAAATATACAGTCGAAAATTAATCACAACCACCTGGCTTTTAAACAAATAAAGCAATAACCAGACAGCGCGAACATGAGAGTATCCCGTTCGCAGTTAATTTAAGTTATCCCACCCACAGGTCTCTTAATATGATGATTTAGTAGTAGGGATAGTGATTCCTCGCAAATAAAAACTATTTTTAAATCGATCTGAATTGTGGTTTGTGGAGTCGATTCACGAAATAGAGGTCTAGAGGATCGGTTATACAAAAACGATCTTTTGAATTTTTTATTATAAATTATTGTATGGTTTTATTTTTATCTTTTTTTTTGAGCTTTGTAACTATAAATTTGGAGCGGGCCCGACCGACGTTGTCCCACTTTATCTACTGGTGAAAACCACATGAAAAACCGTTCAGTAGTTTCTGAGTTTATCGCGAATAGACAGATAAATAGACAGACAGACGTGGTAAACGATTTTGTTTTATAATATGTAGTCATTGTATGGTTTTGTTTACCTTAATAGAAAAAATCGAATCACAAATAATTGTGTTAGAGATCGATTCACTGGATCGATTCGTTGTTTAATATCGGTTTTCCATGATTAAAAATCGATTATTCGATTAATCGATCTCAGATCGCCATCCCTATTTAGTGGTAAGAGCATCATGGAGCCGATAAGTGCCCAACAACGTGGGAGTGCCGACTTGAAAAAAAAGGAGAAAAGAAAAATCGCTTTGAATTCCAATGAAAAATAAGGATTAGGCCTTAAATTTGCATGCAGCACGTCGATGGTAAATTATCGGGGTGTTTGGCTGAAGGCCAGCCAACATTTACCGGTCGTATTAGGGACACCGAGCACCCTGTAGCACCCTGTTACCAAAGCCGGCACGTGACCCTAATCTGAATTTTATAACGTTAGGTATTCGCAATTAAACGCAGACCTGTGTAAAGTGGAAAAATTGTTTTAGTAACCGTTATCCGGACTTTAAACATTTATTCATAACGATCAAGTAGGCAATTATTAAAATAGACTATGCTTTTAACGTTCAAAGGTTAAAATTTATGACTATTTTTTATCCTAATATCTATATTTAATCCTAATTCTTATTAATATAAATGTGAAAATAAGTTATTTGTTTCTTTATTACGCTTTCACGCTTTAACTACTGATCCAATCTTCATGAAATGTTTCATACACATTGTCAGGATTATATAAAAGGACATAAGGTACGTAAGAGTTTCTATAGAAAAAAAAAAAACAATTCTCCGTTAACACGTGCGAAATCGCGAACAAATGCTAATGTTGTTTTACGAAACCTTTAGTCGGTCCAGTCAGGGAAACCAATTAACACTGTATAGGCACTGTGATTATCTAATCGGGCAAAGCTTCGCCCTACAATAACTTCAACATAGAAGTGCCTCCCGACTTTTTTTTTTTTTTCTCGAACTGTGTACGCTATTGACCTAGCAAGGTCTTTACAGCTTCACCGGACTACTAAGGCGAGCGCTATAAGGCACTCAGCCGCTTTTTGTTTTGGCAACCAGCTCAAGGGTGCACGGCACACCTCGGCTTGGCTGTTGCCTGTTCATGCAATTCGCGACCTATCAAAGCTAACCTAAGTTAAAGCTAAACTATTCATACATATAAGAGTTGCTGAAACATATATGTGTACCAAGCATACATATCTCAACAACTCCTATGTGTATTTTGTATCGGAAAAGATTCTAAACTATTACAGTTCGATAAAGGAAAGAAAAGAAAAACCCATCCACTTTATGTGTAAGCGTGTGAGCGTGCACGTGTGTGGAGGTGATGTGTGTAATGTTGTTGCAGTGATGTATGGGTGTGTCACTGTATCGCGCGAGCAGCGCACTCAAGGGCTCCCTACCGAGGGAACGCTAACCTAAGTAAAAGCTAAACTATTCATACCAATAAGAGTTGCTGAAACATATATGTGTACCAAGCATACATATCTCAACAACTCCTATGTGTATTTTGTATCGGAAAAGATTCTAAACTATTACAGTTCGATACGGGAAAGGTCTTAACAGCTTCACCGGACTACTAAGGCGAGCGCTTAAGGCACTCAGCCGATTTTTGTTTTGGCAACCAGCTCAAGGGTGCACGGCACACCTCGGCTTGGCTGTTGCCTATTCAAATGTTAATATTTGTTACACTAATCACGTATAGGGTCGATGCAGTCAGGATTGGCAATAAATACTTCGTAGGTTCTTGTCACTGTTTAATCGGGCAGAGCTTCGCCTTACAATAACTTCCACATAGGAGTGCGCCCAGATCAGTTTTCCCTATACGTGATTAGTGTAACAAATATTAACATATGGACCCACACAATCTAAGTAATACATTTAAACAAATAAGGTATTCGTAAAAAATGTCACGTCTTTAATAAAAATGCAAATAAGAACAATACGCTAGTTATTATGTTGTCAGTCATATCATAAAACTTTTGTGACATCACCCACCCTTATAATTCGTCGAGCGCAATATAAAGGAGAATATATTCCAACTCGTAAGCGACTAATATATTATTACTGACATTGTATTGAAATACTTCAGCTCTTTGTCTACTGTTTGAGGTTAGTAAAGACCTTCGAGGCATGAAAGGGTATAATTTGTGATCTAGTAAGCTTTTATTTGAATAAATTTGAACTAAGAAACAAGGGATAAAATAATATGATTGCTTTTATTGATACATTGTTTTTTTTTTATTATAGCACGGCAAAATGACTGCACTGTGCCTGATGGTAAGCACAGTACAATCCAAAAACAATGGCCACCACCGAGTGACACAATATCCATCGCCAGTCGCCACTGTCATGCCGGCCTCCGAACAGCTGGATATGCACAGGCTGATCCCGAAACGCGACCCGCAGAAGTGAATAACTATGACGGGCTTTTTCGCCATATACATGGTGACTGCGACCCAGTCGGGCTGTAAAACCCTACCACCCTGCTTTCGTCATTGCCTCGTTCGTTATTCATGTATTTTAAAACTTAAAATCCACTATAACGTATATATGAGACTGAAATTCTTTGCTTCTTTTTAATCGAATCTAATCGCAGCATATAACGGATTATTAGTGATACTTTTTCCAAAATACTATGACGGAAAGGCACCCTATATTAAGTTCAATACACAAATAGTAACGGCTATTAAGGAACGAAATTTGAAGTGACTGTCGCAATATTAGTTTACAATAGATATTCGATTTCTATTTAATTTTCCTTTCAAACTTTTTATGTGTTTTTTTATAATACTATAACTGTATTTCATACGATTTTTACATTATATGTATTTATTTCAAATTATAACATTAATATTTATTCCTTTTGTACATTATTTTTTTATAATTTGAACCGTATGCATTGTCTAAGACAACAATACGCTAAGCCTAAAAGGGGATTCGTTTTCAAGTCCAATTGCCGGAATCAGAGTCGGTCGGTTATCCGGCGCTCTCACTGACCGAATGAAACGCAATAATGCAAGCAATGTTACTTTACTTCCGTTTTCTGCGAGAGGTTGGTACTACCCCGGGCGAGCCGACCCATTCATGCTGAAACCAGTAATAGCTTCATCGTGGCTCTACCACCGCATAAAAAAAATCATTTAAAGCTGAAGGTTTGTTTGCTTGAACGCGCTAATCTCAGGAACTACTGTTCAATTTGAATAATCCTTTCAGTGTTAGCTCATCGAGGAAAGCTATATATCATCATGCTAAGACCAATAGAAGCGAAGCACCACCGAAGAATTTTTCGAAATCGGCGTTAAAAACGTATTGTTTAAAAATATTTTCACCTTCTACGTAAATGAACGTAAAGTTAGCGAAAGCCCCAAGTAACTATTCCCCACGATCGAAATTGCAGACAGAAGCCAGTTATAGATACATACAATGAATGGTTTTGTCGTCTCATTTATTGATTGAAAGTTATAGTGTAGGAATGCAACCATGTTACCATAACAAGTCTGTCGCTTAGTTAGAAATACTGTAAACGATTTTCGTGGTCTATTTTCTTAGGAATTTTGTGGTGTAGATATATACACGTGCATCGGTAAAACACCTACACCGCAATATTGTCGAGATTCCCAAGTAAAGTTATTGAAACGTCACCAAATCCACTTAGTTTTATGACTTGGAAAATGCGTTACGCTTCCGTATGCGTAACGGAGGGCGCGTGTGATTGTTCGTATATCCCTATTTCTATGTCGATTGTTTTACTTTCATAGTACTTGTTAAATATATTATTACTTCCTTTACAATATTATATTGGAAAATAAAAAGTATACACATAATTAATTTAATATGAAGGCATAATTTTATAGACTGTCATTTAACTCCAATATAAACATACTTTTACATACATACTTACATACATTTACAAACATAAATAACTGATGTACATCTTCTAATATATAAAAATCTTGTGTCACGGTGTTTGTGGTCAAACTCCATAGAAACGGTTCGACCGATGTTTATAAAATTTTAAATGTGTATTTGATACGTATAAGAATAGGTCGTAAAGTATATTTTATATCTCTCGGTAATTAGGGTGTCTCCATGCAGATTTTTTTTTCAAATTTCCTTACCTTTTATCTTTTTGATTTTTTTTAATTAGCAACCCACACCCCACCCTCCCATTTTTTATTCGCGATTTTAATATTTTTGTATGAACAATATCAAATGTTCGTATTTCAAATAAAACCAAATTATTGATCTGGCTGGATGACAGATGGCAGTACGTCCGCCTGATCGACATTTCTTTCACACATGCATAAGTCACTTACTAAACCAACTATGTATGTGTTTGAGTGAGTCTCTAAATTGTTTGGTTTCACAGAAATAGAGGAAAGGAGAAGGATGGAGAGAGAGGGGCAGATGGAGAGGTGGAAGCAGAACCTGGCGGACGCGCGGTACGGTAGAACGACTATCGACGCCGTCCGCCCAGTTCTGCCGGATTGGTGTCGTCGGAAGTGGGGCTCCCTGACGTTCCGTCTGGTGCAGGTGCTAACCGGGCACGGGTGTTTCGGCTGGTACTTGCACCGAATAGCTCGCAGGGAGCCAACCGCCGTATGCCATCAGGGGATGGGGGAGGAGCAGCGTCGCACTCTGGCTGCGGCGGTAGGACAAGATCTGTCGCTGCCGAGCGTGGTCGCGACCATGCTCGGCAGTGAGAATGTGTGGAATATTGTGGCCTCCTTCTGCGAGGAAGTCGTCTCGCAGAAGCAGGCGTCGGAGAGGGTCCGCGAGGAGGATTCTCTGAGCGGTCGTCTCCGCCAACGGAGGACCGGTAGGAGTAGGCGGCAGTTCAATCGCCTCCTCCCGCTATCGTAGTCGGGCTTAGGGAAGATGGGCCGGTCGGGGGACCCATCTTCCCCTTGCACAGGCTCCGGCGGATGGAGGAGACGGCCGGTAATCACATAGCCGTCTCCTTCCATGAAGGAGGCCTGGCGGTGCCTGTTAGACGCTGGGCCATCCGCTTGGGGCGACACGATGGAGTCCAATGAGATCTCGTGTCGCTCCAACCAAAGCGGAAGGTAAGGGAGAAAAAAAAAGTAGTAGATATTTAACACGGAATTGACAATTATGTTCATCATGCAGAAGTTAGACACGTACATGGCTATAACCCGCGACCACTCGGATCAATAGTATGGTTTCCTACCATTGCACGAAGAATGAATATTTACAACCTTACAGATATAAATGTAAGATTTATGTGTTAAGCTATGAGCAGTACCAAAATACAATGAAAATACTGAAGAAACCTGCTGATAATATCATTAAAACTTCGTTGTAAAGTTTCAACGTATTCATTTCTGTTTTGAAGTAGGCAAGAAAAATTCAAAACCTTTACGTCTACACTATGTGAACTTCACATCCGCAACTTTCTACCAACAGTTAAGTAACTTACAGAATGAGAAAACAATAACTCTTATATCATAATATATATTTCTTCATTGTATGGCTTCTAAATTAACATTTTTAAGACAGTAAAGTGAAAATGAAAAAGAAATGGTTATTAGTTGGTTGTCTATCTATCAATATGACAAGGTCCTCTTTCCAAAAAGAGCGTTTGGTATATAATCTTGGAATACTAATCTTAATATGACATGGGTATATAATGACGTCATTTTATGTTTCACAAAATTTTCCGTAACTTTTTTTCGAGATCATATCTACACTGTGATAGCCATAAAGAGCAGTTAAAAAGATTTGTAACGTAGTTCTCGATGGTTTATAGGTTGTGTGGGATGGTACTGGTCTTGCCAAATAACTTCTTATGTTAGATTGAGTTTTAAGCCCTTATTGTACGTTATTGAAGGACCAAATATTAATATTTTTATAACAACAGAAGCCTAAAATATCTATCTGTAAATGCTTACAAAATGCCTTAATCGACAACTGCAGGCCACAATATATTGACAATGTTAAAGCATCTGAACCGACAGCAAAAAAATCTTATAAACAATCAGGGAAGTGAAGGTCATAAGATACTTTATAATTACATAGACTCATTCAGTGCTTAGAAAAGCTGATAGACACCAACTAGACTATATACATTTAGAACCTAATGCCTATAATGAAATGGTAGGTACTAATAAATGGGCTAATATTAAAAGCCCTTGCATTGTGAAATCGCTTAAGACTATGAGTTATAACTGAATTCCCTGCATGTAACAGTTTATACGTATCAATAACGCTTTCTGCAGTCGGAATAAATTAATATAAAATAAATGACAACATTACAACATATTGTGTATCAAGATTAGATGTAGATTATACGAGTACATAACGAATTACCGCTAACAATAGAGATATTCCATAAGGTAGTGTAATCTAATTATTAATTTATTTTAACTAGTACTTGCTTATGGTATTCCAATATATTATAATAATACAAACTAGTGGGCACCCAGTGATCGACATTCAACCATAATTCATTGATTTTATAAAGTTTGAACTTTATTCGGGTTCTTTTGTCAAAGGGTATACTTCCATGATCAAAGGTTTTCATCATGGCTACTCATATATTTGCCATTTTTTTTAAATTGGATACACATAAAAAGCTGTTACATAAGGTGGTAAGGCTCTCAAATTCTAAGTAGAGATAACTTTACGAAAATAAAGAAATTTATCGCAACTCATGACACAAATTAATTTTACATGATATCATGGGTAGGTGGTATTTCTAGGTGATATTGAATTAAATGTAGTATGTACATTATAAGGAATAGTGATACACCCAGTATCATTGTTTGGAAAAGTAATGGATACACAATATAATTAAATAATGAATCCAAAACAAAGTTTTTAATACTACCATTAACTTTAGAAAATGAATTCCTTTTTGTTTAAAATTCCTTAAAATTTATCATCAACTGTAATAAATATAATTGTTACATCAAGTTGAACTAAGAATCTAAGCCGTGAATTACTTTCATGAGCAAAAAAATTTTCTTATTTTAATTTTACAAAGTATTTTTGGCTCATTTTTTTGTATTGAATCATTATTTCAAGTGAATTCACCACAAAAAAATACTAAACATAAATATACTAAATATTAACTTTAACTTTGATAATATTGCTTTACTCTTATGACAATATGAAGCATAGTGAACGCAGTCCGGTCACCTAAAATTTTCAATAAGACGAAATAGAGTAATCATTGTTTCAGTGGTTCCATAAATTAACTTTAAAATGCAATTTTAAATGGCACAATCAAGTTAATAAAAGTTAATACATCAATAGGTAATCCTTGAGTTGGTTTGCTATTGAAATGAAAATTTGATGTATGCATATATCATATACACACTCTCTCTCTATTCTTCTCTGTCACAACACGTAACCTACTGCACGTAGAATCTGAACATGGACAATACGTAAAAATAAAATTTAATAATCATCTCTACCACTTAATTTATCATAACTACCTTCAACTTGTATTAAAACTTTTTCACACTCCATTGTATTGAAGAAAAATATAAATATGAAAAAAATATGAGCATCGCGTCGACGTGTCAACTGTCTGTAACTATTCGTATAAGAGCTAGTAACGGCTTCTAAAGCGAATTTTAATAAGCCAATTTTTTCTATATTTTTATGTTCTTCCGAACTACGTACGGGCTACGTGGCTGCCGGTAAACGTTACATTTATTAGTGCATATAGCACCTACACAGGCAAAAATATTGATTTTTAAATAATTTTCTAATTTTTTGTTTTTCACTAACTTTGAAATGCTACTATAACATGAAATTATTATTGCCAGACATTTTTATTATTAACAATAATGTGCCCGATGTTCTTTTTTGTAAATAAAAAAAGTATATTCAAAGCATGTTAAGATAGCAGTAATATTAATAATATTTTATTTAGACATAAAAGAGGGTAAATTAAAAATAATATGCATAGAATAACTTAGCTATATTAATTCATATACAAATATCATTACTTTTTTGTCACAAGAAAAGTTATATTATATTCATTTTCATTGACATTTTCCGTTTTCCGTTAACAAAAATACTCCGTCATGTTATTTTTAGGCTAAGTGAAAATCTATGTAGACTTTTTGGCGGGGCTCAATATCAGTACAAGTTCTCGTCTAATGTCCCGGAAATCACATTTTTGCTAGTTCCCCTTTGGAAAAACTGCTCCGGGCTGCGTGAATGGGTAAATTTGGTAAGTGAACAAATGTGGTCGCGGAATTGAGCTTTTTGATAATAATTTCCCAAGATCGAACGATGTGATATTGAAGTGATTTTAGCCAAAGATAAAATATATGTAAATCGACGATAAAAAATTCAAATATTTGATGAAATATAATAAATATAATTATTGAAGTGGAAACTATATCAACCGTGTCGATCGATTTTTGTTAGTATAAAAATTACGGGTTCGCATCACCGACATGTTAGTAAAGTGTCACCTACATTACATGTTCGTGATGTATTTACGCTTGCCTGAGACTAGCGACGTGTGTTATAGCGGCCTGTATAGATGTACTTAAATTGTGCAGCCCATGACATGTTTTTTTAATTAATACATTTTATAAAAATATATATAAATATTGCTCCAATTCAATGTTCGAAGTGTCAATAAATGTAAAAACTCGACTAATGTTAAAAATTTCAATTTACAAATTATGAAATTTATATAATTCAGACTACTACTAGTGGGCGCCCAGAGGTCGACATTCGACCATAGTTCATTGATTGTTTTAAGTTTGAATTTTATTAGGGTTAATATCATTGTTGAATGTAGAATGAAAAAGGGTAATTGGAACGTAAGAATAAAATAATACATACAGTCCGAACTGTAATAATTTAGAATCTTTTCCGATACAAAATACACATAGGAGTTGTTGAGATATGTATGCTTGGTACACATATATGTTTCAGCAACTCTTATTGGTATGAATAGTTTAGCTTTAACTTAGGTTAGCTTTGATAGGTCGCGAATTGCATGAACAGGCAACAGCCAAGCCGAGGTGTGCCGTGCACCCTTGAGCTGGTTGCCAAAACAAAAATCGGCTGAGTGCCTTAAGCGCTCGCCTTAGTAGTCCGGTGAAGCTGTTAAGACCTTGCCAGGTCAATAGCATAGTCAGTTCGAGAAAAAAAAAAAATACATACAGTCGAGCATTGCAACCTCTTTCGCAACCTTTTTAGAAGTTCTTTATTAACGGATGTCAAATTGTCTTTTTTATTTACATGTGTGTATATGTTGTGTAAAATTGAAGCATTAATGTGAGTAATGCATATTTTAAATAATTTAATGTACTTCTAATCCATTTTATATAAAATAAATAGCTTTCTGCACTTCTCCTCCATATAAACTTTAACTATGCCAAATTTCACGTTCATCCGTTCGCGCAATTCCGTTAAAAAGGGATACAAAGTTTAGGCTTCACGTATTAATATATAGATAACTCATTCAAAATTTTTAAAAAGAACACAGTTATTCCATTGTTTTGAGTTTTCAATTCTGTTGGCAGTGTATAAGGACTATTTTGACTTTTTATTATTTATCATTTTTTTCATGTGATTTAATTTTTATATATTAATTACTTTCTTAATTTTTATTTATTTCTAGGATATCTTTTCAGTTTCAAGTTTTTAGTATTATTGTTTAAGTATTCAGTATAAGTAAGATTGTTATTAACACAAGCTTTCCCTAGATGTCAACACGTTGTAAAACATCAATCAATTCATTATCCTTATTTTGTCCTTTCTGTCTGGTGTCTGTGGTATTTTCCACATACATACATGGATTTATATATAAATTATAAGTATATACTAGCTATAAAAGTATGTCTTTATCTTGGTCATGCAATTCTGCTCTACGAGGTAAAAAGGATTCAGTTTGAATTTATTCAATCAAAACCCATTTTCTATAAACTAACCGAATATGTTCATATGTAAAAATATTTTGTTAACTACGTTCGTAATTTCACTAACTAATTGCATAATTATATTCAAGATTAAAATGGCATTCTAATAAAATTCAAGATACACTTCATACCAGAACAGAAGTAAAGCCATTCGTATAGAAACAATACAGAAAATTGCTTGAACCCGAACGAAATTCGTCAAAGTTTATATTCAATCGATTCAAATACTTTCGTTGATTTTCTCTTTATAATCAAAGCGAACGCAATCAAATATTTCGAATGGTATTTTGAGGAATTCGCGTATAAAGCAGCAATATTCTAAACGGAAACCCTTTTTAGAACTACTTTGCTAGCAATGTTCATATAAATTCCATACTACCCTACGTGCATGTATAATATAGGTGTTAAAAACCATAAAACATGAAAAAAAATAGAATTAAAAATATTGTTGAACTAATTATTAAATTATAAATTGTTTATACATAACCGATTAATATTAGTGATAATATGATTTAACAGTATTTTATTAATAAATCTGAAAACAAATTATTTTTAGCTATATCCCGCGGATTCACTTACTTTTCATTTTTCTCATATTCAACCCTCGATATTAAACATACGTTATAACAAATTGCAAAATAAGTGAAGACTAAACATGTATAATGGATGTTAGAGACAACAAGAACAAACTAGAATTTAAAAAAAAACAAATCATGTAACCAAAGTTTCTTTGCCCAAAAATGTTTCTTCAAGAAGGAAACTCCGCACAAAAGAGGCAAAAAGCGGTGTTTTTTAATACATAAAGTAATGTCGTTTTATATTTGATTTAAAATGTAAAGTTGTTGTTTTTTTATCAAATTGTTTAATTTTTAGCGCCTACCAGCGATTTAATCTGCGTTTGCAGCTTTGTATGACTGCTTTCAGATGCCAGAATTATTTCAACACAAGACCGTTATCGTTATATTTTGGCTAATTTTAACAATATCTTTATACATTTTCTTTTATTATTGTATTCAATAAGCTATAGAAATTAAGGTAGTATAAACTATACAGAACGGCAGTGAACGATCAGTACCAGCCTGTCTCTTTCAACACGCCGCCGTGGTCTGGGGGTAACTTTCGCTCCCGCACACCAGACTAGGCCCCCTCGGCAGCAGCTCAAGCCTAGGTCCGTTCCCTCGGCGTGGAGCCCTTAAGTACGCTGCTCGCGCGATACAGTGATACAAAATCTTACATCACTGCGACAACATTACACATATCACCTCCACACACGTGCACGCATACACGCTTACACATACAAGTGGAAGGGTTTTATTTTTTTCCCCTATCAAACTAAAATAGTTTAGAATATTATCCGATACGATATATATATAAGGGTTGTTGAGGTATGTATGCTTGGTACACATATATGTTTCAACAACTAAAAATTATCATTTAGAGACCACTACCATGACATCACTAGTAGAGCTTTTAGGATCCTAGGTTTTATAACTAGATCTTCCTTATCTTTTAAAAACCCTAATAATAATAACCTTAAAAATCTTCTTATTTAATAGTTTAGTTCGTAGTATCATCGAGTATGCATCTGTAGTTTGGTCACCCTGTTACACAATACATTCTAAATCTATTGAAGCAGTTCAAAGAAAATTTTCAAAAATTCTATTTTACAGACATGGTCATGGTCGTAGTGTCTCTTCATACTATGACAGATTAAATAAATATAATATTATACCATTACATGCTCGTAGAAAACAACATGATTTAGTATTTCTTCACAAATTACTGCACAATTATATCTCATCTCCCTCCTTGCTAGAGTCTCTAAATTTTAACACCAATTTTGATTTTCGTTTTCCTAAAGCATTCATCCTTAAAACTTATAAGAATAATACATCTTACTATAACCCAATTGTACGTATGACTCGTTTATATAATGAGATCTCATCCAAGCACATTTCATTAGACATATTTGACCATCGAGCATTCAAATTCAAAAAGACAATTAAACAAATTTTATATCCATGACCATTTCAACTGCAGCTAGTAAGTATATCATATTTAAATATTTTCAATTATGTTTGCTATCTTGTCTTTTTCCAATATCTTAATTTTAGTTTTCATGAATTAGTTCATTTTCACTTTTGTTCGTTTATTCTTATTCTATTTTTTTTTCTCTAAGTTTAATGTTTTGCAGTATTTACTATTATATAATTTAATTATTTTTTATTATTATTAATAGTGTAAGTTAAGGTAAGTTTCTATGTGATAAAGCGTTTTAGGTCTTCAGTTTCGTTTAATTTTTTTTTATTATTGTTATTGTATTATCGTTCTTGACTGTTGACTGTTGCTATATCCACAATAAATAAATAAACTTATATATGTAGGAATACTTAGGTTAGCTCAGATAGGTCGCGAATTGCATGTATGAGGCAACAGCCAAAGCCGAGGTGTGCCGCGCAGCCTTGAGCTAGTTGTCAAAATAAAATCGGCTGAGTACCTCAAGCGCTCGCCTTAGTAGTCCGGTGAAGCTGTTAAGACCTCGCTTGGTCAATAGCGTAGACAGTTCGAAAAAAAAAATTAACTATACAGTAAAGTTTCATCGAGATACATTATTTGCTTTATAAACTTACAAACATTCATCCTTTTGTCGGCTCGCTGGGTAGTACAACCCTCTCATGGAAAACCGACGTGACGTAACAGTGCTTGAATTGTTGCGTTTCGTTCGGTCAGTGAGAACACCAGAATGTGCCTCTTCCCCTCTCCTCTCCCCCCTCACTCCGTTTCCCCCAAACACGGGCTGGCAACGCACTTTCAACTCCCTTAATGTTGTTAGTGTCTATGGACGGTGGTAATCACCTAAATAAGTGACCCATAAGTTCGTTTGTCAGTTATGACATAAAAAAAATCCTCAAGACGTTTCTCGTTTATAATTTTAATAGATAAAGATTTTTTTAAATTATCTCAATAAAGTAGCATACAGTAGTTACTATTCGAATTTTATTCTGAAAATGTTTAAAAGTTTACTTACATTTAGGTATAAGCTCATAATTTTCATATGAATCTTTTGATAAAACATTATTTAAATTATTCATTATCATTTGTTTTAATAATTTCGATATTTGTTGAGTCTGTTACTTAAACAAAAAATTTATTATACAATAGAATTGATTATTTTACAGGACATAAGAAAATTTGTATTCTGAATCATATGTAACAATTTTATATTAGATATTTAGTTAATTTATAAACCATTACGGTGTTACTACAAAAAAGTTAAATACGTATTGAATTCTTGCTTTAAAAAGGTTTCGAACTAAATGCACCGCGGTCGCTGTATGTTTGCCATCTTGCTCTTTTATCTCGCTTTGTTTACGTTAGGTTAGACTTGCGAAAAAGGATAACGCGAACATGCCTCGGGCGGTCGCGGTTCGAAACCTTTTTAAAGCAAGTATTCAATACGTATTTAACTTTTTTGTAACAACACCGTTGAAGTTTATAATTGGTTTTATTACAAAAGAAGTTGATTAAAGCGTAAGAGAATCACTGAAAGTCTAAAAAACCATATTCAATAAATCAGAAATCGAAGACGTGAATTGATTTATTGGAACTGTTGTAAGCTACAAACTGAACATCCTGATACAGTAAAGCAAATTTAATGAAAACTTAAAATAATCCTGGCTTCGGAACTTGAAAAATTAAAGTTTCATGCATTTAGCTCGAGTCCGTCGCAGCCTGCGCCAAAGACTTAACATTTTATTCTCCAAGGCAAAACTTACAAGTCACGTCGTTACTCTTTCAATAATAGTTTTGTTGAAGTTGCATATATTTAAGTTTCTAGAACTCTGAAAGTCATGCTCGACACCCCTTTGAATAATAAAGGAAACAGAAAGAAAGTTGAAATAAATACAAGATTGCAACTAGACCGATATTATTTACTATATTACCTACCTAATACAAAAGAAAGTAATTATTTACTATTATAATTCACAAAATTAATGTACAAGTGTAATTTAACGCCAGTATCTATAGCTTTTCTCAAATAATAAAAACTGTAGCTGAATAAACAATCTACACAAAACAACAATGCTATATGTATGCTATATTGTATATATACAGATAACACGAAAACCAAATGAATATAGCGAATATGACGATGCTCTACTACTTTCACGTGGAATTGATTGGTAGCTGCTACGCTACGTCCCTGTGCAGCAAAAAAAATTAAATCCGTACCTAGTAATAACAGCAATGTAAAAACTTTTCAAAAATTTTATCTTTCGTCTTTTTCTACGTTTGTAGAAAATACTACACTAACAATAGAAAGAAGGTATTTAATACATTGAAAGGTGTAATACAAATAACAAATACAAAGAAACAAAATGTTGACTATAGCGTAGTCCGGTGAAGCTGTTAAGACCTCGCTTGGTCGATAGCGTTGTCAGTTCGAAAAAAAGTTGACTATAGCTAACTTAAGGGTGTCGGTTTTTCGTGACGGTGTGCGCGCGCACCGTAAAAATTTACTCTCATCATTTTTCCCTTTCCGCTACACGTTCACAGGGCTTTTTTAGCTGGGAAATTTTGGTTAAAATCGAATTCCTTTTCCAATAACAAAACTATACTATTAATAGAAGATTTAGAACGTAACATCCAGTCTCGACACTGGATAAAAGAGTTCCACTATTAATTACTACACATAATCTATTACATAACAATGTTATTCATAACTTTAAAGATATGTTTTGACTTGAGACATGGCTCAGTAATATTAATGTATTGCAAATAATTAAAACTAATTTTCCATCAGTAACTTTACCTAAACATAAATATAATCCTATACAATTGAAATGCTTATGTATCGAGCATATAGATTATCATTTTGGCGACTTTTATAAAATTTATACTGATGATTCGAAAAGTAGTAGTGGATATGGTGCCGCATTTTTAGATCCTTTTTCCGACAGACATGTAAAACTAAAGGTTGATTTTAATACATCGATATTGTGTTTAGAACTAATAACTATTAATGAAGCCTTACTGTACATTGAATCGCTACAAAGTCAAAAGTTTGTAATTTTGACTGATTCGAAAAGCGCTTTACAATATTTGGCTTAGTGCACCTCGTCGATACGAGGTATTCCGAAAGCTTATTCTGTACTAAAATCAATCTATAGATTCCAATGTAGCAGTAAAACAGTTATATTCCAATGGATTCCATCTCATGTTAAATTACCTGGTAATGGTCAAGTTGATTTATTGGCAAACCAAGCTGCATACGACGGATTTCCTTTGCATATCACTCCAACGTATACTGACTACTTGTCTCACGTGAGATGTTACTGTGGAGATATGTGAAGGCTATATTGTGATAAGAGATCACTAGAATAAGGGATCTGGTATAAGACAATTCAACCGCAACCTCATTTCGATGTTCCATGGATCGACCAAAACTTATTAAGTAGATCTGACCTAATAATAGCCCTCCGACTTCGGTCAAGACACATTCCATCAAATAGGTTTTTACATCTTATGAAAAACGAGCATCACCTAATTGCACGGTGTGTGGTGTGGTTGAGGATGTACATCACATTCTGATGGAATGTATTCAATACCAAGCTTGTAGGAATTTTTTAAATGTTACTCGATCCATGGATGTAGGCATTTGTAATTCGATGTTGTCAGACCCTCTGTCTCAAAGTGCAAAAATGCTATACAGAATCGAAAGTTTAGCTTTTAAGATTTGATTAAATGTGATTACTGTGGAATTTAATATTTATATGATGTGCTTACGGGGCGTCATAGTCGATTTGCGACAAAGCCCAAATTAAAGAGATAAAAAAACATTTTTCCCTACCGCGCCAATAGAAGTATAACTTCAATATATGATTTTAAATAATCTTTTACAATTAAGACAAGGTCTCAAAATAATAAGTAATGTTTACTTGTATTTCAGCCTATACAGAATCGCAAGTTTAGCTTTTATGATTTGATTAAATGTAATTACTGTAGAATTAAATATTTATATGATGTGCTTAAGGGGCGTCATAGTCGATATGCGACAAAGCCCAAATTAAAGAGAAAAAAAAAACATTTATCCCTAACGCGCCAATAGAAGTATAACTTCAATATATATAATAAGTGGTATTTTAATTCTGTAATCGGATTTTAATTAATCTTTTACAAGTAAGACAAGGTCTCGTGTAAAATGGAGTGAATAAAATATTATTTTACACTTTTGAGTTCGTGTTTTTTTAAAGACAATTAATTTTTCTTCCAAATATATTTTGTTACTAGTTTCAGTTTCAATTTTTTTTAAGTATTCATGAAAGAGATTATTCAAACCTTTTTACAGATACACGTGGTAAGAGTATCAAATCAAATATGTACCACAAATTACCGCAACGAAACGCCTTCATCAATAAAATATCGTAAAACAAGGTTTTGTTCGCGGCTTTGATCGCTTTATTATACGTTTCATATATGACAATGTGTATGAAAAATTGCATGATAATCAGTTGGATTATTAATGCATGAGAGTATAACAAACCAATAAACATAAAAAAATAGTCGAAGCAGTCATAAGGACTGCCGATAGGAGTGAAAACTCAAAACAATGAGATAACTGTGTTTTCTTTTGAAATGAAGTATAGTGTGAATCATTTAAATTTCATGTTCATTTCAATTTTGGATGTACATAGGCCGCTATACTACACGTAACTAGTCTGACGCAAGCATTGCAAGTGCAGTACGATCGGTCACGCTTACTAGCAGGTCATGACGCGAAATTATAAATTTATCTTCTGCCACAAATACCGCTCGACGCTCCTAAAGAAGTTTTCACTTCAGAAATAAAAAATGAAATACTACCTCACTATTCAGCAACAATAATTAATGATTTAAGAACAAAATATAAATTCTCAAATCAATTATTTTTATATTGTACTCACCTATTTAGTTTTCATAGTATTTAACCTCTTCTACTTTGTATTTGTGAACCACTTTCTCGTCTTTAATACTTGTAGATTAGGTCATTAATATCTTATATTCGCAACCTCCTTTTATTAAATCCTTTGTAGCAAGTTGAACCATCGGAAAAATAAATAAAAAACGTTCTGTAAAGAGTTTGAAAACTTTATTATATTACCTACTCTCGGTCATGCGACCGCGGTAAGGCTCTACTCAAATTATAACAAATGGTGCCATACATCACGGTGTCTGGCTAAACCCACAGCCGAGGCTGTTGCCGGGGCAAGGGAGCAGGTGCCGAGTTTACCAGGTAAACCGGTGATGCCGACGTAATTTCGTTTCCCTCATCGCTCTCCCCCTAAATTGCGGTTAAAATATTACTTATCTCATAGCCAGTTGTCGGCATTTCATTTCTTTCTATTGCCGCATTCATTATAAGTTTTCCGAGTGTTCTATAAATACAAAAATAAATCGGAAATAAAATCACTTTTGAGTTTGATTTTGCTTTATTCATTTATTCCAAAAATAAATTAATTGTAACCATATAGCTTACTTAATTGTATTATATTTAGGGACTTTTATCATTTAGGTATATCAATTTTATCTTAACTATTATCTACGTACGACTTTGGGTAGGGTAACTAGAACAAATTACACGGCATTTTAAAAGAGTCCGAAATTGGTTCTGCCGGAGTACTGTGATAAATACCCACATTTCCGATAATTAAATTTCTTCACAATCAGCGTCCTTTGAATACGATTTCTGTGACATTCAATCTTATTACCACATTCGACGTAATTTCGTTTCCCTCATCGCTCTCCCCCTAAATTGCGGTTAAAATATTACTTATCTCATAGCCAGTTGTCGGCATTTCATTTCTTTGTATTGCCGCATTCATTATAAGTTCTCCGAGTGTTCTATAAATACAAAAAGAAATCGGAAATAAAATCACTTTTGAGTTTGATTTTGCTTTCTTTATTGGTACTTTCATTTATTCCATAAATAAATTGATTGTAACCATATAGTTTACTTAATTGTATTATATTTAGGGACTTTTATCATTTTAGGTATATCAGTTTTATCTTAACTATTCTTTACATACAACTACAGGTAGGGTAACTTAAACAAATTACACGGCATTTTAAAAGAGTCCGAAATCGGTTCTGCCGGAGTACTGTGATAAATACCCACATTTCCGATAATTAAATTTCTTCACAATCAGCGTCCTTTGAATACGAATTCTGTGACATTCAATCTTATTACCACACTCACTGTGAAGCAGTGAATTAATAATTTTCATTAGAAATTTAAATTATAATAAAGGAACGTGTCCAGAACTTAATCTAAAAGTAATAATAAGTGAAATTCTTTTCGTACTAACTAACTCCTATGAATCACGGTACAGGTGAAGTCTGATATTATGGTACATATTTTATATCCTATTTTGATTTTGCTTTCTTTATTGGTACTTTCATTTATTCCATAAATAAATTGATTGTAACCATATAGTTTACTTAATTGTATTATATTTAGGGACTTTTATCATTTTAGGTATATCAGTTTTATCTTAACTATTCTTTACATACAACTACAGGTAGGGTAACTTAAACAAATTACACGGCATTTTAAAAGAGTCCGAAATCGGTTCTGCCGGAGTACTGTGATAAATACCCACATTTCCGATAATTAAATTTCTTCACAATCAGCGTCCTTTGAATACGATTTCTGTGACATTCAATCTTATTACCACATTCGCTGTGAAGCAGTGAATTAATAATTTTCATTAGAAATTTAAATTATCCTAAAGGAATGTGTCTAGAAATTAATCTAAAATAAGTTAAATTGTTTTCGTACTAGCTCATATGAATACGGTACAGGTGAAGTCTTACATTACGGTACATATTTTATATCCTAAAAATAAAGTATATATGGATATAAAATGAAATATATATACATATATATATGTATAAATATGATGTAACTGTTTTCTCCTGGCTAATTTGCGAAACAGTGATACCAATTTTGGCGACAGCTTTCAAAATATTATTTTGGTCACATTATTAAAATTAGTCATCCAGATAAAACACGGTCCGTTGAAACTATTTTCATGAGAATGAAGGTTCCCTGAGATCAGATAAATATCGAATAAGTAATTCAACTATATTCTGATCCCTAGTAAGGTAATCTTATATATTTGCCTATTTCATAAAGTATGTAATATTTGTTATCTTTCAATTTGTTTTATCACGTAATACAAGTCGGAAGCGAAAAACTGAAAGATAGATTGCGTTCACAAAGACATACGAAATTCGGTCAGATGAAATAACATTTCATACCGAAAAAATTACTCACATCCTTCTACGATGTTTGTTTTATGGCATTCTCATGTTACTTTCGACTTTTACCTAATCATTCATTTGAAATATTTCGGTTCGTAAGAACACAACAAACAACTGAAAATCGAATTTACCATATTTCAAGCTATATGTTTTAGAACATCGCCCGCTATTTACATACATGTTGACGCTCGGAAAGTAATACCAAGGGGATATGTCCCTTATTGACTGAACGTGCTTTTTGTGCAGACAAAATATCCAAAGTAAATCTACCTTTACACTAACACTTTACATTAACACTGCATGTGAATTCATTCAGAAAAATTCCAGATTCAAGTCAAAAGGAAATTCTGTAAGATTACATTTATATAAGACTAGCTGTTACCTGCGGCTCCGCACGCGCTTTTTAAAAAATGTATTAAAGAAATGTTAAATTCTGAGTGGGTGTGTACATTACAGAAAAGCTTTTTAAAAAACATTTGTAACTAAATTTAAGTATTAGATATCATAATATACATTTATATAAACTATAGAATTAATATGATATTATAAATGTAACATATAAAACATATTTAACTATTTGTAACTTTTAAAAGTATATTTTCAAAAACTTGTAATTTTGTTTTTTCAATAACAATTATTTTGTAAATTCTAATCGAAGAATAATTCCTCGTTTTTAACGTTAGAAGATGTTTTATTGAAATATATTATATCCGTTTTGGCGAGTTCAAAGATTAGCTTTCCAAATTCTTACAAGCATTTTTTTACTGTTAATATTGTTTCAGGTTTCAATAAATTGCGTTACGAATGAAAGCGGTTTGTGTTGTGTGCACTTAGCAACTGTCGACACGGCGCGGCGACGCGGCGCGGCCTCGTGGCGCCGTACTCTCAATGGTGAGAGGCGCCCGCACCCCGCAGTATTCTATTTAATCGCTTGTTTACCTCTGAAAAGAGACTTGCACACCGTATTGGCCAACAAGATAATTAATAAAATAATAACAATTTTTAATATGACAAAAAAATGCTACCATATATCTTTCCATTCCTACCATTTCGTTTTGTCTAATTATTTCGTCTATTCTATATGAGGTTTCTTGGCAGTGATTGTTGTTAAAAACGTTGAATCTTCTTTTACCGACCCTCCCGATGAAATAACGGCAATGAACGATCAGTACCAGCCTTTATCTCCAAACAGAGCATGCTCACGCCCACGCCCGCGTAACCACAGATCACGCCGCCGTGGTCTGGGGGTAAATTTCGCTCCCGCACACCAGACTAGGCCCCCCTCGGCAGCAGCTCAAGCCTAGGTCCGTTCCCTCGGCGTGGAGCCCTTGAGTACGCTGCTCGCGCGATACAG